>OZ038385.1:32457128-32864628 GCA_964036045.1 Eutreptiella sp. 'Long Island Sound 2002' | reverse complement strand
TCACCTGGCTGTCCAAGGTAGTTATTGATCAAAGACTTCAGCATATTGGGGTCTTGAGGGGACCCATGTTGCACATGTCTTCTACACATCAAATGCAACAAATCCACCCGAATGATTTGACCCTTATATGCCCATATGTTGGAGTAAGGGGGGTAGGGGTGCGGTGCAGTCTGTCTGAAACCAGACCACAACAGGCAAAAAAAACGCAACCTGTCAACGGTAACGGCCAATTTTCGAAAAAATATGGTTCCGGACCCCCCCCTAACCCATACATCTCCGAAAAGCCCTTTTCAAGGGCTTTCCGAATATACCCCACATACCCCCCCCATACAAGGCACTCAAGAGGCACAAATGAGGCAGCAATGGCACCGATACCCTAAAACGCTCCGTGTTGGCAGGAAACCCGACGTCCCAGACAGATATCTTGGTACACATACCCACACCCACATGGCAGCTATGTGACACCACTTTGGCTCACCTGTTGGTTCACTTATTGGTGTCCATGGGCTCCTAAAGTTCCACAATATAGCACCCACAAGCACCGCATCTCACAAGTCGCATGTACTAGTCTTGGCACCTTTAGATGGCGTGTCAAGCGTTATCTCTTTTGCTCTTCGAGGCCACCAGACTCGAAACGTCCTGGCTGTACATGTGGCACGTGGGGCCATACAGGCATGTAGGTGCCTAGTCCGGCTCGCTTTTCCGCCCTTGCCTGTTGACCGTCCTGGATGCGCACATGTGCAGGTAGTATACGCAGTCTGCACACGCCTGTCAGGTCAGGTAGGCATTCTTGTGGTCTTGTGGGGGACCCGAGGGGGAGGTTTGATGACCGGTCACCATCCCAGTTGTTTCATGGAGGGTTGGCCTCACAGGGGGGGGGGGGGGCGGCCGGGCCCGGTCCTTGTATGCGACACCCCCCCAGCCCCCCCCTCCCCTCCCCCCCCGGGTTTTGAGAGATAGTGGTGTCGGGGCCATGGCACCAACGGCGCCGAAGTTTTTTTGTGCATGCTTCCGTTTCATCAAACCATCCATGTTTTGAGCGCCACATTAGCAAGACGAGGTGCTAAACTAATGTCGTTTGTTGCGAAGTGAAGATCACCACAACCACTGTGGACACACCTGTCCATCTGCAGCCCTTGCTTCACAACAGCCACCAGCAGCTTCCCCAAACCCGCCCCAGACACACATCCCCCCTGGAGGTATGCATGTGGTAGTAGTGGGTCGCGCGTAGGCCCCACCACCTTGGGACCCCCCCCCCCCCACTGGCCGACCCCCCCCAGACCCTCCAACCGACCCCCCCCGACCCTCCAACCGACCCCCCCAAACTGGCCCCCAGCCCCCCCCCCCCAGTTTTGACAGATAGTTCGGGGGGGTGTCGCCTCCGGACCGGTTGTAGTCACCCCCCCCCCCCCTGTGGTTGGCCTGTCAAAATTTCATGGTAGCCTCGGTACCCCTCACTTATTGTGATGGCGGACACCGTCCAGCCCATTGCCAAAATATGTTGCATTTGCCCACGTGCAGGCATTTGCCTTTGCCGTGCAATGGGGTGATGGCACCTGATGACAAGGTGACTGGTGTTGAATGCAACTGCAGGATAGTCAAGTGCCTCCGACTGAACCGATTGCGCCTGCTGAACGGCTCTGCCACACAGGGGCAGCCTGCAGGAGGTCCACACTGTCCTTCTACCTGCCTGATGGCAGTCTGAAATGACCTGACAAGTGCATTTGCACTCGTGCTGGGTGCACAGACCGGCTATCCCCGCCACCCCCCCCCCCCCCCCACCTCCGCCTCCACGCCTCTGAACGGGTGCATGGGGGAGCAGCCCGCCCAGTGTGGCATACCCGCCACAAACGATTGCCCGTCATCGATTTGCCTCTTGTCCACAGGATTTCAATCCAATGACTGCCTCTCTGGACTGCATGGTGTTGGACCTCGTGACGGAAACCGGCAGGAAACGCCTACGAACGGCCACCATTGCCCAGACGCAGGTGTGACACGCTCGTGCGGTTGAGTGTCACTGGTGATGCAGTGTGCCGTAGGGAGGAGTAGGGCATTTGCCGGCGGAAGCCTGGGAGAAGCCCAAGGAGTTCCGGGAGGATCCTGAACGGTGCAAAGGGGGGGGGGGGCAATTAGCCGGGAGGTGGCCGGGAGTTGCTTGCGGTGTTGAATTCGTCATCTTGTTCTTGGTGCCTCAGGGCATTGTGCCGCTGGCAATTTGTATCGACCTGATTAAGAATTGCACCAATCGATTGGATCCAGAAGCCAAGACACCTCTGGCTGCCCTGGGCTCACGTTCCATGCCCGGCGCTGCATCAGTTGGGGTATGTCACCGCTGCCCCCTGCTTGATGCGTTTGCAGAAACTGACACTCTTGAGGCAGACGGATGTGCAGGCCTTGCCGATCAGGAATTCAGGTGTAAGGGGGGGGGAGGGGGTAGGGGGTGGTAGGGGGGTGGGGGATGAGGAGGAGGAGGTGCCGCTCTACGGCTTGCCCCCCCCCCCCCCGTGGCTCCACCTCACGGAGTATGCGCAGTTCGACCCAGGAGGCTCACCTGGTATCACACCAGGGCATCGGTCCTGAGCGGTGTCTCCCCCGGCGGGTAAGGCTTGCTCAGCGACATTGAATGCGTCCCTGCAACGGGGATGGGCCGGGGCTCAAACCCAACCCGAACGGTTGCATGGGGACCCCGCACGCCGAGCTCCCAGTCTCGAGCGTGTTGACAGACCACGAGGACCTGGGTTTCACCGGTACTCAGTGGGCGTGCACCGTCCTTTGGGCCAACTGAGAGGTGACAAAGGAACAGCCCCCAAGGGCTTTATGCCTCCAGGCCCTTGGCGCCGCGCGCCCCTTACCGAGTGACCCGGCACCACCTGTGGACCTTTCTTGGAGCTACCCGGCCGGGGGTCCTTGCAGCGCTTGCGGAGAGGACTAAGCGGGGCGGGACTAAGCAGGGCAGACGAAGGTGACCACCATAGAACTGACGAACCAGAAGTCACCGAGTGGGCACGGCGAAGCATGAAACGGGGAAACCCCAAGTGATTGGCTTAGGCGGCCCAACTGGGGGTGCTAAAAAACACCCTTTTTGCCCCCTTTTTGTCGGTTGTGCAGACCCCCGTCTGTGGCACCGTGTTGGGACCCTGGATTTTTGAGTGTGGTGGGAACATGGGTTCCCGGAGGGGTGGTTGTCCGACACTGTCAGAATTGTGACAGTCACGTTGCCCTTGGCGGGGTGGTTGTGTAGGGACGGGCGAACGTGAACACGGCTACACAGGACGCCAACGAAACACCGCACAGTCGACTGATTTATGGAGTACTAGGGGCCGTTTGCTTTGTGTCACGCAGTGCAGGGTCGCATACCAAGGGAACCCGGTTGTGGTCGCACATTAGAGCTCTTTTGCATGCACAGAGAGATATCCTCAGGCAGGCATACGCCTTGTCAGATTGTGTAACGACCAGAATGTGTAGGGACCCGTTCCCTTGGATGACCACGGGTGCTGCCACATGTGCTCCTGTGGCTATGGTGTGTAGGCGGGGCTCAGAGTACCGGCTGTTGCGCGACGTGCTGTCAGAATTTTGACAGTGAGACGTGAAGTCTGTTGTATTGGCCCACATGTCATGTGGTTGTAGTATCTGTTACCACCCTACAGGCCTGGGGCTCGAGAACAATTTATGCAAAATGAGTAGGACCGCTATTTACCATACTCAGTCTGTGCACCACAGTTCCTCAGCTGCGTCCATCCCTGTTGCACTGCGACACGCACACACCCGTGCCTGTTGCTCCACATTGTGGTGCAACATGCATGGATGGAGGTACCCAACTACGGTGAGATGCACGGCACACAACTGTCAGAATTTTGACAGTAATGCGATGCACAGGGAGGCGTGCACATGCAGAAGCACACGGTTGAAGCACTCCGCATCGGCGTGCGAAATTAGATAGCATTGTACCGCTGTACGCTCTACAGAACCAGCAGGTAGACCCGGTAGGCATAATTGTTGTGACCGGGTCTCTTGGCACCTCACATGTGACATTCTACCGCCGCCCAATAAGGGTATCTCCAGTGTAGCTCTGTGGCCCCTTCCCCTGTGTCGACTCATCCTGTCGTATTGCACTGCGCGCGCGAAGTAGTACCCAGTGTCACAGGACCGCAGCAGTACACCGACTGCATAGCAAACCCCCTGCACCCCTTGGAACCCACACCGGACTGTCAGAATTCTGACAGCGTACCGCAATGGATTAGACAGTGCAATGACGCAACACCGTCCGTGCAAACTACATGCATGCACCATTCACTTAATGCAGGCAAGATGCAGAAGTACCCCATGTTGTATCTGTAGGAGACCACATGAAGCGCACACTGTCAGAATTCTGACAGCACCGCACTCTATGCACAGAGCTGCGCTCCTTGTTACAGAATATGCCACGCCATGCAGTGGGCAAAGACACAGACATAGCGCACTATCTGCGCACGTTTCTCCCATTGCAGTGGGACAGCGTTGAACAGCTGCTTGCAGATGCCGTGGCTGGAGGATCGAGCAAGCGTTTTGTTCAATTTTTTCGAGAGCTGCGCGTGCGCCACAGGTACCGTCACAAGCGGGCACATCTTGAAGCCGCGGTGAAGGGCCATGGACGACTGCGACCATGGGTGGTATTCTTCAAGCAACAGCTGTTCAATTGGTGGCGTGTCATGCGTGTACGTGCCGTGCCGTATTCGCACCATAGGTTTGATGAGGTGGGTAAGTCACGGGCACAGAGACGTAAGCTGCGGCATGCACGGCTCCACTCCGGGCGTGACGTTTCGTTGGAACAGCGTGCTGCACATGCAGCGAAGAAAATCTGGGACCACTGTCAGAATTCTGACAGAGTGGTATGGATGGACAACTGGTACAAGGACCGCTTCACCACAACTCCCGGAGACAGCAGCCATAGCCTGGATACCACCGTAGTAGCAGTCCTGGACAATCCCGCACCCGCCCCGTACGGTGGGCACATGATAGCAGAACAAGTTCCTGAGGGCATGTTTCTTACAGCCGCACGTGTGTGCAATTTCCTTCCTCAGCTGCAAGGTGCAATTGGAGTCACAGTTGATGGATCGCTGCGTCGGGAATGGATTCGTGTACCGCTGGACTTTGTACGCGGCACCGTGTACCCGCATAAGTGGCAACCACTCTTATTGTCAGAGATGCGGACAGGCACGCACATAGAGCTACTCCATCTCATGCACATGATGCACAACCTCTAGGTGCATGCACGCAAGGACCTCGTGCTCTTGGTGGACATGAAAATACACGCCGCTCTTCTCAGATTTCTGTACGGCCGGCCGTATGCGAGCAGGACTCTAGCCCTGCAGTGGGCATCGGTGGGTCTTACGTATGGAATATGGCACCCCTACAAGTACGCCAGCAAGGCTGTTTTTCGTCGTTTCTTTCCAGTGCTAGCCTTGTTGATTGACCCCGCCTTGCGGCCCACGCAGGAGGTGCCCAGTGACACACCCTTGGAGTACTTGGAAAAACTGTACGCTGCATTACTGTTGGTTGCACAATAGTGGAGGCTGCCTTTGAAGGAGATGGTGGAGCGGATTGAAGCTTTCCGCCAGCCGTGGGAGCCAGAGACGGAAGTGGCTGTAAACAAGCTGAGGGCGCTGCAGGCTTTGTTGTTTGTCTTCTGTCCAGCCATGTTTGCAATTGGAGCTCTTGTGCGAAAGTATTCCTAGGAGGGTACTGCAGCGGGAACTGGTAAATGGGCAAGGAAGTGTGTGTCCTATCGTCTCATTGTACTGATGGAATTGTTTGGGTCGGACACACACAAGGTGGAATATGTGCACAGCCTGTGCAAGACACTGCTCACTTGGCAGGGCTGGCACGATCTGACACCCGCACGCGTATTCGTGGAGGAGCAGTGCGAGGCCATGTTGAGCAGGCTGACAGTCCAATGCGAACTGCACGCGGAGAACACCTCGGTGGAGGGGGTGCAAGACCTGTTCCTTACTTCGCCACCCATCCAGGAGGTGCGCCTTATCCGCTGCAACATCTCGCGTGACACTGTGCGCCGTATGGGCACTACCGTACGTACATTTGTGCATAGGGCCACGCTGCGGGACACACCCTTTGCTGTTTAGGGTAGTGCAAAAGTGCAAATGCAAGGTGAGTGGGATTGTGATTATCAGGTGCCCAGGGCACGTGCATGTTGACATGGAATACCTGCGACGTACTATGGGCCACGGTTTGAAGTTGCTGATGCAGCCCAGGAAAGTGAATGCCGACATAAAGGATTTTTTGCGGACACATGTTCCGAGGGCAAACAGGGCGGCCATTGATGGGGCTGACAGGGCTCTGGACAGGGTGCGTCGCCTTCCGGAGCCTTTAGAGCCCCGTCGTGTTCGGGTGCGCGCTCCTCCACATCCAGCAGTTGATGACGGTCTCGTCGGTATCCCTGATGTGCCATAGCCCTGTGTGTCCACGTCGCACATCCGTACTGTCAGATTTCTGACTGTCATGCACCCGTGTTAGGCTATGGGGACCTGCAGACTGTGTGTCACGTGCATCCAAGGCCACATACGTGACACGTGTTTGCCCAGACACTATGTGATTCAAAGGGAGTGAAGTGTTGACCCACACTGTACAGTAGAACTCCCCCATCTGCAGGCAGGGTGTTGATGCGAAGGCTGCAAAGTTCCGTCTGTCAGATTTCGGACAGACGCGACACTCAAATAAGACCAGCGTGGCATACCACTCCGCAACCGAACCGTACACGATACCGCGGTGGATTGTGTGATGGAACACGTAGACCCCCCACGGTGAGGAAACATATGAAGACCGTTTGCCTTGTTTACAATCTTGTCACGACATGTTACAAGCAAACACGGGGCAATGAAACCGAGCATGGCGGTGTTGGGTAGTATTATGTGCTGCTATTGGGTGGTAGAAGTGTACATCCCATACCTCACGTACAACTTTTGGGCAGTAATATGGACCGGGCAGGAATGCAAGGCCGACAGGAGGCCGTACCCTCAATCGTACTGTACCCGGCACGGTGTCACAATTAACCTATAGAGATTTGGCAGTGCACAACTGCGTGCTCGTGCCTTTTGTTGTGCGAACAATGCGTGTACGTATAGTACCACGCCCAAGCCCAGGGCCCCGCCCCAACGGTACCAAGAGCCACGTGGCACAGTGCACTTTTGAATTGGATACAGAGAGGTGCACGGCACGCACCAGAACCTTGCACTGTACACCTGCCCATACAAAAAGGGACGGGTGAAGTAGACGCTTCCCAGGCCTGTCCGTCCAATGCGGGGTTCGGCTGGAAGTCGTTCTCGATTTGACGCACCAGTACTGGGGAGTGTCACCTATGTGAGATCCGCCGACTAGGATGGAGGGGGTTTGTCAATGACGCGTTAGTGCTGTACACAGGTGCTGACGGTTGTGTTGGATGTGTATTCTGCACTTTGCTGTGAAGCCGTGTGTTCGGTGCCCTCTAGGTTTCGGACAGTTTCTCTAGGTCTAGCCCTCTAGGTTTCGAGACTGGCCCAGCGTGCAGGTTAGGTCGAACTTCAGCTGTTTGCGGTCCACAATCACCACGTCGTCCAGCCAGTCCTCCAGTTTGACGTCCTCTGGGTGGAAGATGGTGGGCTTCGGGATCTTCTGCGTGACCTGGGTCGTGGGGGACACTGCCCTGGGCGTCTTCCGCCTGCATTTGGGCGACTATGCGGTGCCACTAGCAACCGAGCCTTGCGACAGGCTCACTGACGGAGACCGGCTAGGTGAACGAGCCCTCTTCGGGACATCAGGGGAACCATTGCCCTGCGTGTTCGACGGCATTGGGTGGTACAGAAATGCTACAGCACATATGAACGCCACTGTCAGAATTCTGACAGCAATATACAGCGACACACCACAACAAGGGTGCAACAAGGAACCATGAACGCTGCAACGGCGCAAATGGAGGAATCACGGACCTCATGGTCCAACACACTGCTGGTGCAGCCACCTGTGATACTGATGGATGCGGTAAGTGCTCCATTCCGTGGTGCGCAATGCAACCCTCCTCAGCAGGTGCGTCACGTGCCCCATCTGGTGAACCGTGGCACCACAAAAACATACACTTTATAGCGTCTTTCTAGTAGCATCAGGGGTACAAAATGCAAAACACACACATCCACCTGTTTCGAAACGATACACTGTTGCGGGCTACCACACCGTGGCATTTGTAGCGTGTACGGCATCCGAACGTGACCAGATCCTTCGTGCACGCAGCATAAGAGCAAATCAGTGCCAGAGAACTGAGGAATCCCACCCCTCTATGTTACGTAAGCCCCGCGTGCATGCGTACGAAATGGAGGGAACACGGTTACAATTTCTATCACGGGCCACACCCTTTTGCCAGATGCTCCAGACGTTACAGTTAGGTGCTCGAGCTCAAATGCAATCTATCCCATCCCCAACTGTCACATTTCTGACAGTGACATGCAAAGGTGCAGCAAGACACTGTCTGATTACCGGGACATTGGACTGTGAGTGCGCACAACGTAGTACGTAGCAGTGCGTGTGCTGGTGGGGGTCTACTGAGCAGTGTACATCGACGACAAGTTGGTTCAGAACATCCGTGAGGACCTGATGCGTGCTACGACTACTACCATGAGACCATGGTGTACCGTCACGGTGTGTCCAACCTTTCCCTGTGCAATATCATCCCGGCGCTTGGACCACTGTCAGAATTCTGACAGGGACCAACCTTGTGTAATTGCGCTGTTGTCACGCTGTCGACATGTGACTGTCAGAATTCTGACAGTGACCTTCCTTTGCATTGCAGGTGGGCAGGAGGCTGTTCTCGGCGGACAACATTTGGTGTGGGCGAATGATCGCGAAGCAGAAGAGTTGGAGACTGCCAACATGAGCCCTTTGCCGCGTCACACCCGTTATCGTGCGTACCGGCTCAAGGACGAGACCCGTAGGAAGTGCGACACATTCTGGCTGGATGTCACAACCTGATGTAGCATGGCGGACGTGGTGCACACACACCAAAGCAGAAGATGATGCTCGCGGACGTGGTGCACACACACCAAAGCAGAAGATCATGCTCCTTATGCAAGAGGTCCAAATGCCGCAGAATAACACCCTGTCGGAGGCGATCAAGCGGATGGCCTATCGTTCTGGGTACTCCGCTGCAGAGGGCACGGTGAACGCAGTGGTCAAGAGGTGGCTGCCCGTTGCCAAAGTTCTGCGACAGGGTGGTGCGCATATGACCGATGCGGTGATGATCCTCTTGACCGGGAAAGCAGACGGTTTGAAGACAAACCTCCACGCCTTTAAGTGCATCGAGGGCTTGCACGACAATGAGATGCAGGAACTGCTTCCCGCCTTCTCTGCCAAAGACGTCAGCTCCACTAGCATCAAGGGCCGGTCCTCGAAAATCAAGGCCAGGCGGGCGTACAACTGGCACTTTCAGGCCGCCAACCCGCTGGTTCACAGCTCCCGCAGTGTGTCCCGTATTGATGCATCGTTGCAGATTTCCATTTGTACCTTTCTGTGACGTGTCTTCCCGCCCCTCCGCAGAGAATTTGGGTGAGTGCCCGCATCAACAATCTGCTGGCAAAGAATGGCAACCCGGAGGCGCTGAAAGTCAAGGTTTCCCAACGGACCTGGTCTGACGAGGTCCCCGTGCCGCCATGGAACATTGTGGTGAAGGCCCCGTTGTGGTCCAGTCCGGAGTTTGCTGGTCTGCGTGAGCAACTGGCCCGACCGCTGGAACGTCCCGAGGACCACTCCACACCTGCAAGGGGGTTGTCGTTCGCTACTGTCAGAATTCTGACAATAGTCCATGCATACGCTACCCCTGCATCCGTTGTCCATCAGGTAAAGACCAGTAAGGACCTCAAGATGGTGTCCGTGGAGACGGGCAGCGCCACAGGCCACATTATCAACGGGGAGGCAGGCTCGGCGGTGCCGCATGTCATTGGGACTATTGAGTTCCGTTTGGCGCTCATTTGTGTGCCACGTGGGTGGACGGGTGCCATTCACCAGTTGATTCTGGCTGCGGCACACTCAGGCACTCCAGTGGTTCTGGTGGGCAATGAGGCAGATCTGTTGCCATACGCACAGGCACTGACCGACAAGTTGGGAGGAGACCACAAGGTGTTCCACGCTCAATTGGCTGCGTACAACCTTGGGCCTCAGAGCAAGCGGTATTTCATGACTCGCACGGACGTGCGGTTTGTCACCACCAAGCCGATCGGGAGACAGGTGTGCTGCCCGTTCGTTGCAGACTACGAATCGTGTAGACACTCCTCCACCTCCACTCCTCCACCCCCGTAGCAGTGTCGCACTTTTCGCCTGTGACGGGGTACTTGCAGTGTGCTCTGTACGCCCCTGTTGTTCCTTCCCTTCATCTGTCAGAATTGTGACAGTGGCCTACGCTTTCTCGTCCTGCAGCTGCACAGGTATCTGTCGTACGATGAGCCGGACGTTGATGTGGTGCCCATCCAACTGGTGGGGTGGCTGCTGTGGGCGCTAAATGTGCATGACCTTGGGGACGAGAAATTCTGGGTGCTGTTCAGCGGCTGCACAACGCTGGTGGCTAACGTGATGCAGATGTGTTGGTTGCCCGTGAGTGCCGTACTGTTGGAGCAGCGTGGCACGGCGGCTATCCGTGCAACGGCCCATACCATTTCCGCCAGGCTCGTCAAGCAAGATCAGGTGGAGCCCGTGAAGTGGGACCAAGTGTACGAAGCGGCGATGCATGGACGGCCCATTGTGTCTTTGGAAGATGCGGCTGAGCAGCCTGAGACAGTTTCAGGTATGGTATACGGGGCTCCTTTGTGTGTCGTGGAATGCCATGCCCTCAGTGCTGTACATTTCCGCCTGTCAGAATTCTGACAGACGTGACCGCACCGCTGCTCTCACAGAGGTCACCGAGCAGAAGCAGAGGACGAAGGCAGACAAAGGTGACAAGAAGAGTCACAGGTCCTCGCAGTCCACGCAGTCCAGTCCGAAGAAGGGAGGACATTCCAGCCCGAAAAAGGCATCAAAGGCCCCCAAGGAACAGGTACTGCGTGACGAGGCATGTACATATCCCAGCACAGGACAGGATCGTACGGCAGGGACGGCACAGGGATTGTGTGTTCACCCACCGAACGTTGAAGCGACGTACAACGGCCGTGTATCGCCGTTGCCCGCAGGTCTCGCAGCCGTCTGCCGCAGGCGCTTCCGAAGCCTCGAGCAGTTCCGCCAAGGCCGCCAGCGGTAAGCCCCTCGCAGTGTCGGCCTCACACCGGACCACGGCGTTTTTGCTTTTCAAAAGGCGGCTTGAGTCCGCTACCGACAAGTCCGACCACAAGAAGAAGAAGAAGTAAGCGGTTGGCACCGTGGCACTGTGTTGGGGTCCATGCTTACTGATGCGTTGGGTGCATGCTTTCCCCTTCTGCGTTGGCGTGTAGACTGTGGCTGCGTATTCCGTCGGTGTGCCCATGACCACGCATGGCTTTGATAGGGGCAATGGTCTCGACTGTTCGCTGACTGCTGCGCCTGTGGGTTGTGTACCTGCAGGTTGCGTTCTCGGCAATGTGTGCTGTATATATATTGCTTTTGTGTGGTCTTTGGCCTGCGCACCTTGCGTGGTTGCTGCACCCCGCACAAACCTTTTCCGAGTGTGCTTTCATTGCATGCTTCGGTTGGTACAAACCCGGTCACCCTCGCTTGTTCTTGCACTGTCAGAATTCCGACAGTGGCAGACTGTGTTGGGATAGATCGGTGGGTGACAAAGCATGCTCGTTTGATAGTGTGGGTTGTGTTGGACGGCCTTGGTGGTAGTCCTCCCTCCCGTTGTTTCACCGCAATGTCTTGTAGGTGTCTGTGCAGCATACGTGACTCCGCTCACACAGACAGGGGTCGCCCTTACTTGTACCAACACACATGTGCCGTTTGTTGGTGCTGTCCTGCTGCCTCCGGTGGAGTACCCCCCACCTTTGCCGCATCCCGCTGCGGCTTCTGCTTTCCTGCGTGATGCCTCCAGGGGGCCGCCCCCGTGTACCGAATGTTCACTGGTGGACTGTCAGAATTTTGACAGTCGCACACGGACTTGTCCACATGGCGCACCTCAGGCACTGCACGTAGACTTCCTCGTAGGCCTTTGTGCCGGTTGAGTGCCGTCCATTGCGTCGAGTCCAACCACATGGGGTGTGTCTCCCTTGCTCTGCACTTACCCCGTCTTTTCAGCCACACACCTCCCACCTCGCACGCCTCAATATCAGGCACCGTATATATGTGGGTCCGTGTCCTTGCGGGACCACCGTCGAGGTGCGACCCTGACCCTGCATCGCACATATGTGCATGGACGTAGGTCAGTTTACACATTGCCATTTAAACCGTCTGACATGACGGGTCTGCGGTTGTTTTCCAGGGGTGGGGCACGTGTCGTCCACTCGTATCTGGTACAAAGTGTTCCTGTGTCACTCCTGCTGTTGTAGAATGCTACTTAGGCGTCACAAGTTGCCCGCCCTCTAGGACCCCATATACGCACGATGTGAGAATATTCTACATTTCTAGTTTGAGTATGCTATTTGACATATGTGAGCAATGTTGGTACCAGCGCTGTGTGACATCCATTGAAATAGGTGGTGATGTGTTAGCCTTAGGTATCCGCTTCATCTAGTGTATCATGTTTGAGGTTTTTTTGAAGCTGGCCGAAATTGAGGCCAGCTTTTGGGCTCCATTGGAAACATCCATGTGTATATACACCTTTTAACGCTTCTGGCCGAAATTTCGGCCAGCTTTTTGGTTCAATGTTGAATGACTATACTCATTTTCATTTTTTTAAGGGCTGGCCGAAATTTCTCCCAGCTCTCTGGTCTAATCACCATTCATACACTTATACTGGGCTTTTTTTTGCCGATGTGGCCGAAATTTCGGCCAGCATTTCCTCTTTCTGCGCATATCAGCAATTGTTTTCCCATCCAACACATTCTTCTTGGTTCCAGGGGTTCCACAAAACCGACCTATACACCACAAGTGAAAGAACAGCAAAGATACGGTTCATTGAACAACAAACAAAACTACCCCCAAAGCATATACGTGTATTTCCTATTTTTATTGACCTGGCCGAAATTTCGGCCAGCTTTTCCAAGAACATCAAAACACATTGTCTTATTCACCAGACAGGCCCAAGCTGGCCGAAATTTCGGCCACGTCCTTCAAAACTTGAAATAACGTCACAGAAATGGATACCTCTGAGCTTTTTTGGAAGTTGGCCGAAATTGAGGCTAGCTTTTCCATTGGTTCCATTGGAAACATGCATGTGTGTATACACCTTTGAACGCTTCTGGCCGGAATTTCGGCCAGCTTTTTGGTTTAGTGTTGAATGACTATACTCATTTTCATTTTTTTAAGGGCTGGCTGAAATTTCTCCCAGCTCTCTGGTCTAATCAGCTTTCATACGCTCATATTCGGCTTTTTTGCCAGTGTGTGCCAAAAAAATCAAAACACATGGTGTTATTCACGAGACAGGCCCAAGCTGGCCGAAATCACCTCAAAGAGAGGTTGTTAGATCAAGCGCACGCGCGGGCGTCATATACCCCCCTTTTTTGGGGTCATTCGCGTAGCATACCCCAAGGCATGATATTGGATGTGCAACCCCCTGTAAAATCATTATTTTGCCCAATAAGAGCATCCCCCAATGGATTCTTTGATTTTGAGGCCTCTACCCCCTAAAACTGGATATCACTTTTTTGAGGGGGGGGGTGGGGGGGGGTGGGGGGGGGTCAAAAGTTTTTGCTGAATAGGCTACAAACAGTGGGGACGCACGGTGCTGATAACACGGCCTGCGGTCCAATGGTAACGCAGCCGGATCCAGATTCGCAGGCGTCGGTTCGAACCCTGGTCTGGTGAATTTTAGCGCCGCCGCCGCCGGCGGCGGCGCAAAAGTGGCCAGACTAGGGTTCGAACCGCCGACCGCACGGATGCCGGTCGGCTGCATTACCACTCGGCCACTGCTTGGACTGCTGTGACCGGCCTCCCTGCTGCTTGGGGCCGCATCTGCCACTGACAAAAAACCCAAACTGTGTGTATCTGTCTGAGTGCCTGCTTGCTGGCTCAGGGACTGATTGGCTGACTGTCAACCTCTCGTCGAGGTGCACTGCCGAAGGCAATAGAATTTCGGCCAGGTCCTTCAAAACTTGAAATAACGTCACAGAAATGGATACCTTTGAGCTTTTTTGGAAGTTGGCCGAAATTGAGGCCAGCTTTTCCATTGGTTCCATTGGAAACATGCATGTGTATATACACCTTTTAACACTTCTGGCCGAAATTTCGGCCAGCTTTTTGGTTTAGTGTTGAATGACTATACTCATTTTCATTTTTTTAAGGGCTGGCCGAAATTTCTCCCAGCTCTCTGGTCTAATCACCTTTCATACACTCGTATCCCGCTTTTTTGCCGGTGTGGCCGAAATTTCGGCCAGTGTGTCCCATTTCTGCGCATATTAGCAATTGTTTTCCCATCCAAAACATCTGGCCGAAATTTCTGCCAACTTGCAATTCTTGTTGTGCATAAATATTACACCGTACACTCCTATAAAGCTGCTTTCTTCTCACAGCGTTAATGTCCTCTGGTATTACTATAACTGTCATGCGCGTATGGGGTGTGCCACGCATTGCCACTGTTTTGTGTGTACATTCTCTGTTTTGCATTTTGCTGGCCGAAATTTCGGCCAAAGTTGCCTTATGTGGACCCCTGATTCCAAATGACACACATTTCTGGCCGAAATTTCGGCCAGCTTCTCGGCAACCCGGTTTTGAACAGTGGTTTCACATCCAGTGCAGGGCTGGCCGAAATTTCGGCTATTGTATTCCATCATTCGTGTCAAGACGTCGATTTTGGGCCATTTTGGGTTGAATTGCGCTTGTTATTGCCACTTTTGTTATTTCTCTTTCCATGAAATCCCCTGCTGTAGCATCCTTTTTTATCGTTTTTATGACCGAGCCTGCAATGGATTCACAGGAGGTGCTTATTTCCCCTCCAGCTGAAGCTGCGTCCGAAAATGGGCAATCCCAACCTGCCCATCAACCGGACGGGGATAAGGCAAGCACAGAGGGACTTCAAGGGAAGCCTAAGGCACCACCAATGAAAAATTCATCAACCACCATCACGTTATCCGACTGGGTCACGTCAACAACCAAAATAAAAGTTTTCTTTGACCAAATTGTAATAGACCACGACCGAAGCATTGGCCACGTCCGTAAATTATCCGAGGATCGTGTGCAGCGGCGCTATGACGATCTCAAGGCCGCACCGCTTGTGGATTACATCCAAGATCTTCTTTTTTATAAAGTCATTCGTATGTCTCCTGTTGCCTACTGCCATTCCCAACGGGTTATATTGTTTGCCGGTACGAAGGTTGGCCGAAATTTTGGCCAGCATCCGCGTCCCTAAGTGTTTTTGGTGTACTGCTATTGTTTTTTCCCATAGCCTGTGTGGATTTGTCAGTTGGCAAGTATTTGCTTGTCATTGAATGTGGTACATTGTACACCATCTTCAAATGTCAGTGCACCTGTGCTCTTTGCGCATGTCTACCGTCATAGGTATCCATTTCGGTGACGTTATTTCAAGTTTTGAAGGACGTGGCCGAAATTTCGGCCAGCTTGGGCCTGTCCGGTGAATAAGACCATGTGTTTTGATGTTCTTGGAAAAGCTGGCCGAAATTTCGGCCAGGTTAATAAAAATAGGAAATACACGTATATGCTTTGGGGGTAGTTTTGTTTGCTGTTCAATGAACCGTATCTTTGCTGCTCTTTTACTTGTGGTGCATAGGTGGGTTTTGTGGAAACCCTGGAACCAAGAAGAATGTGTTGGATGGGAAAACAATTGCTGATATGCGCAGAAACAGGAAATGCTGGCCGAAATTTCGGCCACACCGGCAAAAAAAGCCGAATATGAGTGTATGAATGGTGATTAGAGCAGAGAGCTGGGAGAAATTTCGGCCAGCCCTTAAAAAAATGAAAATGAGTATAGTCATTCAACACTAAACCAAAAAGCTGGCCGAAATTTCGGCCAGAAGCGTTAAAAGGTGTATATACACATGGATGTTTCCAATGGAGCCCAAAAGCTGGCCTCAATTTCGGCCAACTGCCAAAAAAGCTCAAAGGTATCCATTTCTGTGACGTTATTTCAAGTTTTGAAGGACCTGGCCAAAATTTCGGCCAGCTTGGGCCTGTGTGGTGAATAAGACCATGTGTTTTGATGTTTTTGGACCCGACTGGCAAAAAAGCCGAATATGAGCGTATGAAAGCTGATTAGACCAGAGAGCTGGGAGAAATTTCGGCCAGCCCTTAAAACAATGAAAATGAGTATAGTCATTCAACGTTAAACCAAAAAGCTGGCCGAAATTTCGGCCAGAAGCGTTAAAAGGTGTATATACACATGCATGTTTCCAATGGAACTAATGGAAAAGCTGGCCTCAATTTCGGCCAGCTTCCAAAAAAGCTCAAAGGTATCCATTTTTGTGATGTTATTTCAAGTTTTGAAGGACCTGGCCGAAATTTCGGCCAGCTTGGGCCTGTCTGGTGAATAACACCATGTGTTTTGATTGTTTTGGCACAAGCTGGCCGAAATTTCGGCCAGGTTCATAAAAAAAGGAAATACATGTATATGCTTTGGGGGTAGTTTTGTTTGTTTTTCAATGACCCATATTTTTGCTGTTCTTATACTTGTGCTGTATACGTGGGTTTTGTGGTAACCCTGGAACCAAGGGGTAAAAGTAATAATAGATAGACCCCCCCCCCCTACTAAAGGAATGCAATGGTCTAAATGTAAAATACCACCATATTTTTGTGATTTGGTATCTTTATTTCGAAAATTTGTGTGTAGCTAGAAATAGAAATAACGGCATATATTTCACATACATACCTTCATTTTGCCTATTGCCACCGGGGGGGGGATAGATACCCCCAAAATAACACCCCTTTTCACATACTTTTCTCCTCACTACAACATGGACTTCCGTGGGCCATAGCGCCAGGTGGGGGGCGGGCAACTTGTGACGCCTAAGTGCTACTATGGGATTTCACGTGCCACTCCAAGTGGTGTCGTGTGCAGTCCTTGTGCCTTTTCTGGGGGACACGCATACCGTCTGCCGTCGTTGTGCATGTCCGTACGCAGGTGTTTCTGGCACCGTGCATTCCTCGTGCCTGCCACAAGTGTGCACGTCTTGACGTCTATCAGAATTCTGACAGCGGCACCTTGTGTTGCTGTGTGGACTGTGTGCAGTGCACCGCACTGCGAAACGCACCTTGGTGACCGTCGCACGATCATTCCCGTTGCAATTGCCTTGTACCGCACACTTTGCTTGCGCGCTTGTTAGAAGACCTGCCATTTGCACTGTGGCCACTTTTACCCGTGGCGGCTAGATTATTAATCAGGGTTTTCCAACAAAACTACCCCCAGAATTTAAATTTCTGAGAGCTGTTTGGACGGAGATGTGTGGGGGAGGTGAAAATGATGCTCAGGGCCATGGTTGCGTCACCATCCGATTCCCGAGTGCGTGCAAACCAGGTGCCACAGACCGGGTGACTGGACGGCCAACGGTGAAGCCCCCTGGAAATGGGTGTTTCCCCCCTTTTGATCATCAAAACTGACCGAAACCCCCCTCTACACCAGGTTTTTTCGTACCGGTTTTGGGGCCGATAAGTAGTATGTAGTAGATATGTGGTGCACACGGGGTGTTCCGTCACCGCGCGGGAGTGCACTGCCCGCACACGTGGATGTGCACCACTCCGGTTTCACTGTCAGAATTCTGACAGTGCCCCTTCTGAACGTACCCCCAGTTGGGCCGCCTAAGATTGGTGTTGTGTGTCGTGGAGCCGTATCCATAAGTCCATGTGGGATGCCTTGGGCAGGTACCCCACAAGACGCAGCGCTTGCACAATCATGGCCCGGAGCAGGACATGTGAGTCCGAGGGCCGGACGTGGCGCCCCAGAAAGAGACTGATATAGTGAGTCGGGGAGCCATGCTCAAGAGCCCACGGTCCCAGGGCGCTGGTGGGGGTGCCTGCGCCCCACCCCACCGGAGGCCATCCCATCCCAGAGGAGGTGGGCAGACGGACCTCATCGCCGCGTTGGTGCTTTTGTCTTGGGCCGAAACCAGAGCCCACTTGACCATTCAGCGCCAGTGGAGGGGGGGTCCCCAGGCCAGTAACGCCCCAGCCCCTCTTCAGTGATGGTGCCAAATTCTCCTCCGCGCCTTCAGGCCATTTTTCACCGCGCGGCTGAGCGTACCCGCATGTGCGGCTATGCCCCGGCCTTTTCTGACCCTTTTGTTGGGCTTCCTCGTGCCTTCTGCCTTCCCAGAGTTTCGAAAAACGCTTGGAATCCCCAGTTGTGCACCACCGTCTCCAAAATTCCAGGAATACTGGGGGGCCGGGGGAGGGAACCCACCCACCCTCCCTCCCTCGACCCCCGCCCCCCAAAAGTCGACTCGGGTTGAAAAAATTTTTGCCGGGCCGGAGGGTGGCCTTGTGAGCACGCACAAGCTCAAGCCCCATACACTCAGGCCCCGGCTCGATCCGAGGCCCTTTCCCCAGCCCCGTGCGCGGCCACTCTGATGTGCTTCCCCCACCACTTGAACGCGCCGACGTCAGCACAGTCGAGGCCGCATGGCGGAGGGAGCGGTGGTCTGTCCCGCATTCCCTTGATTTCTCTGTCCCCTTCGCAGAAACCAGAGCAGTCGCGGTGGCAGCGCAACCGGTTTTTGATGCAGACGCAGAAGGTTTTGCAGGAGGCGGCGTACCTCCTGAGCCTGCACTTGTGGATCCTGTCCAAAGTGAGTCTGGCGCAGGACCAGGAAGACGCGAAATTGACACTGCAGGTGCCCTCTGCACCCGCTTCTCCACACGCTGTCGCTTCAATGAGGTCTCGTCATCGCCCGTGCATTCCACCTGCCCCTCTGCTGGGGGGGGGGGGGGGCAACGTCTTTGTCTGTCCACGCTCAGGGGAACCTGCACCCAGTGGGCCACCAATGGGGCCCCTGATGCGTTCCGTGGAGCCACCAGCGCAGGGGATCAGGCACCCAGGGAGCCAACACTGGGGCCCCTGCGGCACAGCGCCGTTGTTCGTCTGCGCCCAGGGGATCCAGCACCCAGTGGGCCACCGCTGGGGCCCCTGAGGCGCCCTATGGAGAGGAATGGTGGGCCAGGCAAGAGAAGGAACCTCCGACAAAAACGGGGTGGGCAGAACCAAGGACGACGGTGCGGTCACAGTGCACCGTAAATTACCCGGGACACCATGCGGAGCAGGGCACGCGGGGCTCACACACACGGAAACACAGAGAGGCAGGTTGTGGACGGCCTGAGGATGGAGGTGTGTGGACAGCAAAAGCGTCAAACGACCCTCACAACAACCAGCACAACCCCAGTACACCAACTACTGGGCGCCGCTGACGCGCAAATGGCATACACTGCCACATCCAGCACAGCCCCAGCGCACCAACCACTGGGCTCCACGAACGCGGAAATGACACCAGCAGGGGCACCGGCCGCAGCGGCCGACTGAAAGCAGCGACCCACGCAACATGCGAAGGGATGAACGGGTGACTGTCCAGGGTCCCGTAAAGAAACAACCACTGGACGGAATGTCACACAGCGGGGCGGGGGGGGGGGGGGGGGGGGGGGCTCGGCCTGGGCACAGCTCGGATGCATTTTTGGCAATCCCCATGCCCCACTACTGGCTGGGCTATAGGTATGGCCAGCCCCCTGAGCCGGCAATAGCCGGAAACCGCTAGCCACCTCGCCACGGTTTGATGTCGTAGAGCACAATGGCAGCCTCGGGGACAACTGAGCCATCGTGCCTGGCACCACGCGAATGAAAACACACACCGCGTGTCATGAAACGGAAACGAAGAATCCCAGAGTCGGCCCCGCCGATCTGTGCCGGCAACGACCAGGATCGTCCCGCAGAAGGGTCGCCCACCGGAGCGGTAAAATTGTCGTCGGTTCAGACCCCGACCGCAATGAGCATGACAGGACCGGGAAGCAGCGGGTTGATCGTTGCGGAATACGGTGTTTGTATCAGCCAGCGCTTTGGCGATCGGGCGTAGATGGTGGGGATTGGCCTCCCAGCCTCTGCCTTGCGCTGTTTGCTGCGCAGTCTGAAGTGCAACCGCTGCTGGGCAAATTCGAGTCGGCGAGGGTTTCGTTGGTGAATGAGAAAGAGGCTGCGGGATGGACGGTCGAGATCGACTACTGGGACGAGCTTGACACCACCAAACAAGCGATGAAGCGGCTCTGCCAGATGGCAGAGCAAATGACGGCTGTCGGCGCCGCTGAGGCGGATGGCTCGCAGCTCGTCGAGCGCCCAACCCCCGGATTTAAGTTCACGGAGAAGCGAGCGAGCTCCGCACAGAGGCCCATCGCCATGGCTTCATGAGGAACGTGATGAGGCAACAGAGTGCCAGATTGTACAGCATCACATGGGACACGCACAGATATGATTTGGGGCTGAGTGGTACTAAGTTCACAAATGATATGGGGCCGAGACTGACCAAACCACGCGTGACACGGGGCTCGGTGTTGTTGCTGAATCGCGCATGTGTTAGTAATGAGTCACGCATGACAGTGGGTGACGTGGGTTGGTGTGGGCTGGCTTGGGTGTGGCTTGGGGTGGTTTGGGGTCGCCCGGGCGGCGGCGTTGCCGGCAGTCATCCACGGCAGACGTAGGAGAGTGAGGGGCACCAGCGATTGTGAGGGGTAGGGCGGCAGAATGTGGGTTTGGCCCCCTGTCTCGGGCACGGGTAAAGATGTGTGGCGTTCAGAAGGAGTCCTCAGGGAAGCGCGAGCACCGGAGGGTCTCCAGCGGACGGTCGTGGGGTTGTTGACGCCCTGTCTTCGTCCGTGGCATCGTTTCGGGCATCGGGGGGCCACGGCGTCCGGCGTTGCTGAGCAGGGCCCCCGGCTGTGCCAACCCGCATACCCCCGCTTCCCCGCGCCCCCCCTCCTCTGACCTGCCGCTGGGGCCGAGGGAACTGGTTTTGCTCAACGTTTGGGCGCTTCGCGTCCACCGAGTGCAGGACTCTCGCCCCCGGCCGCTTATCACTGCCTCTGCGAACCGCGACCGCCTGACCCGTCGCCCGCACCGCCGCTGCGCAGCGGGGGCACCGCAAAGCCTGGCTTGCGTCAGAGCATTGCCAGAAAAGCCCCATCGGCCACTGCAGGTCCGTAATTTTGCGGTGGCACGGGGCATACCCAGTGGAACGGGGCATGCACAGGGGGAAATCAAAGCGGAACACCTGCGGGTATCCGACATCACAACAGCGCACGCGCACGCTGGTCCCCCCCCCCACACACCAGGAGGACAGACACTGCGCTCTCACCCGCAAGACTACTCCCCCCTCCCCGCTCCCCGCCCCACAAACAGGTCAAGCACCAAAAAAATGGCACTGGACACCGGCTGCACTTATGCGGTTGCCCACCAGCGTTCATGTACCAGCCCCCCCATGTCTGAGTTTTCCTTGGGTCAGGTCCAGGCAGACTGCAGGGGAGGGAGATTGCCATCACCGGTGCACTTGTCCTTCACTACCCCCACCGGTCGTGCGATCAACAACATCGAGCCCCTGACCGATCGCTCTGTGTTTTCGAGCCTGTCAAGTGAGTTCCATGACGAACTCATCAGATCCACAATGCACACGGCATCGAATGCGTGAGAGACACAGTAACACTGGCAAAAGGATGAGCGTCTCTAACGACAGGGTACACGTCTGTACATTGCTCTGGACAAGCCCTCTATCCATGAATTGGCGCATTGCTTTGACCATCGCATTGACCTACCCCGTCCACAATCACACGGGCTTTTTTTTTTGGAAGACCCAGGGCGCACTAAAGCAGGAGGAGGATGAGGGGCTGAGGCACGAAGGCAAGAAAATGGGGGCCCTCACTGGGCTGTTTGTCCTTTGGGCGGGAGCCCTGTGGGATTCGCTTTGGTGAGGCATTTCGGCTGCATTCCGTGCGTTGCTCAAGGCGACTGTGCGTCAGAGGCACTGATTAACAGTGGCGCACGTTTCAGTTTAGTGGTATGTGGGCGCCAGTGTATTTGGCTGAGGGCCATTCTGTGGATCGACGCACCGCAATCCGGAGGAGCGGGGGGATGGGGATCTGGATGAACACAGTCACAAATGAACAGAGTTGAATGCTCTCCTCTAACCACTTTACTGCACACTCCACTCCGGTTTCCCACAATTAATTACTTAACTCCCGGGTGTCTAAGCCAGGCCCCTTCCGACGTCCGAAGGGAGCACCGAGTAGTTGCGCCCAATTGAACTGCGTGCCAGATGCCCAGGGTGTGCGGCTCATCATCATGACCATCTGCCCCATTCAAGAAAGAAATTGTGGCAGTGCGGACCCTTTCCGTGCAAAGGGTGCTTTGGGCGCAGTGGATGCCGCCACTGGTGATCATGTGCTGTCTGAGTTACGGCAGGAGGTACCAGCGGATGCTGATTCTGGTCCTGATCCTAACCCTTGCCCCCGTGCGGTGCTGACAGGAATTGATACACAACTGCCCTTGAGTACGGGGTTGGGAGGGCGGGGGTCGCGGCGGGATCTGTGGCAACCACTCCTTCTGTGCCTCCCACGGCCTTTGAATACCGGCGTCCCACGATCGGCCAAAGAAGTGGAGCTTTTCCAGATACAAACCGAATCTTTTTGGCCGCAATCCACGCACCAATTCGCGGAAGGGACTTGCCTGCATCCACAGGCCCGTCCAGTCACCCGGGGTTTGGGAGATCTCAACACCATCATATCGGCGCAGGACAACAGGACGTGGCAGGGGCTTGTCCACAGGTACACACAATTGCGTCCTCTTCTAGCGAAGGTACCTGCGGTCGCACTGACGAGCTTTTGTGTGTTGGTCCGGGGCCTCCGATGTCGCGCCAGTTTACAGGACGGGCCAAGCGTGTGGCCCCGGGGGTGAGGCGGTGTTTTGTTTCGGAAGTTGACGGCCAAGACCCCCTGATAGGAGTGCTGCTCCTGCAGGAGGGCCCGGCGCCGGGCCGGCGGCCGACTTCGTGTCCGTGTACGGTCTCCTGATTTGCGCTGTGCGCACGGCGCTTTCTTGCGCGTGCCTCGGCGCCTCTTGAAGGGCCTCGGATCTGCCCCAGAGAGGAGGTCTGCTGGGGCGGGGGCTCCCAGGCCATCGTGCTTCCCAGAGGAACAACGCTGTTGGCACTTGGCATCGGAGGAGCCCCTGCCTGCGACTGCGGAGTGGTCCTGGCCCCCGGCCCTTCTGTAGACTGATCGGGTCCCTTCGCAGCTTCTGTGCGACGTGTTTTTTTTCGGGGGGGGTTTCCGCTTCCGACAGTGACTGATTTCGGCAAAAGATGCGTGCGGCACAAATTTGTGTTGGGGGTGACGGTTTCGGGACGTTGCGTACCACAGTGTTGCAGTGCCCCAGTGCCCCGTCCAGTGGTGGCCTAATGCGCATGCACCAAAGCCAAGAGCAGCAATGCTCTTTGCATTGGGGATCACCTGGAATTTTTGCACCACCTCTTTAACACGTGCATAACGACTTGACCTTTAGACAGTTTGGACGGGACGCAATCACACATTTCGGTGCATAGAAGATCTGCAATGATGCCCGTCAGCAGTCAGCTGTGCTTCTTCAGTGCTTGCGTGCCAACACCATCCTGCCACATCTGTAACCCCCCCCCCCCCTCTGTATAAGCCACGCCATGGCGGTGGCAGAGCTGGAGACGATGGCTGGGGAGGGGTGGACAGTAGTCTACACAGACGGATCAGCGAAAGTGGTACGGGGCTGGGCACAGGCAGGGTTCGGGGCTTGGTACGGGCCAAGGGCAGAGCGTAATGCTTCGGATTTCGTCCCCCTGGGGGAGAAGCAAAGTGTGAGCAGGGCAGAACTCAGGGGAGTTTTATGTGCGGTGCGCGGTCGACAGTGGGGGGAGCGCATGGTAGTGGTGCTGGACTCCGAGTATGTTTACAAAGGGATCACACAGTGGTCCGACAAGTGGCAGCGCCACCAGTGGAGGGTGTCAGGAACGGACGTGGAGCACAAGGACCTGTGGATTGCGGTTCTGGCAGAGCGGGAGCTCGCAGGGGACCGGCTCCAAGTGCGGTGGGTGCCGTCCCACCTGGGGGTGGAGGGGAATGAACAGGCAGATCAGCTTGCAGAGCGGGGGAGACTGCAGCATCCCTACAATGATGAGTCCCCCCCGAAACGACGCTGCCTGGAGCAGCATTGGGAGGAGTTGGGGCTCGAGGAGATGTTATCAGGGGAGGGGGAAGCCAGTGACAGTGGCCACTCGTTTGCCACAGGGAGCCTGCTTGGGGATGGGGAGTCATCAGGGGTGACGACGACTTCAGAGTCACAGGGGTGGGCGGAGAGTGAGGACTACAGTACGGATGTCAGTGACAACCCCAGGAAGAGGGGTAGGATGGCAGAACGGACGTGAGAGAGGGAAGGGCGAGAGAGACCAAAGGAGAGGAGCATACCAGAAACACGCGTGGCTCCCATGTCGCCGTTGGTGGCAAAGGCGGAAGACACGCAGCCGGGGATCGATCTTCGTGGCCGATTTGAGCCTTGAAGGTCTGCACTAAGTGCAAACCGCAGCGGCAACTGCTGGGGCCAGCGGGGGGGGGGGGGAGGCCTGGTGGTTGGTATGGCTGGTACATAGCAGTGCGGCCAGTGACATGCAATAGGGGAGGAGCATACCTGAAACGCGCGTGGCTCCCACGTCGTGCCACGTTTGGTGGCGAAGGCGGCGGACACGCTGCCGGGGGTCGACCTCCGCGGTCGATCTGGGTTTTGAAGGTCTGCACAAAGTGCAAACCGCAGCGGCAGCCGTAGGGGCCAAGGGGGGGGAATGACTTGGTGGTCCAAACGGCCGGTACACAGCACATCGGTCAATAGCACATCGGAAACACGCTTGTCTCCCACGTCATGGGTCGTGGGTTCGAATCCCGGCGGGCAGGCCGCTGGGGGTTCATCGTAGTGGTCGACACGGGGGGTGGTTTTTACTTTCGGAGGTCCCAGCCAGCTCAACCCAGTTCCTGCTGAGGGTAGGGAGGGTGACCTGACCTATCCTGAAGAACTGTGGCGGCGCCTCCGGCGCCATATCCGAGGATGAGCTTTGGCGCTTCGCTGGACAGATGGGACAATGTGTGTCGCGGCTCCGCCGCGTGATACTTGATGAGGGCATACGTCTGTCGGTGGGGACGTATTGCTGGACTTTCCACCGCTCTGCAGATAAGCCACGCCCTCGTCCAAGCTACAGTGGGCGCAGGGACCGTATTAATCACCTCGAAGAGAGGTTGTTAGATCAAGCGCAGGCGCAAGCGGCGTATACCCCCCCTTTTTTGGGGTCATTCGCGTAGCATACCCCAAGGCATGATATTGTGGATCTCCAACCCCTTGTAAAATCATTATTTTGCCCAATAAGACCATCCCCCAATGGATTTTTTGATTCTGAGGCCTCTACCCCCTAAAACTGGATATCACTTTGGGGGGGGGGGGGGGGGGGGGGGTGGGGGGGGGTGGGGGGGGGGCGGGGGTCAACAGTTTTCGCTCAACAGGCTTCAAGCAGTGAGGAAGCCCAGCGCTGTTACATCACCGCCGGTCCAATGGTAAGGCAGCCGATGCAAACTTTTCGGTCGGTAGTTCGAATCCTGGTCTGCTGACTTTTAGCGGCGGCGGCGGCGGCGTCAAACTCAGCAGACCTGGGTGCGAACCGCCGGCCCAAGACATACCGGTCGGCTGCATTACCATTCGGCCACTACTTGGTCTCAAGCGCTGCGTCGCCCCACTGCTTGGGGACGCATCTGCCACTGACAAAAAACCCAAACTGTGTGTTTCTGTCTGACTAACTGCTGCCTTGGCGCAGGGACTGAATGGCTGACTGTCAACCTCTCTTCGAGGTGCACTGCCGAAGGCAATAGAATTTGGTACCCAATTTGATTCGGTACAACTATAGTGCAGCCACATAAGACATGGGTTTGATGACAAATCACCTCGCAGAGGTTGTTAGATCAAAGCCAGGCAGGCGTATATATGGGAAAACGCCACATACCCCCCCATTTTGGCCTTTTTGGGCCTATTCGCGTACCCTACCCCAAGGGGTTGAATTGTTACCCCCCCCCCCTTTGTAATAGCTACGCCCTTGTAATAGCTACAGTAGGCGTAGGGACCGTATTAATTTGGTACCTAATTTTAATTCGGTACAAATGTAGTGCGGCCGCATAACACATGGGTTTGGTGACAATTTTGCCAGCTACATAGAGTCATGGACACATGTGTTGTGAGTGTTTGCCCACTTGAACCCACATAGCTCTGATTTGGGGGATATTTGTGTACTATACGTGGGCGGAGGTTAAGGTGCACTCATACCATGCATTCTCTCACGTGTATGTCGGTAGTTGTATGTGTCGTGCACAAGCCACGCCCTTGTAATAGCTACAGTAGGCGTAGGGACCGTATTAATTCAATACTTTGGAGTAGCTATTACAAAGGGGGGGGGGGTAGTTTAACCCCTTGTAAAATCATTATTTTGTCCAATAAACGCATCCCCCAATGAGTTTTTGGTCCGGACCCCCCCAGACCCCCCCCACTTGAAACTCATTTTTTTGAGGTTTTGAGGGAGGTGGGGGTGGGGGGGGTGGGGGGGGTCAAAAATGTCGAAAAAATGACCTCCCCTTTTATTGGGTCGAAAATCATGAATCTTTTGGTTTTTTTTGATTTTGAGCCGAAAAAGTGTTTCTTCCCCGGGGTCCCAACTCTATGGGGTTTGTATGGGCCGGAGTGGGACGAGTGCAGTTTATGCACTTTTCCAGCCATTTTTGCTGTGTTGCCGGTTTTGGCAACCTCGATGACCCCGTGCTACCCACTCCGAGGGGTGTAAGTGGGGATGTTGTGACAGTATATGCCTACTAGGATACGGAAGGACGTTATTTGCAGTCTCTAGCCTTGCTTAGGGCCGTTCACAACCCGTGCCAAAGACGCGAAATGACGGTTTCCACCAATAATGGCCTAGTGAATGGGCCAGTACACAACATGCTTATGCAGTTTTCACCCCGGGCAGCTCAAAAATCGAAGTTTTCGAAACTTGTTTTTTTTGATGTTGTGACAACCCAAAATGACCATCCAAGGTATGTAAAGCATGTTATAGGCCGTATTTACGTGTTTTTCACCCTATTTGGGCATTAGGGGCGGGTGGGGGGGTCTCCCAAGGGATTGGTACACAACCTGCTTATGCAGTTTTTCAACCTGGGCAGCTCAAAATAGAAGTTTTTGAAACTTGTTTTTTTGATATTGTGACCACCCAAAATGACCATCCAAGGTATGTAAAGCATGTTTTAGGCTGTATTTGCGTGTTTTTCATCCTATTTGGGTATTAGGTCGCGGGGGGGGGGGGGGCTCCCAAGGGATTGGTACACAACCTGCTTATGCAGTTTTTCATCCCGGGCAGCTCAAAAATCGAAGTTTTCAAAACTGGTTTTTATGATATTGTGATCACTCAAAATGACCATCCAAGGTATGTAAAGCATGTTTTAGCCTGTATTTGCGTGTTTTTCACCCTATTTGGGTATTAGGTCCGGGGGGGGGGGGGGCTTCCCAAGGGATTGGTACACAACCTGCTTGTGCAGTTTAACCTGGGCAGGTCAAAAATCGAAGTTTTCGAAACTAGTTTGTTTGATTTTGTCACCACTTAAAATGACCATCCAAGGTATGTAAAGCATGTTTTAGGCTGTATTTGCGTGTTTTTCATCCTATTTGGGTATTAGGTCCGGGGGGGGGGGGGGCTTCCCAAGGGATTGGTACACAACCTGCTTATGCAGTTTTTCATCCCGGGCAGCTCAAAAATCGAAGTTTTCAAAACTGGTTTTTATGATATTGTGATCACTCAAAATGACCATCCAAGGTATGTAAACCATGTTTTAGGCTGTATTTGCGTGTTTTTCACCCTATTTGGGTATTAGGTCCGGGGGGGGGGCTTCCCAAGGGATTGGTACCACAACCTGCTTATGCAGTTTTAACCTGGGCAGGTCAAAAATCGAAGTTTTCGAAACTGGTTTGTTTGATTTTGTCACCACTTAAATGACCATCCAAGGTATGTAAAGTATGTTTTAGGCCGTATTTACGTGTTTTTCACCCTATTTGGGTATTAGGTCCGGGGGGGTGGGGGGTGGCTCCTAAGGGATTGGTACACAACCTGCTAATGCAGTTTTTCATCCCGGGCAGCTCAAAAATGGAAGTTTTCGAAACTGGTTTTTATGATATTGTGATCACTCAAAATGACCATCCAAGGTATGTAAAGCATTTTTTAGGCCGTATTTATGTAGTTTCCACCCTATTTAGGGTGTGTGTGGCTTGGGGTAGATTTCTCTGCGAGGTGGACTTGCCGAAGGCAATAGAATTTGCCAGTTACATAGGGTCATGTCCACACTTGTTGTAAGTATTTGCCCTCTTGAACCCACATAGCTCTGATTTTGGGATCTTTGTGCATTATATTCCCTTTTCTTGCACCAGCTCACCATGCAATCTTCTCTCTTTGAACCTTGGCGTCTACGGCCTTGTCCAAGCTACAGTAGGCGTAGGGACCGTATTAAGTTGGTGCTTTTGTGTTGCTTCTACAGGGGACGGGGGGGTATGCACCCCCCACTCAGCCACCAAAGATGCAGACATGAGCTTGCAAAAACAAACGACGAGCATATAAACAACACGACGAACAGTATCCCCAGTCCCACCCCGGGAACCAGACAAGGATGTTCATCCTGTGGGAAAGAATATGTCACTTTTTTTTTTTCATCCGCCACCATGGTAACAGATGTTATGCTGCTCGGGCTGTGCACGGAACAGGGCCCCTTGCCGCTGTTCTGTGCAAATCCAGCCATTTCTAAGCACGGCAACCCTGTCTGATGTTCTTTTTCTCACAACCGCCGTTGTTGCTGAGGCGCTGCTGTCCAGATCCCTGCTGGTAGGGCAAGGGTTACGTAGCCATTCTGATTCCTTCCCTTCGATACGGCAGGGGTCATGACCAAAGCCACACGTGGGAAATTGGCCAAACTTGCACGGATAGAACAGCGTCAGCGTTAGCAAGGGATATGGGGGCTTGAAAACGACACCGCCCCCCGGTTTCAGATGCCTCTTGGCGAAAACAACAGTAGGCCTCGTACCATATCAATTCGCAACCTGATTCGATTCTGTGCCCATGTAATGGCATACCTCGAGAATGCAAGCGGTGGCTTTCCAACAAAGGTCCAAATCACCTCGCAGAGGTTGTTAGATCAAAGCCAGGGAGGCGTATATAGGGGAAAACACCACATACCCCCCATTTTGGGCCTATTCGCGTACCCTACCCCAAGGGGTTGAATTGTTAGTTTAACCCCTTGTAAAATCATTATTTTGTCCAATAAACGCATCCCCGAATGAGTTTTTGGTCCGGACCCCCCCAGACCCCCCCCACTCGAAACCCACTTCTTAGGGGGGGGTGGGGGGGGGTGGGGGGGGGGGGGTGGGGGGGGTCAAAAATGTCGAAAAAATGACCCCCCCTTTCTTTGGGTCGAAAATCACGAATCTTTTGGTTTTTTTCGATTTTGAGCCGAAAAAGTGTTTCCGGGCTCAACTCCATAGGGTTTGTATGGGGCGGAGTGGGACGAGCGCTGATGCAGTTTATGCAGTTTTCAGCCATTTTTGCTATGTTGGCGGTTTTGGCGACCTCGGTGACCCCGTGGTACCCACTCTGAGGGGTGCGAGTGGGGATGTTGTGACAGTATATGCCTACTAGGATACGGAAGGACGTTTTTTGCAGTCTCTAGCTTTGCTTAGGGCCGTTCACGACCCGTGCCAAAGACGCGAAATGACTGTTTCCACCAATAATGGCCTAGTGAATGGGCCGGGACACAACCTGCTTATGCAGTTTTTCACGCTGGGCAGCTCAAAAATCGAAGTTTTCGAAAGTTGTTTTTTTGATATTGTGACCACCCAAAATGACCATCCAAGGTATATAAAGCATGTTTTAGGCCGTATTTACGTGTTTTTCACCCTATTTGGGTATTACGTCCGGGGGTGGGCGGGGGGGGCTCCCAAGGGATTAGTACACAACCTGCTCATTTAGTTTTTCACCCCGGACAGCTCAAAAATCGAAGTTTTTGAAACTGGTTTTTATGATACCGTGATCACCTAAAATGACCATCCAAGGTATTTAAAGCATGTTTTAGGCCGTATTTACGTGTTTCTCACCCTATTTGGGTATTAGGTCCGGAGCGGGGGGGGTGTCCCAAGGGATTGGTACACAACCTGCTTGTGCAGTTTTTCACTCTGGACAGCTCAAAAATCGAAGTTTTTGAAACTTGTTTTTTTGATATTGTGACCACCTAAAATGACCATCCAAGCTATGTAAAGCATGTTTTAGGCCGTATGTACATGTTTTTCACCCTATTTGGGTATTAGGTCCCGGGGAGGGGGGGGGGGGGGGCTCCCAAGGGATTGGTACACAACCTGCTTGTGAAGTTTTTCACCCTAATCTGCTCAAAAATCAAAGTTTTCGAAACTTGTTTCTTTGATACCGTGATCACCTAAAATGATCATCCAAGGTATGTAAAACATGTTTTAGCACGTATTTATGTAGTTTCCACCCTATTTTGGGTGTGTGTTGCTCGGGGTAGATTCTCTGCGAGGTGGACTTGCCGAAGGCAATAGAATCACCTCGCAGAGGTTGTTAGATCAAAGCCAGGCAGGCGTATATATGGGGAAAACGCCACATACCCCCCCATTTTGGCCTTTTTGGGCCTATTCGCGTACCCTACCCCAAGGGGTTGAATTGTTAGTTTAACCCCTTGTAAAATCATTATTTTGTCCAATAAACGCATCCCCCAATGAGTTTTTGGTCCGGACCCCCCCAGACCCCCCCCACTTGAAACCCACTTTTTTGAGGTTTTTTGAGGGAGGGGGGGGGGGATGGGGGGGGGTCAAAAAATGACCCCCCCTTTTTTTGGGTCGAAAATCATGAATCTTTTGGTTTTTTTCGATTTTGAGCCGAAAAAGTGTTTCCGGGTCCCGACTCCATAGGGTTTGTATGGGGCGGAGTGGGACGAGCGCTTTTTTTTGCAGTTTATGCACTTTTCAGCCATTTTTGCTATGTTGGCGGTTTTGGCGACCTCGGTGACCTCGTGGTACCCACTTTGAAGGGTGCGACTGGGGATGTTGTGACAGTATATGCCTACTAGGATACGGAAGGACGTTTTTTGCAGTCTCTAGCCTTGCTTAGGGCCGTTCACAACCCGTGCCAAAGAGGCAAAATGGCTGTTTCCAGCAATAATGGCCTAGTGAATGGGCCAGTACACAACCTGCTTGTGCAGTTTTTCACCCCCGGCAGCTCAAAAATCGAAGTTTTCGAAACTTGTTTTTTTGATGTTGTGACCACCCAAAATGACCATCCAAGGTATGTAAAGCATGTTATAGGCCGTATTTACGTGTTTTTCACCCTATTTGGGCATTAGGGGCGGGTGGGGGGGGGGTCTCCCAAGGGATTGGTACACAACCTGCTTATGCAGTTTTTCAACCTGGGCAGGTCAAAAATCGAAGTTTTGAAACTTGTTTTTTTGATATTGTGACCACCTAAAATGACCATCCAAGGTATGTAACGCATGTTTTAGGCTGTATTTGGGTGTTTTTCATCCTATTTGGGTATTAGGTCGCGGGGGGGGGGGGGGGGGCTCCCAAGGGATTGGTACACAACCTGCTTATGCAGTTTTTCATCCCGGGCAGCTCAAAAATCGAAGTTTTCAAAACTGGTTTTTATGATATTGTGATCACTCAAAATGACCATCCAAGGTATGTAAAGCATGTTTTAGGCTGTATTTGCGTGTTTTTCACCCTATTTGGGTATTAGGTCCGGGGGGGGGGGGGGCTTCCCAAGGGATTGGTACACAACCTGCTTATGCAGTTTTTCAACCTGGGCAGGTCAAAAAATCGAAGTTTTCGAAACTGGTTTGTGTGATTTTGTCACCACTTAAAATGACCATCCAAGGTATGTAAAGTATGTTTTAGGCCGTATTTACGTGTTTTTCACCCTATTTGGGTATTAGGTCCGGGGGGGGGGGGGGGGGGTGGCTCCTAAGGGATTGGTACACAACCTGCTAATGCAGTTTTTCATCCCGGGCAGCTCAAAAATCGAATTTTTCAAAACTTGTTTTTGTGATATTGTGATCACTCAAAATGACCATCCAAGGTATGTAAAGCATTTTTTAGGCCGTATTTATGTAGTTTTTACCCTATTTAGGGTGTGTGTGGCTTGGGGTAGATTCTCTGCGAGGTGGACTTGCCGAAGGCAATAGAATTTGCCAGTTACATAGGGTCATGTCCACACTTGTTGTAAGTATTTGCCCACTTGAACCCACATAGCTCTGATTTTGGGGATCTTTGTGCATTATATTCCCTTTTCTTGCACCAGCTCACCATGCAATCTTCTCTCTTTGAACCTTGGCGTCTACGGCCTTGTCCAAGCTACAGTAGGCGTAGGGACCGTATTCAGTTGGTGCTTTTGTGTTGCTTCTACAGGGGACGGGGGGGTATGCACCCCCCACTCAGCCACCAAAGATGCAGACATGAGCCTGCAAAAACAAACGACGAGCATATAAACAACACGACGAACAGTATCCCCAGTCCCACCCCGGGAACCAGACAAGGATGTTCATCCTGTGGGAAAGAATATGTCATCTTTTTTTTTCATCCGCCACCATGGTAACAGATGTTATGCTGCTCGGGCTGTGCACGGAACAGGGCCCCTTGCCGCTGTTCTGTGCAAATCCAGCCATTTCTAAGCACGGCAACCCTGTCTGATGTTCCTTTTTCTCACAACCGCCGTTGTTGCTGAGGCGCTGCTGTCCAGATCCCTGCTGGTAGGGCAAGGGTTACGTAGCCATTCTGATTCCTTCCCTTCGATACGGCAGGGGTCATGACCAAAGCCACACGTGGGAAATTGGCCAAACTTGCACGGATAGAACAGCGTCAGCGTTAGCAAGGGATATGGGGGCTTGAAAACGACACCGCCCCCCGGTTTCAGATGCCTCTTGGCAAAAACAACAGTAGGCCTCGTACCATATCAATTCGCAACCTGATTCGATTCTGTGCCCATGTAATGGCATACCTCGAGAATGCAAGCGGTGGCTTTCCAACAAAGGTCCAAATCACCTCGCAGAGGTTGTTAGATCAAAGCCAGGCAGGCGTATATAGGGGAAAACACCACATACCCCCCATTTTGCCTTTTTGGGCCTATTCGCGTACCCTACCCCAAGGGGTTGAATTGTTAGTTTAACCCCTTGTAAAATCATTATTTTGTCCAATAAACGCATCCCCCAATGAGTTTTTGGTCCGGACCCCCCCAGACCCCCCCACTTGAAACCCACTTTTTAGGGGGGGGGTGGGGGTGGGGGGGGGGGTCAAAAATGTCGAAAAAATGACCCCCCCTTTCTTTGGGTCGAAAATCACGAATCTTTTGGTTTTTTTCGATTTTGAGCCGAAAAAGTGTTTCCGGGCTCAACTCCATAGGGTTTGTATGGGGCGGAGTGGGACGAGCGCTGATGCAGTTTATGCACTTTTCAGCCATTTTTGCTATGTTGGCGGTTTTGGCAACCTCGGTGACCCCGTGGTACCCACTCTGAGGGGTGCGAGTGGGGATGTTGTGACAGTATTGCCTACTAGGATACGGAAGGACGTTTTTTGCAGTCTCTAGCCTTGCTTAGGGCCGTTCACGACCCGTGCCAAAGACGCGAAATGGACTGTTTCCACCAATAATGGCCTAGTGAATGGGCCGGGACACAACCTGCTTATGCAGTTTTTCACGCTGGGCAGCTCAAAAATCGAAGTTTTTGAAACTTACTTTTTGATATTGTGACCACCCAAAATGACCATCCAAGGTATATAAAGCATGTTTTAGGCCGTATTTACGTGTTTTTCACCCTATTTGGGTATTAGGTCCGGGGGTGGGGGGGGGGGGGGCTCCCAAGGGATTGGTACACAACCTGCTTATTTAGTTTTTCACCCCGGACAGCTCAAAAATCGAAGTCACCTCGCAGAGGTTGTTAGATCAAAGCCAGGCAGGCGTATATATGGGGAAAACGCCACATACCCCCCCATTTTGGCCTTTTTGGGCCTATTTGCGTACCCTACCCCAAGGGGTTGAATTGTTAGTTTAACCCCTTGTAAAATCATTATTTTGCCCAATAAACGCATCCCCCAATGAGTTTTTGGTCCGGACCCCCCCAGACCCCCCCCACTTGAAACCCACTTTTTTGAGGTTTTGAGGGAGGGGGGGGGGGTGGGGGGGGTCAAAAAATGACCCCCCCATTTTTTGGGTTCGAAAATCATGAATCTTTTGGTTTTTTTTGATTTTGAGCCGAAAAAGTGTTTCCGGGTCCCGACTCCATAGGGTTTGTATGGGGGCGGAGTGGGACGAGCGCTTATGCAGTTTATGCACTTTTTCAGCCATTTTTGCTATGTTGGCGGTTTTGGCGACCTCGGTGACCCCGTGGTATCCCCTTTGAGGGGTGTGAGTGGGGATGTTGTGACAGTATCTGCCTCTAGTATACGGAAGGACCTTTTTTGCAGTCTCTAGCCTTGCTTAGGGCCGTTCACAACCCGTGCCAAAAACGCAAAATGGCTCTTTCCACCAATAATGGCCTAGTGAATGGGCTGGTACACAACCTGCTTGTGCAGTTTTTTACCCTGGACAGCTCAAAAATCGAAGTTTTCGAAACTTACTTTTTTTGACATCGTGATCACCTAAAATGACCATCCAAGGTATGTACAGCATGTTTTAGGCCGTATTTACGTGTTTTTCACCCTATTTGGGTGTTGGGTCCGGGGGGGGGGGGTCTCCCAAGGGACGGGTGCACAACCTACTTATGCAGTTTTTCACCCCGGACGGCTCAAAAATGGAAGTTTTCCAAACCTTTTTTTGGTATTGTGACCACCCAAAATGACCATCCAAGCTATGGAAAGCATGTTTTAGGCCGTATTTACGTGTTTTTCACCCTATTTGGGTATCAGGTCGGGGGGGGGGGGGTCTCCCAAGGGACGGGTGCACAACCTGCTCATGCAGCTTTTCACTCTGAACAGCTCAAAAATGGAAGTTTTTGAAACTTGTTTTTGTGATATTGTGATCACCTAAAATGACCATCCAAGGTATGTAAAGCATTTTTAGGCCGTATTTACGTGTTTTTCACCCTTTTTGGGTGTTAGGTCCGGGGGGGGGGGGTCTCCCAAGGGACGGGTGCACCACCTGCTTATGCAGCTTTTCAACCCGGACAGCTCAAAAATGGAAGTTTTCAAAACATATTTTTTTGATATTGTGACCACCCAAAATGACCATCCAAGCTATGGAAAGCATGTTTTAGGCCGTATTTACGTGTTTTTCACCCTATTTGGGTATCAGGTCGGGGGGGGGGGGGTCTCCCAAGGGACGGGTGCACAACCTGCTTATGCAGTTTTTCAGCCCGGACAGCTCAAAAATGGAAGTTTTCGAAACATATTTTTTGTGATATTGTGACCACCCAAAATGACCATCCAAGCTATGGAAAGCATGTTTTAGGCCGTATTTACGTGTTTTTCACCCTATTTGGGTATCAGGTCGGGGGGGGGGGGTCTCCCAAGGGACGGGTGCACAACTGCTTATGCAGTTTTTCACCCCGGACAGCTCAAAAATCGAAGTTTTTGAAACTTGTTTTTTGTGATATTGTGATCACCTAAAATGACCATCCAAGGTATGTAAAGCATGTTTTAGGCCGTATTTACGTGTTTTTCACCCTTTTTGGGTGTTAGGTCCGGGGGGGGGGGGGGGTCTCCCAAGGGACGGGTGCACAACCTGCTTATGCAGTTTTTCAGCCCGGACAGCTCAAAAATGGAAGTTTTCGAAACATATTTTTTTGATATTGTGACCACCCAAAATGACCATCCAAGCTATGGAAAGCATGTTTTAGGCCGTATTTACGTGTTTTTCACCCTATTTGGGTATCAGGTCGGGGGGGGGGGGGGGGCTCCCAAGGGACGGGTGCACAACCTGCTTATGCAGTTTTTCATCCCGGGCAGCTCAAAAATCGAAGTTTTTGAAACTTGTTTTTGTGATATTGTGATCACCTAAAATGACCATCCAAGGTATGTAAAGCATGTTTTAGGCCGTATTTACGTGTTTTTCACCCGATTTGGGTATTAGGTTCAAGGGGGGGGGGGGGGGGGCTCCTAGGGGATTGGTACACAACCTGCTTACGCAGTTTTCACCCCGGACAGCTCAAAAATCGAAGTTTTCGAAACTTGTTTTTGTGATATTGTGATCACCTAAAATGACCATCCAAGGTATGTAAAGCATGTTTTAGGCCGTATTTACGTGTTTTTCACCCTTTTTGGGTGTTAGGTCCGGGGGGGGGGGGTCTCCCAAGGGACGGGTACACAACCTGCTTATGCAGTTTTTCACCCCGGACAGCTCAAAAATCGAAGTTTTTGAAACTTGTTTTTGTGATATTGTGATCACCTAAAATGACCATCCAAGGTATGTAAAGCATGTTTTAGGCCGTATTTACGTGTTTTTCACCCGATTTGGGTATTAGGTTCAAGGGGGGGGGGGGGGGTCTCCCAAGGAATTGGTACACAACCTGCTGATGCAGTTTGTCACCCTGGGCAGCTCAAAAATCGAAGTTTTCGAAACTTGTTTTTTTGATACCGTGATCACCTAAAATGATCATCCAAGGTATGTAAAGCATGTTTTAGCCGGTATTTATGTAGTTTCCACCCTATTTTGGGGTGTGTGTTGCTCGCGGTAGATTCTCTGCGAGGTGGTCTTGCCGAAGGCAATAGAATTTTTGAAACTTGTTTTTTTGATACCGTGATCACCTAAAATGACCATCCAAGGTATTTAAAGCATGTTTTAGGCCGTATTTACGTGTTTCTCACCCTATTTGGGTATTAGGTCCGGAGCGGGGGGGGTGTCCCAAGGGATTGGTACACAACCTGCTTATGCAGTTTTTCACTCTGGACAGCTCAAAAATCGAAGTCTTTGAAACTTGTTTTTTTGATATTGTGACCACCTAAAATGACCATCCAAGCTATGTAAAGCATGTTTTAGGCCGTATGTACATGTTTTTTCACCCCTATTTGGGTATTAGGTCCCGGGGAGGGGGGGGGGCTCCCAAGGGATTGCTACACAACCTGCTTGTGAAGTTTTTCACCCTAATCTGCTCAAAAATCGAAGTTTTCGAAACTTGTTTCTTTGATACCGTGATCACCTAAAATGATCATCCAAGGTATGTAAAACATGTTTTAGCCCGTATTTATGTAGTTTCCACCTATTTTGGGTGTGTGTTGCTCGGGGTAGATTCTCTGCGAGGTGGACTTGCCGAAGGCAATAGAATCACCTCGCAGAGGTTGTTAGATCAAAGCCAGGCAGGCGTATATATGGGGAAAACGCCACATACCCCCCCATTTTGGCCTTTTTGGGCCTATTTGCGTACCCTACCCCAAGGGGTTTGAATTGTTGGTTTAACCCCTTGTAAAATCATTATTTTGTCCAATAAACGCACCCCCCAATGAGTTTTTGGTCCGGACCCCCCCAGACCCCCCCCACTTGAAACCCACTTTTTTGAGGTTTTGAGGGAGGGGGGTGGGGGTGGGGGGGGGTCAAAAAATGACCCCCCCTTTTTTTGGGTCGAAAATCATGAATCTTTTGGTTTTTTTCGATTTTGAGCCGAAAAAGTGTTTCCGGGTCCCGACTCCATAGGGTTTGTATGGGGCGGAGTGGGACGAGCGCTTTTTTTTTGCAGTTTATGCACTTTTCAGCCATTTTTGCTATGTTGGCGGTTTTGGCGACCTCGGTGACCTCGTGGTACCCACTTTGAAGGGTGCGAGTGGGGATGTTGTGACAGTATATGCCTACTAGGATATAGAAGGACATTTTTTGTAGTGTCTAGCTTTGCTTAGGGCCGTTCACAACACGTGCCAAAGAGGCAAAATGGCTGTTTCCAGCAATAATGGCCTAGTGAATGGGCCGGTACACAACCTGCTTGTGCAGTTTTTCACCCCCGGCAGCTCAAAAATCGAAGTTTTCGAAACTTGTTTTTTTGATGTTGTGACCACCCAAAATGACCATCCAAGGTATATAAAGCATGTTTTAGGCCGTATTTACATGTTTTTCACCCTACTTGGGTATTAGGTCCGGGGGGGTTGGGGGAGGGCAAGGGATTGGTACACAACCTGCTTATGCAGTTTTTCATCCTGGGCAGCTCAAAAATCGAAGTTTTCAAAACTGGTTTTTTTGATACCGTGACCACCCAAAATGACCATCCAAGCTATGTAAAGCATGTTTTAGGCCGTATTTACATGTTTTTCACCCTATTTGGGTGTTAGGTCCCGGGGAGGGGGGGGGGCTCCCAAGGGATTTGGACACAACCTGCTTATGCAGTTTTTCCCCCCGGGCGGCTCAAAAATCGAAGTTTTCAAAACTTGTTTTTTTGATATTGTGACCACCTAAAATGACCATCCAAGTTATATAAAGCATGTTTTAGGCCGTATTTGCGTGTTTTTCATCCTATTTGGGTATTAGGTCCGGGGGGGGTGGGGGAGGGCAAGGGATTGGTACACAACGTGCTTGTGCAGTTTTTCATCCTGGGCAGCTCAAAAATCGAAGTTTTTGTAACTTGTTTTTTTGATATTGTGACCACCCAAAATGACCATCCAAGCTATGTAAAGCATGTTTTAGGCCGTATCTACGTGTTTTTCACCCTATTTGGGGATTAGGTCCGGGGGGGGGGGTCTCCCAAGGGATTGGGACACAACCTGCTTATCCAGTTTTTCACCCTAGGCAACTCAAAAATCGAAGTTTTCGAAACTTGTTTTTTTGATACCGTGATCACCTAAAATGATCATCCAAGGTATGTAAAGCATGTTTTAGCCGGTATTTATGTAGTTTCCACCCTATTTTGGGTGTGTGTTGCTCGGGGTAGATTCTCTGCGAGGTGGACTTGCCGAAGGCAATAGAATTTCACTTCACTTCCAAAAGATCGATTGCTGGTGCTTTCAAGTTGCTAGACAAGAGTTGTAGAGTTGTAGGCTGCAAAAGGCCTCGTCGGCACAAGATGCGTTGAGTTGCGTTCCATCGAAAGCAAGTGGTTGGTCCATGGCGACGTGCATTGCCCGCAGCTTGCGCTGATATTTTCATTTTTCACATGGCCTGTGCCAACAACTGAACACAATAACTTGGTGCCGGTCTCCACTCAGACAGTCCTAACTGCACCCAAGTGCCCCCTTCCCCTCTGCGCCCTCCTGCCCCCTGGCCTCCACCAATGAGACCAAAACCTGGGCTTCTCCACATCTCCACCACAAGTTTGCAGATGCATCGAGTCGTTCTGGAGCACCACTGCACTGGTGAAGGGGCATACCTTGCGGTAGTGGACTCTAGCGTGTTGCGCATTGCACGACTGGGACTAAACAACGGAAATCATCAGTGGATGTGGACACACAACGTGACTAAGTGGCCTGTAACAAGGGGATGAGGGGTGTGCAGGCGGTTTGGATAGGATAGGTACAGTGAATTTTTCCGAGTTTTGAAACTCCATGAGAGAGCCCTGGACAACGGTAGACAATCCATACCAATCACTTTTTTCAAGCCTTTGGCTGCACATTTTGGGACGCGCTGTGTGCTCCATGCATGCGATTTGCCTGAGAAACTCTGTTGGGTTGCAGGCTGGATGAGTTTTCTCTTGGTCCTCATTTTCGTTCCCGATGCCCCATTTCACTGATGCTACATTTCAATTTGGGGCGGGGATTGAGGGACATTTTGGAGAGTACGTTAGCGCGCCGGGCGCGCCGGGCAAAGTTTTCCCACGGCCCCTCGAGTTTGGGTTACGGACTGCCACTCTTCGATGTGGCCACTTGACTGGTCCGTCACTCACAAGAGGGGGATTGTTTGATTTTGAAGTGGGTGGCCATGATGGGGCCTACAAGGGTAGGGTGCATGTGATCGTTTGTTGGGCGAAAAAATGGGAATCACCTCGCAAAGGTTGTTAGATCAAAGCCAGGCAGGCGTATATATGGGGAAAACGCCACATACCCCCCCATTTGGGCCTATTCGCGTACCCTACCCCAAGGGGTTGAATTGAAAATGTCGAAAAAATGACCCCCCCTTTCTTTGGGTCGAAAATCATGAATCTTTTGGTTTTTTTTCGATTTTGAGCCGAAAAAGTGTTTCCGGGTCCCGACTCCATAGGGTTTGTATGGGGCGGAGTGGGACGAGCGCTTTTATGCAGTTTTCAGCCATTTTTGCTATGTTGGCGGTTTTGGCAACCTCGGTGAACCCGTGGTACCCACCCTGAGGGGTGCGAGTGGGGATGTTGTGACAGTATATGCCTACTAGGATACGAAAGGACGTTTTTTGCAGTCTGTAGCCTTGCTTAGGGCCGTTCACAACCCGTGCCAAAGACGCGAAATGACTGTTTCCACCAATAATGGCCTAGTGAATGGGGAGGTACACAACCTACATGCAGTTTTTCAACCCGGACAGCTCAAAAATCGAAGTTGTTTTTTTGATATTGTGACCACCCAAAATGACCACCCAAGGTATGTAAAGCATGTTCTAGGCCGTATTTACATGTTTTTCACCCTATCTTAGTATCAGGTCGGGGGGGGGGGGGGGGGGGGGGCTCCTAGGGGATTGGTACACAACCTGCTTATGCAGTTTTTCACCCCGGACAGCTCAAAAATGGAAGTTTTTGAAACTTGTTTTTGTGATATTGTGATCACCTAAAATGACCATCCAAGGTATGTAAATCATGTTTTAGGCCGTATTTACGTGTTTTTCACCCCATTTGGGTATTAGGTCCAGGGGGGGGGGGGGTCTCCCAAGGGATTGGTACACAACCTGCTTATGCAGCTTTTCAACCCGGGCAGCTCAAAAATCGAAGTTTTCGAAACTTGTTTTTTTGATATTGTGACCACCCAAAATGACCATCCAAGCTATGCAAAGCATCTTTTAGGCCGTATTTACGTGTTTTTCACTCTATTTAGGTATCAGGTCGGGGGGGGGGGGGGGGGCTCCTAGGGGATTGGTACACAACCTGCTTATGCAGTTTTTCACCCCGGACAGCTCAAAAATCGAAGTTTTTGAAACTTGTTTTTGTGATATTGTGATCACCTAAAATGACCATCCAAGGTATGTAAAGCATGTTTTAGGCCGTATTTACGTGTTTTTCACCCTATTTGGGTATTAGGTCCGGGGGGGGGGCTCCCAAGGGACGGGTGCACAACCTGCTTATGCAGCTTTTCAACCCGGACAGCTCAAAAATCGAAGTTTTCGAAACTTGTTTTTTTGATATTGTGACCACCCAAAATGACCATCCAAGCTATGCAAAGCATGTTTTAGGCCGTATTTACGTGTTTTTCACCCTATTTGGGTATCAGGTCGGGGGGGGGGGGGGGGGGCTCCTAGGGGATTGGTACACAACCTGCTTACGCAGTTTTTCACCCCGGACAGCTCAAAAATGCAAGTTTTTGAAACTTGTTTTTGTGATATTGTGATCACCTAAAATGACCATCCAAGGTATGTAAAGCATGTTTTAGGCCGTATTTACGTGTTTTTCACCCCATTTGGGTATTAGGTCCAGGGGGGGGGGTCTCCCAAGGGATTGGTACACAACCTGCTGACGCAGTTTGTCACCGTGGACAGCTGAAAAATCGAAGTTTTTGAAACTTGTTTTTCTGATATTGTGACCACCTAAAATGATCATCCAAGGTATGTAAAGCATATTTTAGGCTGTATTTGCGTGTTTTTCACCCTATTTGGGTATTAGGTCCCGGGGGTGGGGGGGGGGGTTTCCCAAGGGATTGGTACACAACTTGCTAGTGCAGTTTTTCACCTTGGGCAGCTCAAAAATGGAAGTTTTCGAAACTTGTTTTTTTGATACCGTGATCACCTAAAATGATCATCCAAGGTATGTAAAGCATGTTTTAGCCGGTATTTATGTAGTTTCCACCCAATTTTGGGTGTGTGTTGCTCGCGGTAGATTCTCTGCGAGGTGGACTTGCCGAAGGCAATAGAATCACCTCGCAGAGGTTGTTAGATCAAAGCCAGGCAGGCGTATATAGGGGAAAACGCCACCTACCCCCCCATTTTGGCCTTTTTGGGGCTATTCGCGTACCCTACCCCAAGGGGTTGAATTGTTAGTTTAACCCCTTGTAAAATCATTATTTTGTCCAATAATCGCATCCCCCAATGAGTTTTTGGTCCGGACCCCCCCAGACCCCCCCCACTTGAAACCCACTTTTTTGAGGTTTTGAGGGAGGGGGGGGGGTCAAAAAATGAACCCCCCTTTTTTTGGGTCGAAAATCACGAATCTTTTGGTTTTTTTCGATTTTGAGCCGAAAAAGTGTTTCCGGGTCCCGACTCTATGGGGTTTGTATGGGGCGGAGTGGGACGAGCGCTTATGCAGTTTATGCACTTTTCAGCCATTTTTGCTATGTTCGTCGACCTCGGTGACCCCGTGGTACCTACTCTGAGGGGTGCAAGTGGGGATGTTGTGACAGTATATGCCTACTAGGATACGGAAGGACGTTTTTTGCAGTCTCTAGCCTTGCCTGGGGCCGTCCACAACCCGTGCCAAAGACGCGAAATGACTGTTTCCACCAATAATGGCCTAGTGAATGGGCCAGTACACAACCTGCTTCTGCAGTTTTTCAACCTGGGCAGCTCAAAAATCGAAGTTTTCGAAACTTGTTTGTTTGATATTGTGACCACCTAAAATGACCATCCAAGGTATATAAAGCATGTTTTAGGCCGTATTTACATGTTTTTCACCCTATTTGGGTATTAGGTCCGGGGGGGAGGGGTGGGGGGGGGGCTCCCAAGGGATTGGTACACAACCTGCTTATGCAGTTTTTCACCTTGGACAGCTCAAAAATCGAAGTTTTCGAAACTTATTTTTGTGATATTGTGATCACCTAAAATGACCATCCAAGCTATGTAAAGCATGTTTTAGGCCGTATTTGGGTGTTTTGTCCCCTATTTGGGTATTGGGTGGGGGGGGGGTCTCCCAAAAGAATGGTACACAACCTGCTTATGCAGGTTTTCTCCCCGGACAGCCCAAAAATCGAAGTTTTTGAAACAGGTTTTTTTGGTATTGTCATCACCTAAAATGACCATCCAAGCTATGTAAAGCATGTTTTAGGCCGTATTTGGGTGTTTTGTCCCCTATTTGGGTATTGGGTGGCGGGGGGGTCCTCCAAAGGGATTGGTACACAACCTGCTTATGCCGTCTTTCTCCCTTGACAGCCCAAAAATCGAGGTTCTTGAAACTGGTTCTTTTGGTATTATCATCACCCAAAATGACCATCCAAGCTATGTAAAGCATGTTTTAGGCCGTCTTTACGTCCTTTTCACCATTTTTGGGTACTAGGTCGCGGGGGGCCGGGGGGGGGGGTTTCCTAAGGGAATGGTACACATCACGCTTATTCAATTTGTTACCCTGGGCAAATGTTAACTGCAAACGTCAGCCCGCGGACAAGGGGCCCCTGGCGCGGGGAGCTGCCACCCACATTGAGCATTGTGTCCGATCCATCTACTCCTCAAGCGGAGCCGCTAGCCTTGCTACGCTAGTGGTGCCCCACTCAGCAATGAGTGTGGGCGCAGCGTGGAACCGCGTGGCCACCAACGTTTGGTGGCCCGTTGTGGAAACCCGGGAGTGGAATTGCGGTACACAATGTGCAATGTGGGGTGTTCTTTTTGTTTGTTTGTTTGTTTTACAACCCTATATTGGGTGTGTGTTGCTCGCGGTAGATTCTCTGCGAGGTGGACTTGCCGAAGGCAATAGAATTTAATTGATCGCCGACAGTCATACGATGTGCTTGTGCTTAGGGTTCCTGGGCTAGAGGGGAGTGATGTTTGGGGGTAAAGCATTGTGATAGATGGCCGGAACATTCATTTTGGATGCTGGGCGCGCGCCGGGCAAACATACCCTCTTTGAAACAGTACTGAGCTTTTAAGAGGAGCGTTCTACTTGTCAATTGCACGTGTCTGTTGCATTTATGCTCACACTGCCTGTCATCCCAAGGTCAAGTCTTAAGTTAATGCCTTGGTTTTTTTTTGTGGTTGGGGGGTTTGGTTGACTTTTTTGTTGTGGAACTCAATCGGTGGACAGGGTCTCTGAAGTGGCCTGTCAGCACAAAGGCATGTCTTTTTTTTGGGGGGGGGGGCGGGGTCACCAAACTTGAAATTGTACTGTGCCCCCCCCCCCCCCCCGCAAGGAACACTTGATGTTCAGACCGTATTTTTTTCCACAAATTGATCAGGTCCCGAGTTTTATGGTATAAGATTTAGGCCCAAGGGCTGTAGAAATGGTGGATGTGTAGTTCATATGAATGTCAAAATGAAAACTCCAGGTGTGAGGCAACAACATTTATTAGCTATACAGGACCTCTTTTGCGCACCATGACTGATTTTCTACCCCCCCCCCCCGTGCCCAGGAACCGCCTTGCGCAAGAACCGCCCCCTGGTTCCGTGGTCGAATTCTCGCACCACTTTTTTTTACCACGGTATTGGGTTTTTCATGGTTCTGGTGGATGCAGGACAGCTATTCAGGTGTGCAGGACAACATTGTGTTGCTATGGGTCCCCCCATCAGGTGGGACCCTATCAGTCAGTCACAGGCGCACATACCCCTTAAACCCCTCCGACCTGCTCTCGACCCCTTCCCCGAAGCAACCAGCCCCTGACAAGGAAACGAACAAAAGTCAGTTAAACACAGGGGGCCACTGATAGCACCTCTTTGCAAATTTTATTTTTCATTTTTGGCGAACCATCCTTTCTTAATTAAACAGGTGCTGTCTGATGGCTAGGTGCCTGGGCAGGCAGAGGGCGTGGATGCCCCGGCGCAATGCGCCGGAAATTTTTTTTTTCCGCGGTACGGGGCTGCCCACGGTCGTGCGCAAGAACCAACCCCTGGTTCCGCGGTCAAATTTTGGGGGAAAAGTGTGTGCAAGAACCGCCCCCTGGTTCCGCGGTCAAACATTGCTGGTTCCTGGGCACGGGGGGGGGGGAGGGTACTTGCGTCTGGGGGGAGGTGCTGTACCAGCGGTACCAGATCTAGGGTTCCAGTGAGCTTCATATCAGACCACTGGCATCCAATCAGTTACGTGAAGCTCCTGTTGCCATCTGGAAATCTGTCCTTTGTCACACTCCAACCCAATACTCAAACCAGCCCAATACTGCACAAGTGGTGTGTAAGGATGTGTGCAAGGGTGTGTGGAAGAGTGTGCGGAAGAGTGTGTGGAAAAGGGTGAGCAAGAACATGTGCTTCAGTGCGCCCAAGAGTGTATGCAAGAATGCGTGCAAGCGCACGCATTCCAGAAATGTTCTATATAAGTCTGTGTGCAGCAGTGTACACAAGAGTGTGTAGAACCATGTGCAAGACTGTATCCAACAGTGTGTGCAAAAGGGTATACCGTACAAATTGTAGGAATCTTGAGGCGGATTAATTCAAATGGTGGAGTTCGTCAAAATTTTGGGAACGTAAAAATAAAACAACCCAAATTTTAATTAATTACAGCCGGATGATCGCACAAGGACACAAAAATCTATATGATCGCAGAAAATGAATTGATTCTGGGATTTTGTGTTTGTGTAGTCAAATAGAGGAGTCACAGCAATCACAGTCCACTTTGTTCCAACTGTGCTTTTCTTCGGTATGTTCACCATGCAACGTTTCCTTCCTGTTATTCCCCACGAATCAGCAGTGCAGCGGTATGTCATCTACTGACTTAGCACAGGGGTGTGATGTGACGGTTTATTTTTCGACCATGCATCATTTCATTCAACACAATGACACATATCGACCGTTGACGAACAGTGTTCTCATCATGCCCTGTCTTTACTGGACCTGAAATGAGTCATGTATCAAATGTTCTCATCATGCCAACGCCTTTTCATGCTGTTGCTATTGCTTCTGGGCTGTGTTGGTGCCATGTAGACGCCACCCAGCAACCCTCAGAAGAAAGTAACAACAGCCATCCAGAAGTCACCAAGCATTGTCCGCAAGCACTCAGAATGCACCAGGATTGAAATGCAACCACCCAGGAGGTCTGTGTACGCAAAAGTCAAAACAATCGCAAAAAAAGAAATATTCTCAGACCCGTTAGTGTTATTTTTCCAAGTTTTGGGAGCGCAAACATGGCAGAAATTGCAAAAAAAAAAAAGACATATTTATCGGCAAGGCTCTGATGCAGAAATGACAATTCCGCAAATTCTTAAAATTTGGACGTACCTGCAAATGTGCACAAGATTGTCTGCCAGCCCCGGTCACACACACATGCACCGATGTCCGCACACGCCCCCCCTCCCTCCCCCCCCACACACACTCATGCACATGGCCCTGCGCACGTTTCTGTCCTTCTGGTCTTCATGAGCACCAACAAATACGGATCCGATCCTCTTCCACAGGAGCCATCAGCAAGTGCTCACCTATTGTTGCGCCGCAGCACGCCAGGCCCCTTCCCTTCGGCTCCAGGTGCCTCTTTCATGCATGGATACAGAGTTAACACCGTGGGACACGGTGCAGGGGTCTGACAGCCTCTCCCAGTACCCGCTGAACCCGACCGCCGAGGGTCCATCCCAGGAAAACGCTGAATGCCTCGCGATGGCCTCAAGGGAAGCGGAAATACCAAGGCTCAACACCGACGCTGAAGTGCAACTGACCCTGGAGCAGATTGAAGCGCACACAGCGTACAAGAAATGCGGCCCCGCGTCCCTCTCCCTCTCCGCCGGATTCTTTCTCGGGTTCGTGTTCCTGGCGCTGGTCCTGTCAGACACCTTCCCCCGAGTCCGGTACCCCATCCGCGATGCGCGCCAGGCAGAGGCTTTCCACCGGCAGTGGCCGAACATCGTGTTCATGCCGGCGGCCATTCAAATGTCCCAGATCAGCTTCACCACCAGCAGCTATGACACGGCCATCATGGGGCAGGTCTGGGTGTACCACTCTCCCAAGGCCCAGGCCGAGAGGTTCAACCCCAAGCCGGGCTTTCCCACGGCGATCTCGAGCCCGACCGTCACGCTCTCTACGCAGTACAACACCAGCAAGTTTTCCGGCAACGGGACGGTGGTGATGGTGTACGATTTCAGTGCCACGATCCGGCACCCCTTTGACTTTCAGCCATACCCTTTCGATGCGGACATCATTTCCATCCAGTTCACGCCCAATGCGCCCTACAAGCAGTCGACAGCCACGGTGTGGGGCATTGCATGGGTGGCAGTGGTGCACTTGAGGGGGCAGGAGGCTCAAGGGAGGCTCCAGAAGTTATTGCCGAAGCGGTTACCGGGATTACAGAAGTGGGTGGGGGCAAGATCTGGAGGGTGCAAAACCGTTGGTGGGTTATTGGGGGTGGACAGAAGTGGTCAGACCGAGACAAACTGTGACTAGAGACAAACTGTGACTAGAGACAAACTGTGACTAGAGACAAACTGTGACTAGAGACAAACTGTGACTAGAGACAAACTGTGACTACGGGTTGAGACTGAATTTTGAAAATAATTCTCAACAGGGACATTTTTCTTCATGTGGCAACGACGAAGTCATGCAGGAAGGAGTGCATTTGCATGCGATGGCCGTAAACACCCGGACAACGCAACGCAACAAAACGATATTAAAGCCTCACAGCATCTTCCATCATGCTTTGGCGGTATCGCCCATGGGTATGCGTACAGACCCACCAGGTCACAGACTTCGGCAGTTTTTCGTCAATTGGGCGTGAATACTGGAACGGGACTGAGCGCCTGGAATTGGTGTTGCGGTCCTTTCCGTCTACCCTTGGGCAGCAGCGCAAAGCCTCGGAATCCAACCCACATGCCATGACCATGACAAGCGTGTAGTACCCCTGATATCGGCATTCACTAAATGTGTGCCAGTATGCAGGGCATGTACCCCCCACCCCTTTTGCGAGAACAATGGCCTTGTCAGAGCAACAGGAGGTGTTGTCTCCGCAACCATCGAGTTTGGCGGTCCCATTTCTGGTCGTCCGTGGAGATCCAGTTTGTTCAGTGACTGGAGGTTGGTGATGGTATTTTTGGAATACTGATTGCTGACCTGCCACTCTTTGCCACATGTCTGGTTGCCTGGACGTGCAGGCCGTCGTACATGAGGCGCCCTGATGTAGTCCCACTGCTGGTGTCTTCTCAGGGTGTGCATAAACAACCTTGTCAGAACAGCAAGAGGCGTTGTTTCTGCCGTTTTCAGTGCTTTTGCCGTTCTTCTCGTAAGGGGCGGGAGGGGGTTACGCAGGGTGCAGCGCTCATTTGGTCGATGCACGTAGGTCGGAAAGACGCGGTTGTGCTACACCCCAGCTTTTGGAGACTGGGCGATGATACCAAACACGGACATCTTCCTCCTGAGCCCTGCGGCCAAAGAGCTTGTGGGCTTTCAAGTCACGAAGACTGAGTGGAGCTATATAACTCAGGACGAATACTCGACAGGGGGCTCAGCAGTATTCATTACCAACGTTCCCGTGCTCTCGCTCAACGTCTACATCAGGTATCAGTATGGCGTGATGTGGTGTGGTGTGGTGTGGTGTGGTGTGGTGTGGTGTGGTGTGGTGTGGTGTGGTGTGGTGTGGTGTGGTGTGGTGTGGTGTGGTGTGGTGTGGTGTGGTGTGGTGTGGTGTGGTGTGGTGTGGTGTGGTGTGGTGTGGTGTGGTGTGGTGTGGTGTGCCGAAGGCGCTGTTACCAAAGGGCAAAGGCCGGGATGTCTACCCACGGGTACAGGTAAACGGGCTGGGCTGTGTGTGTTGTGTGCGCGCTGTGTGTAAGTGTGTTGTGGCATAGCCGGACCAGTGCACTCTCGCACTTGGCCGACACTGCCTTGCCGACACCTGCGCGCAGTCACACAGGGTCTCATTTGCCCACTGCACCCTGCGTGCCGCGCTGCACCACCAGTGCCTTCCCTGTGGTGCCGCATTGCTTGGCGCTCGGCACCACACTGCACTGTGTGTGCCCTGCTGCTCCGTTGTTGTGGGCAGGGGGCAGTGGGCAGTGTTACGCACCGCCTGGGGGCTGTGGGCAATGGAAATAGCGCTTCGCACTGCCTCACTGCCTGGGGGCGGTGGGCAGTGCAACTCCTGCAATCCGCTGCCTCACTGCCCGGGGGCAGTGGGCAGTGCAACTCCTGCAATGCACTGCCTCAGTGCCCTGGGGCAGTGGGCAGTGCAACTCCTGCAACGCACCGCCTCACTGCCTGGGGGCAGTGGACGGCGCAACTCCCGCAATGCACTGCCGCACTGCTTTGGGGCAGTGGGCAGTGCAACTCCTGCAATGCACTGCCTCACTGCCCTGGGGCAGTGGGCAGTGGAACTCCTGCAATGCACTGCCTCACTGCCTGGGGGCAGCGGACAGTGCAACTCCTGCAATGCACTGTCTCACTGCCCTGGGGCAGTGGGCAGTGGAACTTCTGCAATGCACTGCCTCACTGCCTGGGGGCAGTGGGCAGTGCAACTCCTGCAATGCACTGTCTCACTGCCCCGGGGCAGTGGGCAGTGCAACTCCTGCAATGCACGACCTCACTGCCTGGGCGCAGTGGCCGCACTCCTGCGGGAAGAGGCAGCGAACATGGCAACAGGGCTGGGGGCGAACTGCGTCACGTAGGCACTGGTCAAACCGTTCACGGCGAATGGGTCGGCAATGTAGGATGCCCAGTTCTCAACAGGGCCCTCACCAGTCACGATGGCCTGCACGTAGTAGCCGAACATCGAGAACATAGCAAGACGGCCGTCCTTGATCTCCTTCACCTTCAACTCAGCGAACGTGTCAGGGTCGTCAGCCAATCCCAGAGGATCGAAGGCTTCACCAGGGTGCAGCTTATCCAATCCCTCACCCAATGGGCCAGACTCAGCTGCACGGTAAGCCTCAACGGCTCCCATCAACAGAACCTGGCAGGCCAGGATGGCCAGGATGGATTGGGCGTGGACCAGCTGAGGCTCACCCAAGTAGTTGATACCACCCTCACTGAAGATGGCGGCACCAGCCTTGAACCAGACAGCGGAGTCCCCGGCGAAGGAGATGCCTCCTCCGTACTTGGCAAGGAACTCTGGGGTGATGCACCCCAAAGTGCCCAACATGGCCCAACGTGCATGGATCAGCTCGGCCTCACGGTACTTTTCCAAAGTGGTGGGGTCAGCACCCAGTCCAGCAGTGTCCCAACCGTAATCACCAGGCAGCTCACCAGTCAGGTATGCAGGCACGTTCTGGGTGTAGGGGCCCAACCACAGGTTCCGGTCAGGGCCGTACCAGAGGTCAAGAGGGGTGACGGACTTCTGGAACTTGCGGCCAGACACAGCGAACATGGCAACAGGGCTGGGGGCGAACTGCGTCACGTAGGCACTGGTCAAACCGTTCACGGCGAATGGGTCGGCAATGTGGGATGCCCAGTTCTCAACAGGGCCCTCACCAGTCACGATGGCCTGCACGTAGTAGCCGAACATCGAGAACATGGCAAGACGGCCGTGCTTGACGTCCTTCACCTTCAACTCAGCAAAGGTCTTGGGGTCGTCAGCCAATCCCAGAGGATCGAAAGCTTCACCAGGGTGCAGCAGATCCAAATCCTCACCCAGAGGACCTCCGTTCACACGGTAAGCCTCAACGGCACCCATCAGCACAACCTGGCAGGCCAGGATGGCAAGGATGGACTGGGCGTGCACCAAGTTGGAGCTGCCAAGGTAGTCCAGACCGCCCTCAGAGAAGATCTGAGCACCAGCCTTGAACCACACAGGCTCGCCAAAGGACACACCGGCGTACTTGGCCAACAGCTCAGGGGTCAAGCAGCCCAAAGTACTCAACATGGCCCAACGAGCGTGGATCAGCTCTGCCTCGCGGTAGGCAGCGAAGGTGGTAGGGTCGGCGGCAAGACCAGCAGTGTCCCAGCCGTAGTCACCAGGGTACTCACCAGTCAGGTAGTCAGGGGTGGAGGCATCAGAGAATGGTCCCAACCACTTGTTCCGCTCAGGGCCATACCAGGCCGCCAGATTGTCAGAGACACGGCCAGACGCAGCGAACATGGCAACAGGGCTGGGGGCGAACTGCGTCACGTAGGCACTGGTCAAACCGTTCACGGCGAATGGGTCGGCAATGTGGGATGCCCAGTTCTCAACAGGGCCCTCACCAGTCACGATGGCCTGCACGTAGTAGCCGAACATCGAGAACATGGCAAGACGGCCGTTCTTGATCTCCTTCACCTTCAACTCAGCAAAGGTCTCGGGGTCGTCAGCCAATCCCAGAGGATCGAAAGCTTCACTAGGGTGCAGCACATCCAAATCCTCACCCAGAGGACCTCCGTTCACACGGTAAGCCTCAACGGCACCCATCAGCACAACCTGGCAGGCCAGGATGGCAAGGATGGACTGGGCGTGCACCAAATGGTCGCTGCCAAGGTAGTCCAGACCGCCCTCAGAGAAGATCTGAGCACCAGCCTTGAACCAAAGGGACTCGCCGAAGGGCACACCGGCGTACTTGGCCAACAGCTCAAGGGTCAAGCAGCCCAAAGTACCCAACATGGCCCAACGAGCGTGGATCAGCTCAGCCTCACGGTAGGCAGCGAAGGTGGTAGGGTCGGCGGCAAGACCAGCAGTGTCCCAGCCGTAGTCACCAGGGTACTCACCAGTCAGGTATGCAGGGGTGGCACCCTCGGAGAACGGGCCCAACCACTTGTTGCGGTCAGGGCCGTACCAGGCAGAGGAGGGGACACTGGCCGTACTCCTGCGGGAAGAGGCAGCGAACATGGCAACAGGGCTGGGGGCGAACTGTGCAGCGTACACAGCGGTCAAACCGTTCACGGCGAATGGGTCGGCAATGTGGGATGCCCAGTTCTCAACAGGGCCCTCACCAGTCACGATGGCCTGCACGTAGTAGCCGAACATCGAGAACATGGCAAGACGGCCGTTCTTGATCTCCTTCACCTTCAACTCAGCGAACGTGTCAGGGTCGTCAGCCAATCCCAGAGGATCGAAAGCTTCACCAGGGTGCAGCAAATCCAAATCCTCACCCAGAGGACCTCCGTTCACACGGTAAGCCTCAACGGCACCCATCAGCACAACCTGGCAGGCCAGGATGGCAAGGATGGACTGGGCGTGCACCAAGTTGGAGCTGCCAAGGTAGTCCAGACCGCCCTCAGAGAAGATCTGAGCACCAGCCTTGAACCACACAGGCTCGCCAAAGGACACACCGGCGTACTTGGCCAACAGCTCAGGGGTCAAGCAGCCCAAAGTACCCAACATGGCCCAACGAGCGTGGATCAGCTCAGCCTCACGGTAGGCAGCGAAGGTGGCTGGGTTGGCGGCAAGACCAGCAGTGTCCCAGCCGTAGTCACCAGGGTACTCACCAGTCAGGTAGTCAGGGGTGGAGGCATCAGAGAATGGTCCCAACCACTTGTTCCGCTCAGGGCCATACCAGGCCGCCAGATTGTCAGAGACACGGCCAGACGCAGCGAACATGGCAACAGGGCTGGGGGCGAACTGTGCAGCGTACACAGCGGTCAAACCGTTCACGGCGAATGGGTCGGCAATGTGGGATGCCCAGTTCTCAACAGGGCCCTCACCAGTCACGATGGCCTGCACGTAGTAGCCGAACATCGAGAACATGGCAAGACGGCCGTCCTTGATCTCCTTCACCTTCAACTCAGCGAACGTGTCAGGGTCGTCAGCCAATCCCAGAGGATCGAAGGCTTCACCAGGGTGCAGCTTATCCAATCCCTCACCCAATGGGCCAGACTCAGCTGCACGGTAAGCCTCAACGGCTCCCATCAACAGAACCTGGCAGGCCAGGATGGCCTGGATGGACTGGGCGTGGACCAGCTGAGGCTCACCCAAGTAGTTGATACCACCCTCACTGAAGATGGCGGCACCAGCCTTGAACCAGACAGCGGAGTCCCCGGCGAAGGAGATGCCTCCTCCGTACTTGGCAAGGAACTCTGGGGTGATGCACCCCAAAGTGCCCAACTCTTAGCTCAGCCGTGCCTGAGCTTTGGTTTTGCTCGTCGGGTGGTGTGTGTGTGCGCATGCGTGTGTGCAGTGAGCCTCTGTACTTGTAGAGCATTTTTGCTTGTTGCCAGCAGACCATAGGTGGTCACACGTAGAGCCTGCTCCGTGACACTTTGGAACGACCCGGTCTGTGAATATGTCAGTTGACGATTTTGCCGTCTTCGCGAAGGGAACAATTTGTTCCCAGTTCATTGATAGCGTTCCCATGCTGGAGATAGCCAGGGCTGCCTCGCAGGTGGAGATGAAGCTGTCGGTGCTGCTGGAACGCAGGTCAGAGTGGGAGGCTAGTTTCGTCGCCAAGTACGGAATCGAGTTGGGGGAGGTGGGGCTGGTGAAGATGATCGCCTCGTATTGCGTCATGGCCCAGTGCGACCTGGATGTGGCGTCGCTGGGCTTTGTCAAGGTGGAGGTACCACCCCAACAGCCGCAGACGGTGTCGCCAGAGCTTCTGGAGCTCAAGCAGTTGGTTCAGGGACAGGCCCTTGTGATGGAGGGCCTGCGCAAGCAGTTGGAGGCGGTCAGTGCCAAGGCCGAGGCGGAGTCCAAGAGGAAAATGGCGAAGGTCCCGCCGCTGTGTAAAGCGGAAATCGTGAAGGTGAGGGAGTTGGATTCTAAGCCCCAGTGGGTCTTCGCCAGCCTTCTCGCGCTGTCCACCTTGTTGTGGCGCAGGGAGGTGCCCCAACACGAATACGTCTCCAAGTACAAGGACAAGGAAAAGTTCACGGACGCCATCCTGGACGAGCTGGCGCCGGTGGTGGACGCGGACTCCGCGGACACGGAAGTGTGGCAGCTGGAGTCCATGGATGATGACGAACTTACGCGCCTTCGGAGTTTTGTCCAGGCGGTCTGGACGTTCACGGTGACTAGCCTGTCGGCATACAGGGGCAAGAAGGGCTTGGACCCCGGACCGGTCGGTGAGGGGTCGGACGCGGCCGAGGATGCGTCCGATGTGCCTGTGCTGTCCGCTGGTTGTACGGGAGCGGCGGAGGAGGAGGTGGTGGGGCGGCGGCTGCAAGCCATGAAGGGTAAGTTCCGCGTTGAGGGGGGCCGCCGCCTGTACACCGCCAAGCCGGGTGCCGAGCCGATGGACGTCACCAATGCCCCGGTGACAGCGTGTCGGGCATGCAAGAACGCTGGGAGGGGAGTGAAACGGCATTGGTTTCACGAGTGCCCCGGCTTTGACTGATGGGGAAGCTGCCCCATCCGGCCCATCCCTCCCGAGCCCCGGGGGGCCTTGGTGGTTCTCGGACCGTCGGACTTCCGGGATGGCGAGGACGTGGTCTGGCGCCTGGTGTGGGCAGCGTGGAGACGGATATGGAAGGAGGATGAGATCACCTCCGTGGACGCCCTGCAGGCATCCTCCTGGGCAAAAAGCACCATGGGTACGTATTGTACCCACTTCCGCAAGATGGCCCTCTGGGTGGGCTACACGCCCACATCCGAGCTTGAACAAGCGGCGTGCCGCTACATTTTCCAGTTATGGGGACTGGGGCACTCGGGAAGCTCCCTCAAGGTCGCAGTGTCGGCGTTCCGGGCGCTGGAGGACATGGGATGGCTGCCCGCGTTCGTCAGTCGCCGGGTCTGGCGCTGTGCCAAGTGGGCGCCCACGGAGCCGGTCCTACGGCCCTACGCAGGTTTGGACGACCTCCGCAACTTCGCGCTGGCTTGCACGGAGCGACCGCAGTGGACCGTCTATGGGATGGCAGTCCTGGCATTCACCTGCCTTCTGCGGGTGGGTGAGGCCGCGCCCCTCCGTCGGGGGGGATCCCGGTGTCGGGGATTGGCGTTCCGCACGGTCAAGGTGGCGCCGCGCATCGTGCGCAGGCGACTCGGGAAGTATGCCCAAGAGTGGCTGGGCTGGCTCGATGCCACGGGGGCCACGTCTGCTGTCGTCGGAGCGCAATTCTGTCCGCAGGGACCAGCTTTCATGCAGTCGGTCATGGCTGCCGCGTTGGGGGGCAGCGACAACCCCCACGCCAGGTGGCACGCATGGAGGCGAGGGGGCTCCGCGGCCCTGCGATGGTTGGGGCTGCCCATCAAGTGGCTGGCTTGGTGGGGGCGGTGGCTTTCGGAGACGGTGGCAGTCCACTACGCCGACGCGCCCGACGACTTCGTCGTCACGACCGAGGCTGTCCTCCCCTGGCCCCCTGACAACCATGCAGGAGAGTTCGTTTGGCGCGCCGTGTCCCTCCGGGACGTTTTCCCGAAGGAGCTCCTGGAGCTCTGTGCCCCTGATGCCGATGAGCCCCCACAATGGGGAGGTGACGGGGATGGGTCGGCAGGAGGTCGGGGTGGATCGTGCCCTGGGGAGTCCGCGAGTCCTGCCGCTGCGGGAGCTGCTGGGAGGGAGGACCGGGCTGGCGCACGTGACCCGGGGGCCCCTCCGGCCCTTACGGCTGTTGAGGGGTCCTCAGGACGCGGGCGCCGGCCGCGGGGAGACGGGGGGGGGGAAGTCATTGATGTGGATGCAGACCCCCCACCTGCCTCCGCAGCAGGCTCCTCCATCAGGCGGCTGCGCATCGCGGCCCGCAGGACGGGTGAGGTCGCGTCCGTCTTGGGCAAGCGGAAGGCCGCGGGCCCGGCCAGGATTGTGGGTGCGGCTGCCCGAACGGCAATTTCCCGTCGCGTCGGAGCTGGGTCAGTGGGTGCGGGAGCGCCTTCGGACCGGTGAGTGGGACGCCTGGTTGTGCTCCCTGCGGGCTTGTCTGCCCCGCGCACCGCCTGGTTTACTGGAGCGTCGCCTGTTGCAGTTTCTGGAGTGGGGCAGTGAAGCTGCCCGTGATCTCAGACAGCCGGAGTTTCTGCGAGTCTTGGCTGTGGCTTTGTCCTCATTTAGCCCTGAGGTTTGGGAGTCGCTCTTGCATGATTCGACGTCGCCCAAATTGCTTATGCAGCGTATCAGGGAGGAGGTATTGGCGCGGGGTTTGGGGCCGGTGGGGCGTGTGGATATCCCCCGCGAGGTCTGGGATAGTTGTGTGCCGGACGGCTTCGCAGAATTGGTAGGCAGGCAGTTTTCTGGGATAATTCCCCCGTCGGATGAGGCGGTGGTCATGATGAGGGCATTGCGGGACCAGGGTTTGCTTTTCCCCCTGCCGCCGGGGTCACCTGGGCCCAATGGGGGTGTTTTTGCGATACCCAAGACGGAGGAGAAGTGCAGTTTGATTGTCAATCTGGTGCCCCTTAATGAGGAGATGCGGTCTCGGCCGGAGAAGTTCTCCCTCCCCTCTGTGGAGGTGTTGGCCCTTTTGGCGCAGGTGGCACAGCAAGGGTCCTCCTTTTTCCTCCCCTCTTTTTATGCCCGAGCGCGTTGCATGAGGCCGGTGTGGGATATTCTGTCCCTGCCGGGGGGGGGGGGGGAAGAGCTGTGCATGTGCCACATCGACCTGAGTAATTGCTTTTGGTCACTTCAGCTGCCGCGCGAGTTCTGGGGGGCCTTTCGCGTCTCGGATGGAGAGGGGGGGGTGTTGGCTTTCCGGTGCTTGCCCTTTGGGTGGAAGTACAGCCCCCTCCTGTGCCAGCGAGTGTTAGAGGGTCTGGTGGCCGGCGCGGGGCTGTTGGGGGTGCTGGTTTTAATTTACTTGGATGATGTCCTGGTTGTGGGGCGCGGCCGCGCGCGTGTGCGAGAGCAGACGGCAAGGGCGGCGGAGGCGTTGCGCCGTGCAGGTGCTGTAGTCAGCCCAAAGAGTACGTTAGAGCCTGTGCAGCGGCTGGTGTGGCTGGGGAAGGATATTGATTTGCAGGGGGGGGAGGTGCGGACTGCTGGCAACGCGTGGGAAGCTCTGTTTGCGCATTGGTTGAGGTTGTCTGTGGGACCCTGTAGGGTAAAACGGCTGCAGCAGTTCTTGGGGCGGGCACAGTGGATATGTCGCCCGGGTTCTGGGCACAGTCCGCACCTGTCTGGTGTGTGGGCTCATGTGCTCTGGGCGCCCCCCCGGCTGCCGTTTACCCCAGTGCGTTTGCTTAAGTCTATGTGCGTGGCGTGCGTGCTTGCCAGGAGGCAATGGTCAGTGGTGTCCCTCCCCAGGGTGGTGAAGCGATCGCCGTTGGTTGTTTACGTCGACGCGGCGCTGGACGCGGGTGAATACCGGCTGGGCCTGTTTTCGATGGATGTGGGTTCTCGATCGGTTGTGCCCGCGGAGCAACCGCCCAACCAGCAGTGTGCGGAGGCTGCCGCGCTGCTCTGGGGCTTGAAGCTCATCCTCAATGTAGGCGTTCGGGAGGCCCATTTGTTTGGGGATAATGCGGCGGCGCTAGTGCAGTTCCTTCGGTGTAAAGCCAAGGTGGGGCGTAAATTCCAGCAGTCCATTCTGAAGCGTTTCCGCTACCTGTGGGCGTCGTGCCCAGGCTTCACGGTATATATGCACTGGGTGCGTGGTTCACATAATCCCGCTGATCCTATCAGTAGGTTGAGTGACAACTTCAATGGAGATCTGGGTTTGGCGCGCGAGGTGGCGGCGCGCAGGGTTGGGGATCTCTGGGCCTTTCCTGATAGGCGCACGGTTTTTTTGTGGACCCTGGGGGTGCCTATGGGGCCCTTTGTTCTGCCGCATTCGTGGAGAGCGGGCCTGTGGTCCCCGGGGGGTGGTGAAGGGGGGGCGGAGTTCCACGAGGTTTTTTTGCAGTACCGCTTGGAGGAGTCGGTGGGTGCAATGACTTGATGTCGTGTAGTGCCGGCGCCTACTTCGAGGGTGTGGCGTGCGTTGCGCATGGGAGCCGCTGGGTCTCAGACCTGCGCCGGGGGGGGGGGGGGGGGGGTTATGCGGCAGTTTGGCATGAACGAGACCCACGAGGAGGCGGCACACTGACGAGATGTGCCACAGGAGACGTGCGTGTTTTGCCTCGTGTTTGCGTGTTTGCTTGTGGTTTTAGCAAAATCTTAGCTCAGCCGTGCCTGAGCTTTGGTTTTGCTCGTCGGGTGGTGTGTGTGTGCGCATGCGTGTGTGCAGTGAGCCTCTGTACTTGTAGAGCATTTTTGCTTGTTGCCAGCAGCCCACCCGTCCCGCCCAATGACGCTATTTGCGACTTCTATTGCCCATACCGGGCTTTTGTGACTGCCCACGAGGAGGCGGCACACTGACGAGATGTGCCACAGGAGACGTGCGTGTTTTGCCTCGTGTTTGCGTGTTTGCTTGTGGTTTTAGCAAAAATGGCCCAACGGGCATGGATCAGCTCGGCCTCACGGTACTTTTCCAAAGTGGTGGGGTCAGCACCCAGTCCAGACTGGGCGATGATACCAAACACGGACATCTTCCTCCTGAGCCCTGCGGCCAAAGAGCTTGTGGGCTTTCAAGTCACGAAGACTGAGTGGAGCTATATAACTCAGGACGAATACTCGACAGGGGGCTCAGCAGTATTCATTACCAACGTTCCCGTGCTCTCGCTCAACGTCTACATCAGGTATCAGTATGGCGTGATGTGGTGTGGTGTGGTGTGGTGTGGTGTGGTGTGGTGTGGTGTGGTGTGGTGTGGTGTGGTGTGGTGTGGTGTGGTGTGGTGTGGTGTGGTGTGGTGTGGTGTGGTGTGGTGTGGTGTGGTGTGGTGTGGTGTGGTGTGGTGTGGTGTGGTGTGGTGTGGTGTGGTGTGGTGTGGTGTGGTGTGGTGTGGTGTGGTGTGGTGTGGTGCGGTGCGGTGCGGTGCGGTGCGGTGCGGTGCGGTGCGGTGCGGTGCGGTGCGGTGCGGTGCGGTGCGGTGCGGTGCGGTGCGGTGCGGTGCGGTGCGGTGCGGTGTGGTGTGGTGTGGTGTGGTGTGGTGTGGTGTGGTGTGGTGTGGTGTGGTGTGGTGTGGTGTGGTGTGGTGTGGTGTGGTGTGGTGTGGTGTGGTGTGGTGTGGTGTGGTGCGGTGTGGTGTGGTGTGGTGTGGTGTGGTGTGGTGTGGTGTGGTGTGGTGTGGTGCGGTGTGCCGAAGGCTCTGTTACCGAATGGCAATGGCCGGGATGGTCTTGCATACGGGTAATGCAAAACGGGAGGACTGTGTGTCTAAACGCACGCGCTGTGTGTGGTATGTGGTGCACCTGTGGCAGAGGGCCATCACTCTCTCCCTGGTGCCGGGCGTCTGCTGTCTGGGCTGCCCTGGGGCCGCCTTGCCGCTCTGCCTGATGGTGCTACTGAAGTTCTCGCTGGACCCAGGCCTGTGTGCTCCTGGGCCCTGGTCGAGCTTTGATGGGGCTGGCACTCGGCTGAGATCCTTCAGTCGGGCAGTGGGCAGTGGAGATCCTTTTGTATACCGGCACACTGCAGTGGGCAGTGGGCAGTGGTTTGAAACATAGTGTCCCAAGTGCGACTGAAGGTGTTGAACACGGCCTTGTGACCGTCTTCTTGGCAAGACAAGAATGCTCCACTATCTCATACATATGCATGTGTCGGTCATGGGTGGCGCGCAGGCCCCTGGCCCCTGCCCTCTAGCCCCAATGCCCTTGTGCCCTTCGTGCCTGCCCGCCCCTCCCCCCCCCTGCCCCTCCCCCGCAGCCTGGCCCCTTAAGGACCCCCTCCATCCAGTCCCCCAGATAGTGAGGAGGGTGGGTCGCAGTAGGACCCACGCCCCCGATGTCAGCCCCTGATGACAGCTCTTTTGAACAGGATCAGTCTGCTGCAGGCTCCGTCTTCGCTGTCCTTGTGCCCGGAGGGAGTCTAATGTGAGCTGCGGACTGCTACTGTCGTGGTACCAGGGGGCCGTTATGGATGCCCCCCTGACCCTGTCCACCGCAGCTGCCCGCCACTCGTCCCTCTCCTCCACTTCAGGCGAAAGACTTTCTCGTCCTCGGCAGTCGACTGGCTGTACCTCGGGGTGGTCTCCATGTTCATGTACTTTTTTGTATTAATCATCTCCGGCCTCAGAGCGAAGTCTGAGAAATTCAAACCACACGTCTACAGGTACTCTTTCCCCCAGAGCACGTCGTTTATTGCGGGCATAGTTTCTGCACGTGCAATACCCTATTTCATCTCACGAACTGTCTTTGCCCTTCACAGTCTCCTAATGCATCTGATGAGTCATTGACTGCCCCGTGCGTGGTTTCTATGGTGCCTTGTTGATCCATCTGCGTCTTGTGTCTCCCACGGTCTCTCATGGCCCAAGCCACACCCGTTAGTTCAAATGCGTACCAACGGACGGGTCGCAGGTGACCTGCCGCGGCGTCGGATGATGGCTTTTGGACAGTGAGTGATGGGGGGAATCGGCCGCCAGAGTAGTCCCACCAAATGAGCATTTGCCATGGCTGCGTCCGTGCTACTTCTAAGACCGGCCACCAACTTTCCCTCATCCAAATTTACGCCCGCGAACTTGACTTGGCGCAGTATCTTTTGGCATGGTCACGTCGCATACAGGCCGCACGGGGAGTGCATGAGGGAGTTGAAGTCGCCCACCACCGCCGATGTTGTGCAGCCTCTGCCTGTGAAAGCCGCTCTCACCGGACAGCAGGACCTGCTGCATTCTCCTTGATTGGTGCATAGGTTGTCTGTGCCGAGTTTGATGGCGTGGGGCATCATGATGTAGTTGATACTAAACCTGATCGGATGGCACCACCCTTCATGGCACTTGAGGTGCCCCCATGAACGCCCATCTCTTTGTCATCCACAGTCTTCCGCTTCTGTTCTCCGCCCTCATCGGTCTGATCTTCGCCATCATCAGCAGCCAACAGAACCTGCGCCGCACGTTCCCCAACGACGCCACCCTTCTGGACTTCGCATACATGGCGACGTACTTCTTGGTGCTGCTCATCGCTCTCGCCGGCTTCCTTTACTTCATTGAGCACCGACTACTGGAACCCAGGCTCTTTTGGCCCGTCAAGTTGGCGTACTGGCCCTTGGTCACCGCCATTCTGTTAGTGACGACCCTCACAATTTACCTCATGCGCTTGAACACGTACTTATGAGGCAGAGCTTTGGCAGACGTGCGACGAGCGCCCGCCATGTCACGCGCGATGGGAACGAGCTGCCTCTTGCTGATTCGGCCACCGGACGCGGCTGATTCCTACCGCGTGCTTCGTGCGACAGGAGCAGGTGCTGCTGAGCGGCACATGGGACGGGGCTAATTCCTGATGAATGCCCTACCGGACCCCAGTCACATGTCTGGAGCTTTGCGCTATCGGGGCGCTGTCGGGGGCTTAGTGACTCAGTGCACAGTGGCTGTTGCGTGGGCGGAGAATGCATTGCGCGTCGGTCCGGATACTGCCCCCTCCGGCCCCGGTCACCCCCGGTCACGTGATTTAGAGTGTTTTTTTTGGGGGGGGTTTCCCGCGGCTCGTCACTCCACAGAAGCAGTACAAAGGGGCTGGTGCGGCCCCCCGGCCCCGCTGACCCCTGGAAGGAAAGGGGGCCCAGTTCGAGGCCCCCCTCCCTTTCACCTTTTTTTTTTGGCGGCAACTCTGCCCGCTCACGAGGTACGCCTCCTCCCCCTTGAGCGTCCAAGCCCATGGCCCCGGCCTGAACCCCTGTATTCCCGACCCCCGTGTGAGCACAAGGGGGACAGGGGTCACCTGTTGACACGCAGGTCCCCACCAATCGCCTGCTTCAGCGCTTATGCCGATTGGGCAAGGGTTCCCTCGATCGGGACTGCGGGTACAGGCTATGTAGGCAGGCCATGTGCAGGCAGACCCTCTTCGTGCTGATCTCAGGGATGCGGATGCCTCCTCTTGCTCATAGGGTGCATCGTTGTCCCCCCCCCCCCCTTCCCCCCTACTCAACAGGAGGGACCAAAGTGATGGGACCCTTGGTTGCGTGTTGTCCGGCGACGATGCACACATCCCTTTGGCCGCAGTCAAAACAGTTAGACGCACCAAATGAGCAGATGCAAACGAACAAGACCTCGTGCGTCTGTTTCGATGCGCAGGGGGGGGGGGGATTGGTTCCGTGGTACGGGGTCTAGGGTGTGTAAGTGACTTCCCACGCTAGGCAACGATTCGAACCCCAGCTCTGTCCGTCCTGGACTCGACCCCATGTTCCCCCGATACTGTCTGTTGACCTGTTCTTAACCAGCGCCCATGGCCTTGAAGGACACGTGGCCCTTATTCAATGCGACTCGAGTTCATTTGAATACGATTTTGTGTCTGTGAGAATTTAAGGTGCAGAAACAGAGAGATCGTGACAGAGGCAGCGACAGAGAAAAAACAAAGAGCCAGAGAGGCATGGAGAGTATTGGTCCATCCGTTCGTCCGTTGATATGTATACCCTGCGACCTCAATGAAAGAACGATGAGCACTCGGTCTATGCCCCGCGCTGTGATTTGAATCCCTTTCCTTTGCCCTCTTCGCAAAAACTAGACGGAGCAACAGGTAAGTATGTGATGCCCCAGTGTCAGATAATCAAAAAGGAGAGGTCCCTCCTCCGATGCCCTTCGTGCTGTGTCTGCCTGCCTGCCTTCTCCTGTGTATCTTTGTTGGCAAGGGCCATCTGCATGTCTGTGGATCAATTCAATTCACTTTTGTATGCCAAAAGAAAGCGATTTTCTGTAGTGCGACGTCGTTGATCAGACAGAGTGACAGACAGACATACAATCAAAAAAACAGACAGACAGACAGACATACGGATTGACAGACAAACAGACAAACAGGCGGACATACGACAGCCACCCAGCCATCTTATTAACAGTTCATGGATGAGGATATTAACAGTCGATGAAGCCTTGAGAAGACTTCCCCTGTTTCAGAGGGTTGTCTCCCAAGTGCTTCTGGAAACGGTCCACGAAATCGATGCACAGCTCACTTGGCGTTCGTGTTGCACGGGTTGATGGGGGATTGCAAGAATTTCGGGAAATTACATGCATACGTCAGTCAAGTTGGGGGTACCATTGCAGCTACAGAGGTTTTCGGGGCATTTTTTTTTTAACAGAGCATTCGGACCCGATGCCGTCTGGAGGCCCGCAACACCATCGCCCAGGACACAATACCTTCACAATTGTCAAGTCCAACACTGAGATATTGTCCCCTAGGACACATCTCTTTTCCTCCTTCACGAAGCTCATTTTCACTTTCGGATGCCATGAACACCCTGCGTCAGGATTCACGTGGCCTTCATATGGAGTGTTGTCCTCGTATGGAGATGACTCGTCATCCGTATTGTGTGTGACCTTCACCAACTGTGTGGAAAATTCTTTCTTGGGTGTATTTGGACTTTCTTGTTTATGATCATTTCCTGTCGTGCTCTTCTTGAATTGTTGGTTTGTTGGTGGAAAAGGACCCCAGCACGAGCAAAAGCCCAGAGGGGGAGACCCTGCATTACTCTGTTTGTACATCGCTCGTACGTGGATTGGGTGCTATTTCTGTGTGCCGTCCACGCTGTAGACGAAACACGGCACCTCCACTGGCATGGATTCCTGCCAACAGGTCTTGTTACTGACCAAACGCTGGCCGTCATTGTGTTCAATGAGCAGGCAGACCCATTGTGCAACATGTGGGCACCAAAACGTAGGTCTGATGCCCCGGTACAAGTCTGGAGATAGGGGGGGTCCAAAGGGTAGCAAGTTAAGGGCACCATCTCTGCAACCAACCATAGCATTGTCCTGAAGTATGGTCTGTGGAAGTGGCTCTGGCATCGTAGGACAGACAGGTCTGGAAACTTAAGTTTCGACCACCCTCATACAAAAAATAAGTATTGGTGACAGGTAAAATTAGTGAACTTTGGCAGAATCAGTGCCGGACTGGTAAGAAAAGATGGCAGGACGGGTTGTCCAGCAATGACCGGCACGTTGCTACTTTGCTCAACCCTTCAGGATGCTCTCTGCCACCATACTCTGCACCGAAGTGCATTTGTGTAAGCCAAGCTTCCCTGTGGAGAGGGGTGGCATCCTCAAGGCCAAGCTTGAAGAACAACACACTCTCAACTGCCTCAAATGGTTAGAGAGGCATGGGATAACCACTGTTTTTTGTGTCTCCTTTGTGCGTCTTCTATAGCTAGTAAAGGGACCTCGTGCTCGGCCAGGTATGCACACAGGATCTCCAAGTTCTTGGCTTCCATTGCAAGGGCACTGGCGCCCAGGTCTTTTGCCATGAGCAGAGCTTTGTGCTATGCTCAGTACTGGTACCAAATCTTGGTGGAGGATCGGGCTCCCAAGAGTCATGCAAGGTCATCCACACCATTGCACCTTGAACTCCACTGCGTCAGGGGCTTGAGAGTTCGACTTGTTGCTTGGGGATCTTCCCGAAATTTGTCCTAGTTAGCACAGCCATCATGTGAGTTGTCTTTGTAGGCAGTGAAGCCCATGTTGTCATAGAAGTCAAGCTCACAGAGGAACATTTGGGTGGTCCCATGTCTCCACTTGAAATGGGAGGGATTGCTATTGTCTCTTCTGCAAAGGGTGTCCCAGAACAGCACTAAACAACAAGAAATCTATTGAAGATGTGCCATACAAATCACACTCAAAACACACAGCCCCAAACCAAGGATAGGCCGTATCTTAGGCTGCATGGCTCAAGACACGATTCTGAGGACACATAGTCCACCCACAACCACCCACGTTTTGTGGTTGCCATCCCCAAAAATGGCCCAAATGGATGCCTAGACCACTGTACCCGTGCCCATTTGGCTGCAACAAGCAGCAAGGTTGAGCCCAAACTGGTGAGTGCCAAAATGGGTCAATGGGGTCCACCGGGGGCAAGACTTTTTCAAAAGTGATCCTGGACCGTGGGGGATGCCAAAACAAGTGGCTTGGGCCCGTTTTGAGCCAATTGTGGCCGGTTTTGGCCCTCTGAAAATCCCAAAATGTCCTGAAAAATGACCCAGTTGTTCCAGGGTGGACCGTGTGTGCTTGGTGCTCCATGCTCTAGATGGGAGGCTGAGGAGCCTTACATTTGAGCCCGCTAATGGAGCTGTGGGCCAAGGCTCGCAGCCTCCATATCAACAATGCCAAAGATCGCAGGGACAAAATGCCGAGCCACTCCATGAATGCCTTGGGGCCTCGGAAAAAGGCATTGTTCTGGGCACCATAGGGCTTGTCCTCCTTGATTGCCTACTGGCACAAGTGGTGTGGCCATATTGCAGGTCAAGTATAAGTGGCTGCAGGTGGGATACTTCATATCAAGGGAGCAAAGGTCAGAGCTACACATATCCACCCACCATACCTCAACACATGGTCACATCCAACTCGCACGGTAAACAAAGTTTGGGCAGAAGACACACCACTTGCGCAAAGGCTCAAACATATTGGGGGACCATCTACTGTGCAATGCCACCCCTCATTTTAGGATTTTTATGGCCCCTATCCACTATCTGCGCCGTGCGCACACCGCGCGCTACTTTTACGGCGGGTTACCCGAAATGGGTTGGCTTTTACAAAATCCCCCTAAGGAGAGCAAACACTTGAGTACAAGACCTGTGAAAACATCCCTCCGTCTTGCCCTATCCGACGCCCCCCTAGGTGAAAAAACAGAAGATGCCCCTTGGGTGCAACCACTACCCCATTTTCGGGTCTCCTTCTAGATTGTCGGCTTTCCCCACCCCAGTCCTAATGGTGGAGGGACATTATAGCTCTTCCGGCCTAGCCACTAGTTACTACAGCGGCTTGGTCGGGTGAGACGGCTAAATCTCCGTGCTGCACACATGGCGCGTGCGCGCTGCAGTAAGTGCCCCCCCTATGAGTGGTGGTATTTGCCTGTGTAGGCAACCAAATCCCAGGGTGCTGTGCCATTTCCCGTTGTCCCTCACCCTGTCACCTTGTCCCCCCCCCCCCTTCCCATGTCCATCTCGCTGTCCCTGTTTCATTCAGGTGTACCAACCCTACATATCTTCGAAAATAGTTCTGCCAATTCACAGGCGATTTGCAAAAAAGGAAAAAATCCAAAAAGGGCTTTAACAATTGGCAAAGAAATCATATTCATTCCTTGAGCGAATCACATGCCTTCTAGCAGAGTCTAGCAGTATCCATAACCATGCCTTGTCCAACGAATACTTGGTGTTCCAACTGTACTATTTCGTCCCTAGATGGTGGATGATAATCTTAGGTGTGGGGCAATGCCATTCTTCAATTATAGGATCTGTCTCCTTCTCTTTTGTAAACCATGACTAATTCTTCTTGTGCATTGCTGGGAAGTACTGTACAAGCGGTACCATATTGGTGACTTCGTTGAGCTTGGGCCAACGTCGGTTGTAATGTGTGGGGTTTGTGCCATGTTTTTCAGAACTGCACACCTCCCCAGTCGGTGTCCTCACCCAAGCACCCACCAAAGCCCCGTAAATTGGGGCCCAGGGTCACTATTGATGGAGGTGGGTACCCCAAACACAGTGAGCCAGTGCTAAATCATCACGGAAACTGATTTGGCTAACAGCTTGTGCCTCTCCCGTGCCGCCACCCTCATGCACAGGCGTGGGAATCGAGAGCAACAGAGCAGACATCAGTACCCTGCAGAAGGATGGTTCTCCCTTCAAAGTCAGGCTTGACAGTGTCTCCTGCCTGCCAGCGCAACTGGACGATTCATGGGGGCTGTCCATGGGCTGCTCATCCTTGGAATAGGACGGTCAAGCGGTTCAGTCCAGTGTCAGGCAGGGCAGCAGGCTGCAATTTGGGATCCTGCCCTTGTATGAGGCCCTGTCCAAACCCAACCCAACCCAACCCTGTCTGTCCCTGGCCCAACAGCTACCTCCCCTTTCCAAGCCCCAAGACTGTGGGGGTAGGGTGAGGTGTAAATCTACTGAGGGCGGATCCCTGTGCCTTCCAAGCTCAAAAGACTTCACGCACCCTGAGCCAAGTACCGGACCGCTGAGCACTCCTTGGCCGATGGTACAAGCACACTCCAAGCAACACCAAGGGCAAAACTGCCTGGCAATACAGCGCACCTCGTTGATCTACAATCACCTGGCTCTGTGTGACAATTTCCACATCGGTGGTGAGGAGCACCCTCTGAACTTCATGGGTCTGGGCATGTTAAGCCTGCCGGCGGCGCTGAACACCACATGGGCAGTATGCTGCAATTTTTAACAGATCCACAAAACTGCATGACCTCGATGGGTTGCATAAAACACACAGCAATGGACACAGGTAGTCTACAGGGGTTCGACTCGTATGGACCTCCTCCGCTTTCAGTATCCCCTTCACAGAAATTCTATACTCATGCCTCGTTTGTGTGATCGCAAGGATTGAGGATGGACACGCCAAGTAGCCCCGATGGACTGCGGCCTTCGGAAGGAGAGGCACTTGATGGTAGTCCACCCAGGAAGAGGCGCCGAGAGGGCTGCTCGAAGTTCGATCTGACAGTGGCCGATGAGATCTGCATTTTGGGTGTCCTGCACATCGAAGTAGTTTTATTGGAGATTGATTGCAAACTCAAGCCCTTCCCACGCACCGCAGGGCTTGCGTGCGTGGATCCCACGGGCCCGCGATGGTGGTGGTGGGACATTGTGCCGCCGAAGAAATACTCGGACCTCAACGCACAGGCGTGGCTGTGCTCTGTTCACCAATTGGGGGAGTGCCTGCGCATGCTCGCACGGTGCACAGTGTAAAGCAAGAGCGCCACGTGTTTGGCTGCCGGCTACAAATTTCTCCCGATTTGACGCTCCGACTTCGCGATTTCACGTCACAATTCTGCGATTTTTGGCCCAGTAGTAAATTGTGCCATTTATTGTTGGCCCCCGTGTTGTGTACGCAAATTGTGAAGCGGGTCCTTCATGTCTCGGTCATTTTCTGGTTGGCACTGCCTTTCTCCACTCCTGTCTTCCGTCCGCTGCTTCCCATCGCCTTCCCCATGGGGCAGTAGGACCCTATCTTTCAGTATCATCTCCTGCACTCCCCTCCGCCTTGCGCTTCCCGCACCCCATATCCTTCCCATTTCCTACTGCCTGGTACAGGGTGGGGGGATGGTGGAGGGTGCTCAAGCCTTGGAGATCCTTGGAAGCTGAGGCTCTTGTGACAGAGCCCATATGGAATGGTAGTCCTGCTCACAGGATGCTAACACCCATCCTAACACCCACCCCAATAACCCTGAATCCCTCTGACACATGTTTTTCTCAGTTCCCCGCGCTCAAAATGGTAATCTCAATACACCCCATCCAAAGCCCAGCGGTTGACCCTGCACTCCAGTAGATACACTGGCGAAGATATGCCACTCATTCTTGGGAACCAGCAAAGTTGTGGCTTGCACTTCACCTACATTTCTGAGCGTTCGGGCCGCTGACCAGTGCATGCCAGACGTTCCGCCTGCAATCCTCAGGAGCTGGGGCAACATGAGACTGCCAGGCAGGTCCACGGCATCCCTTATGAGCCCCATGACACCGAGTTTGTCACTCTGCCAGAGTTCCAGGAGGAGCTGCTGATATTCTGGCGACGCCTTTCCAAATGGTGGCACTCCGACAGGATTCATGGCCTGGCCTATTGGGGGGGCACGATTGAGAGGGACGTGCTCGCAGACTTGGAAATTCCGTCGGTTGATACAAAGGGGGATCCGGTACGCTGCGCATCGGTGGCTTTGCTGTGTTTCTTCCGTGTCGGAGGGCTGTGAATAGGGAATGGGCAGCGCATCGAGACTGACTTGAGAATAGGCAGTGACCTGGGGGCTGGGAGGCACAGTCGTAGCGGACTGTGACCTGAGAGTCGGGTTGTATAGGGTAAGCCTAGATATCTGATCGAGAAATGGGGTGCCTGCTAATCAGCGCATCTACAGGTGTTCTACAGGTGTACAAAGGGAGCGGGTTGCGCACTCAGTCGGCAGTGCATGAGCAGTTCCGGGGGGCAGGGGAGGGGGCTGAAACAATGTGTGGGGAGTTGGCAGTGCCTACGGAAGGGACCGTGGGAACGATGCATGCACAGGGCACGGCATTGGAGTGTGGGCGGTGCACAACAAAGGGGGACAGAGGGGCTGAGTGGTGCAGTGCAGAGTTCTTTCTGCTCGTAACAACAATGGGCCTCGGAGGGCATCCCCGTTGCTGCACAAGCGGGAGTCGATTTGGGTAGATTGGATCCTGTTGCGGAATGCCGCCAGAACAGGGCAGGGGGTTCCACCCGAGTAATAAGCGCATGTGGGCTGAGGAGCCAACGGTGGATCCCTTGCGGTCATCGTTGGGCTTGGTGCCCATGCCAAGTCAAGTGTCAACCTCCGGCGGTGACGGGGAGGGGGCGTCAACGCAGTCTGGTGTCGGGCTCCAAGTTGGCATGTGACCCCTCATCCACCCGGGGACCTTGATCTGCCCACCTGATGGCTTAAGGGTGAGGCCGCCTGCGGCGCTTCGGTGCAGAGGGCAGAGGGCACAGATGCCGAACGTGTCATTTGTCGTTGGGGGTGCCTTGCTGGAGCCTTGCAGTCTGCAGCATTGTTGAGGGTGTGTAGCCCGGTGCGACGACCATCGTCAGATTATGGCCATGCGTGGGAGCCCGTCTGACCATTGGTTTCCTTGACCTGGGCGGTGTCTGCACATTGGGGGGTGCACGGTGTGGGCAAAGGACGGCTGAGCCGTCGGCATGGCCCCCAAATCGTTCCCACCAGAGCGACGTGGCTGAGGGCCTGTGTGCCCCAGACATCCGTTCCGTCCGGTACGGCTTAGAGGAGTTCGCTGTCTGCAACAAGTACCACTGGGACAGGGTCGACACCACGCAGTGCTGCTTGCGCAAGGCCCTGTTCTATTTGGACTGGCTGCAGAACAACTGGCCGCAGTACGTGTGCCCCATGCCATCGTCCGAAAGGTTTGCCCCCTCAACAGCAGCACTACCAGCGCCGCGCCAGCACAACCCACACCTCCACACCAGCAACACCAATACAGCACAGGCAGCACCAAACTACCACCGCAGCAACGGCACCGGCGCCAGTAATACAACAGACGCGGACCTGAGGGGGGGGGGGTGCAGATGCGCTTTTGTGCACTTTTTGCTTCTGTTCCGTTTGGGGCGCTCCTTGCCTTTTTTTTTTGGGCACTTTTTGCCACCGTTTGGACTTGTTGCTGTTGGGTGCTTGCGTCGATGTTGCGGTTCCCGTCTTTCTCAGCTACGGCTGTTCTGCCTCTTTTAATGCCTGGCGATACGACGTAACCCGCTCGGGTCTGCGCATGGCAAACGTTCTCGTCTTCAATGGGGTTAACAAAGCGTCCAAAGCACGACCGTTGGACCACTTGAGTTGCCCTGGATTTCAGGGCCCAACGTGCTGTGCATTGTCACCGATCCCGAACATACGTTGTTTTGCCGGTTTCCGATCTTTGGGGTCCATGTCGACCCTCGAAGCCATGGGTTTGGTCCCGGTTGGAATGTGTCACACCACCTTCACGAGGTGCGTGTCCTGGGCTCCGGCCAGACAATGGGGGAAGAGCAGCCCTCGGACCTGGAACTAAAGCAACAGGGCTCTGGCGGCGGTGGCGGGGGGGATGGAGTTCTTTGACCAGTGCATCGAATTGCGGGGCCTTCAAACACCGTATTTGTCACCCCTGAGGACGTCTTGGGGGGGCACGCCCCCTCAAGGGCGTATGCCATGAAAACTGGTGCCGGGGGGGGGGGGGGGGGGGCTGGGGACCGTGCGACCCAGAGACGATTCATACAGAAACAGGGAACCCGCCACTGCGGCACAGAACCCACATTGAGGGTGAGCCCCGGCATACGATGCTTCGTCTGCTCATTGATGTCAAGCGCCGGGCTGCACATGGAGGCTGTGCTGTTGACTCCATCCGCCCGAAGACTGCACCGGGGGGAGACCCACAGGGCCCCATCACGCTGGGGCGGCCAACGGTCAGGGGCGTTGCCACGCATTGGCTCCAGTGGCCCCTGCCACACGAACTTCTCCGCGCAGCTGGTGGTAGCAGTGCAAGATCGTGCCTTGAATTGTGTCCGGCGCCCTCAGCAGTCGTTCGATCTGTTGGCCCGAACGATCCCGCCGCTGGTGCCTCCCTCTGTTCCCGTTTGTGTTAGTCCTGCGGGGCTGTCTGCGGCCCCGGACTTCCCCCGTCATGACTGGGCCTCGGATGGGGACTCGGGCATTCCTCCGTCCGTGGCCTGAACATACGAATGCCTGCCCCCCTCAACTGCACTCCCACATCCCATCCACCCCCCCCCCCCCGGTCAGATACTGAGGCCTTGTGCCAACCCCCCCCCCCCCAAACCCCCCCGGGCTCCTGACAACTGACAAGCAGGTCACACAAAAGCCACGGCACTGGACGCCGGTTGTAGTCCACGATGACCAGCCAGCCATCATGGGACCCCCCCAGGCACGCATTAGAACAAAAAAAATGGAAAGAGGAGGTCTCCCGCCCCGGTCCAACCCCCCCCCACCCCTCCCCCTCTTCCAATGCAGGTGGAAGCCTGAGTTGGGGTCCTGGAAAGTTTTTTAGGTTGACAGTTTCCGGTGCAACTTGAGGGTGAATAATGGCAACCACCCAGAGAGCACCAGGAATCAGCAACCATCCACAGCCCACCAGCAATATAGGCCAAAATTTTTTTCCGGTGCCGAAACCTTTCAAGGAGCAGTTGCCAAGGAGGAGGGTCACCCCCCCCCCCCTCAGACCCCCCCCGCAGACCACCCCCCCCCCCCGGTGCCGCATGGCACACACAGTGCAGAAAAGCGCTGCACGGTACAGCGCAGCACAGCACAGACAGTGCAGTGCGGCGTAGCGCACACAGAGCAGTAAGGAGCAACACACACAGTGTAACCCCCCGCACCCCCCCCCCCCTCCCACTCCCGAGTAGCGCAGCCTGTCAGGGCGGGTAGGGAGTCTGTTTAGTGTTTGTCTGCAGGGGCACAGTGGCGGTGTAGCACCGAATGCGCTGCTGCACATTGTGCGCAGCAGCACCGAGCAGCGAGCAGCGCTGCGCAGTGCCGTGCAGGACAGCACAACACGCCGGAGATCTTGATGGACCAGTGTAGCAGCCCAATCGTCCGGAGGAAGGGACATGCCCGTGAGCCGACCACAGGCCCTAACCAACAGACCAAGTCATTGCTCTGCACAATTCAAGGCACGATCGTGCACTGCTACCACCAGCTGCGCGGAGAAGTTTGTGTGGCAGGGGCCACCGGAGCCAATGCGAGGCAACGCCCCTGACCGTTGGTCGCCCCAGCGTGGCCCTGTGACGGGTCCTGTGGGTTCCCCCCCCGGTCTTCGGGCGGATGGAGTCAACAGCGCAGCCTCCATGTGCAGCCCGGCACTTACGCTCTGGTGGTGTCAGGCGACGCCGCTGCCGCCCCTGGCGTCCCTGTGGCGGCCCCGCCCATGCCCCGTCCCTCCTTCACGTTCCCCTGTGGGCCCCCCATGCACGACCCATTTGCGTTGCAGCTCTTCATGTGGCGACGGCCGTGCGGCCACTGGGGACCCCCGGGGGGATGGCGCTGCCGACGGCCGCGCTGCGAATTGGGATATGCCCCGGACGCCGGAGGAGCAGGAGGCAGTGTCCCCCGACCACGTGGACTGCGGGCCCTGGGGCGCGGGGGAATGTGGCAGCGACGACGGGCCGGCCTGCGAGCGGAGGGCGGCGGAGGGCCTTTGGTGCGAGCGGCGGCCAATCCCGCGGGCCATGCCCGCGGAAGGCCCACGAGCCCCAAGTGGACGCCGGGCCGAGAGGGAGTCCCGAAGGGGCGGGCCCCCGGAGGACAGGGGGACGCCCCGAGAAAAGGCGTTGAGCGGCACCCGCTGGACCAGCGGAGAGGGCGACGGGCAGTGGGACGGTGGGGCCGCACGCGGGGGGGGGGCAGGTCTGGGGGTGGGGGAGCCCCGCGTCGGCGCGGCACAGACCCGTGGGGCGGCGCAGCCCGGGGCCTCATTGGCGCAGCCCTTCGCCGCACAAAAGGGGCGGAGGGGCCATCTGCATCGACGACGACGAGGACAGCGGGCGTGAGGCGCCCCCGTCGCGGCGGCAACAGCTCCGCTGTGTCTCGGATGCCACGGACGCGCAGGCGAGGCTGCGGCTGCTCAGGGAGCGGCAGAAGACCCAGAGGGCCGAGCACTTGCATGTGTTGTGCAATGAGTGATCGGCCATGGCTCGCGTGGAGACCGTGCCGTGCCATGGGGGCGCCCTACACGAGGCGCGCGTTGTGGGTGGCGCGGCGGGCACACGGTGTGCGCACGGCCCGACGGAAAGATACGTGTCGATGACAATGCGGCCTGCTCCCGTCGCATGCGGCTGCTCGGATTTGTCTGCGTCACTGACCGTTCACTGGTTTACACCCTCCGCACACGCGCACTGTGCCAGGGGCCTGTGCCCGACCCATGGGGCATACCCGATGGGCAACTCGGGCATGCGGCGGCTGGGCACGGCATGACACGCCCAGCGCATGTACAGAGGGCACGCACGAGGAATGTGGGGTCTACCACCGGGACCCACCTACACCGATGCGGTGCGACTGTGCTGTATTTATGCCACACATCACTCCGACCGGGGGTGGCGTTTAGAGGATTGCTCTTGCGATTGAGCCACCAGCACCGCAGGGAACAGAATTACGCAAACACCCCTCAAACAACCCAAATTCCTCCAACATACAAGTACTGAATCACTGGCAAACGGCAAGGACTGTACCCTTTGTGAGCAGTCATTTTGCCCCACCGTGCGCAATAGCTGCAGGACCCGCATCCCGTGCAAAGTGCCCGTGCGGATTCCTTGCACAGAGTGACTGTACGGGGTGGCCACCTCAGTTGCTGCAAGGGGCGACCGTACACACGCGCACCATTGTCTTGTTGTTGATGTTGCTCACATGAAAAGGGAATGTTGGGAGACGTGTACGCCAATGCCACACGATACCTCAATGGTTCCGACCAGCCGTCGATGCCCGAAGAGCTGCTGAAGATCCATGGGCCCGCTACCCACCAAACACAGCAACGCAGTTGTATTGGTGCCTTGCACGAAGGGATTGCTACTGTTCACCCTCCGGCCGGGTCTGTCCCGCATGTGAATTCCGTTGGCGCGCTCATTGCCCCTTTTCCTAGCTTCGACTGAGTAGGACATCATGATTTCTTTGCCTGCTTTGTTGGCTGTGCACAAATTGGGGTCCACACCCAAACTTGATTGCCTGCCGTCCGGCTGAGAAAATGGAAATCTGATGGTGCAAGGCAATAAAGACCGGCTGTGGTTCACTGTTGGCCGCACAGACTGCAGGCAGGGCCCTGAGGCACGATCAGCCCAAATAATCTCTGCGCCCCGCTTTCCCCCCCGAAAGGCCTGACCATGTGGCGACAAGATATATCCATCCTTGACATCTCCTTTCATCTCAAAAAGCAAAACTATGCTGAACGGGATCGATCATGTGTTCTCAATCTACAGTTCCTTCTTCACTCTATGCGGTACTGAAATAATCCGTGGGTTCCCCATCTTCTACAGCATGCATCTTTGCAAGATAAGATTTGTGCAACCTAAACACGGAAAGCTCTTGACCTCAGCCTCGGAAATCAGGTGTAAGCCTACGCTTCATTTAGATTACAGATCACCTAGATTTGGACAAAATGCGGAACAGCCGTGGGAACTTCTAATGCAGAGGTGCAAAGACCAGAGACAAGTTATTGATGGTGTTGGCGTGGTGGTGGCGTGGTGGTGGTGAAGGAGATGGTGGTGGTAGAGAAGGTGGTGGTAGAGATGGTGAGGTGGTAGTGATTGTTGGTCAAAATGAATAGAGCTGCGAATCGCACAGTGTGCAACCAAAATTCAGTGCTCGCTCAACCAACTCTGGACCAAAGAACATCCTTTTTCGAAAAAGGAAAGTGCTCACAGACATCTGTGGAGGTCTAATGAAGCCCCATGACCTCAAAATACCTTAGAGAGCCCATCCAGTGATGTCGTCGGCGGTAAGTCACACGATATGTCGGCAAGAACAGGCCTGAAGCTTTCCCTTGTGACGAGCCGGGGGATAGACCTGAATGTTCGGCTTCAAACAATGAATTCTACAATCCTGCAAAACCTTTGACAAAAAGTGTTAGGCGATTCTGGATCACTGTGTGACCCCTTTGGGACACTTGTGCAGTCTTCCCTTCGTTCTGGTTCAACAAGTCAGATTGGGTCTTCCAATCCCCTGCCCATCGCTGTACGCCGCAGCAAAGCACTCGCTCTCCCGCCGGGGTGCGTCACGTCCTCCGCCATTCCCGGGCTTCCTCGGAGACACTCCCTGGCCACAGGGGCACAAGCTACCAAAAAGGCATTCAAGGAACAAAGAGCAAAGGCACCCTCACCTTACCACCGGGTTGCCTGCTGCGCACCACTTTCCAATGCCCTAGTTTCGGTTCACTGGTGCTGTGCAAAAGGAAAATGCAGAAATGCCATACACCTCTGTCACAGAATAGAATGCGCACCCTTTTCAAGCCCCTAACCTGTAGACGCGCTGAAAGCACCCTTGGAGCCACCACATCGTCAATGATTTCCACCGCGAATGCTGTCGTCAACCAGCCCTGACTGATAGACCCTCCAGCGTGATCGTTCACGGAAACTAAGGAAACAGTTGCCGCACTTTAATAATCAGTGGTTCAAGTGCACAGAGAAGATGATGGGAGAGTACCGAAACGAGCCCTGGGGTGACCAGGGTGAATGATGCACAGCCATTCCTCTTCTGTTGCTGCATCGGCGGCAGCTTGCGGCAGTCAAAAGATTTAGGATTGGGGTACATTGCGCGCAACACAAAGACGCTCCTTTTCGCTTGGCGTGCAAATGTGGCAACACGGGGCGTCACATTTTCTGCAAGATCTGTCAAGGGGATAGTGGTGTGCGGTGGGTGAGTACGAATACCGGTGTGTCAATGAGAGCAAGCTTGTCTTCGATGTGTTGCAGCAAAAGCCGGCGATTTTTGGTGGATAACACATGAACACTTGCAGAGCACGACGATCCATAATCGGCGGAACCTCCTGCGGGCTCGGCATGTTCAGCCCGCCCACAACCACTCATTCACTCAGTGTTGATGGGGCCGGATCTGTGTCATCCTCATGCCTGTGCCCATGCGTACACCCATGCTTATGAATATGTCAACAGTTGTGGCACTCAAGACGTAGGAAAACTGCATGCTCACTGTGCAAGTTGAACATGCATGGCTTTCTGCATTGTGATGCAAATTCCGATGATGAGCACAAGGCACACACTTGAGACATCTTCGCTCCGCTTGATTGTGAATTCCAGTTCTGACCCCAAGGCCTTTTCTATTCTATCTCAATTTCAATGCTGCATTGCGTGGTGCAAACCCAACACCGACTCTATGCTTGTGCACGCCGCCTTCCCCTTGGCCCCAATGTCCAGACGCGCCCGGCGAGCCTTATGGGGCTGAGAGTCGCCCTCTGCCATTGTCGAAGCTTCACCCTTTCTATGGTCCCCCACTCTCGTATCCGCAAGTTGCCAATACAGGCTCTGCCCCCACTTGGTGGGGCACGATGCTTCTATTCTCAGGCTCCTCTTCAAGGCACCACGGCCCCGGGCTCGTCCAAAAGCCTCAAGAACGGGGATGAGTTTCAGGAACCATCGCTGGTATGGATTTGCATTGGCTAAGTTGGTTAAGCCGAGGTCGCAAAAAAAATGGGCACGGAGGGTACAGGGATAAGGGAAAATACTGCCGCCGCGTGGCGTATGTCGCCAACCCCTTCGATGTGCAGTAGTAGAATGCAGGGGCCCATGCGTGGTTAAACTGGCTGGGAATTTTTGTTCAATTTGCATATTTGGGTGCATTCACCTTACATACGGTGCTCTGCACACACGTATGTATGTATGTATGCATGCATGCATGGATGGATGGGTGTATGTATGCAGGTACGTGTATATGTGTGCGATGCCATGCGATGCGATGCAACACAATGCCATGTGATGCGATGCGATACAATGCGATGCGATGTGATGCAATGCGATGCGCCCTACAGACAAGCCATTGGAAGTATTGGGGCGTCCCTTGGTCTCGGGAACAACTCAGAAGAGGAAGGGGTGCAAGGTAGGCAGTGAACACCGTTGGCTCCACGTGAAGCCACATGCAGCGCAATCAGCGGTGACTCCCTCCTCGCATGTGTTTTGCCTGCGGTGTTGCCGTTGGTTTGTTCGCAGTACATACAGCGCAATCACCGGTGACGCCCTCTTTGCGGTTGTTTTGCTTGCGGCACCGCTGTTGGTTTGTTCCCAGTACATGCAGCGCAATCACCGGTGACTCCCTCTTCGCATATGTTTTGCCTGCAGCACCGCAGTTGGTTTGTTCCTAGTACATACAGCGCAATCACCGATGACTCCCTCTTCATGTGTGTTTTGCGTGTGCCGCCGCTGTTGGTTTGTTCCTAGTACATACAATGCAATCACCGATGACTCCCTCTTCATGTGTGTTTTCATACAGCGCAATCGGCGGTGACTCCCTCTTCGCGTGTGTTTTGCCTGTGGCTGTGTTAGTGCATACAACACAATCATCAGTGACTCCCTCTTCACGTGTGTTTTGCCCGCGGCACCGCCGTTAGTTTGTTCCCAGTATATACAACGCAATCACCGGTGACTCCCTCTTCGTGTGTGTTTTGCTTGCGGCGGCGTCAATACATACAACACAATCACCGGTGACCACCTCTTCAGTTGTGTTTTGCTTGCGGCGCCGCCGTTGGTTTGCTCCCAGTATGTACAATGCAATCACCAGTGACTCCCTCTTCACGTGAGTTTTGCCTGCGGCGCTGCCGTTGGTTTGTTCCAAGTACATGCAGCGCAATCACCGGTGACTCCCTCTTCATGTGTGTTTTGCGTGTGCCGCCGCTATTGGCTTGTTCCCAGTACATACAATGCAATCACCAATGACTCCCTCTTCGTGTGTGTTTTCATACAGCGTGTTTTCATACAGCGCAATCGGCGGTGACTCCCTCTTTGCGTGTGTTTTGCCTGTGGCGCCGTCAGTGCATACAACACAATCATCAGTGACTCCCGCTTCACGTGTGTTTTGCCTGCGGCACCGCCGTTAGTTTGTTCCTAGTACATACAACGCAATCACCGGTGACTACCTCTTCGTGTGTGTTTTGCTTGCGGCGGCGTCAATGCATACAACACAATCATCAGTGACCACCTCTTCACGTGTGTTTTGCTTGCGGCGCCGCCGTTGGTTTGCTCCCAGTATGTACAATGCAATCACCAGTGACTCCCTCTTCACGTGTGTTTGGCCTGCGGTGCTGCCGTTGGTTTGTTCCCAGTATATGCAAGGCAATCATTGCTCACTCCGTTTTCGCGTGTGTTTTCATACAGCGCAATCAGCGTTGACCCCCTCTTCGTGTGTGTTTTGCCTATGGCGGCGTCGGTACATACAACACAATTACCGGTGATGCCCTCTTCGCGTGTGTTTTGCTTGCCGCGCTGCCGTTAGTTTGTTTCTAGTACATACAATGCAATCATTGGTGACTCCCTCTTCGCGTGTGTTTTGCCTGCGGCGCCGCCGTTGGTTTGTTCCCAGTACATGCAGCACAATCATCGGTGACTCCCTCTTCGCGGTTGTCGTGCCTGCGGCACCGCCGTTGTTTTGTTTCGGCGTCAACTTGGGCTACGTTGTGCTGCATGATGATGCGGCAACCTCTTGCAAAACGAAGATCCGGTGCTGTTTGGAGACTCAGTGGACATTGAGCACTTTGCCATCGGTTAATGGCATTTGCTGTGTTGCCTTTCTCCGCTTTCCAAGGTATAGATCTATTTACCCTCACGCACGCCTCTAATTCCTTTGCTGGTATGCGGCATAGGTGGCTAGCTAGGACAACAAGCTTAGATGAGGAAGGGGGCGTGCTCCTTGTTGGTTTCCAGGGTACGATATTGATAGCTGTGCGTGGGAATGAGATTGCAGCGACCGCTGCTTCCGATTCTACATCCCCTAGGAGCCCGGTGTGCAGTGGGCCGTCCACAACACAGAGCAGACGATTGATTGGGTGACCCACCAATCCTTGGAATCCACCCGCTACGACAGTACATGATGCACAAGAAAATTGTTCTATTGCACCGATGTCAAGCAAAGCTGTGTGGTATGCAATGCTTGGATTGTGTTGTGCTACGGATTGATTCTTGCCGTGCCGCGCGTGAATCGAAATGGCGTAGTTGCAATCTACGATGACCCCAGCGTCCATGCGATCGCCGTTGGTAGCACGCCATGATGCTTCCGTGTAATCTATTTCTCTCAGGCGCCCATTGAAGAGGCTTGCATATGAACATGAGCACCACATCCACCAAGAAATCAGAATCGTGAACGTCAATGTATCTACAAAGCGCCACACGGATCTCACAGCCTGTGGATAACATTGTCCGAGAAGGATTGCAGGCACCACATGGGCTTTCCCACGCTCACCACCCGCTACCTCCAACCCCATGCAGGCAATGCACATCGAGGTTAGGGTGGGGTTAGTTAGCTACTTGCCATGTATCCAGGTACCGGCACCGATGTCCGCCTACAACATCAATTCAAGAGGGGTGTTCTTCCTGCGGCCAAAGTTTGTGTGCCTTGTTGGACACCATACGCCGAAAGAGAAAAACACTGTGCGGTTGTTGTTCCATTTTCCCGTTCATTTCGGCACCAATGGAAACATCTTTGAAGCTTAAGCTGCCGGCGCCTGTTAAGATTGGCGCACTGATATCAGCTATCCAGTGTTCTAGGTATTCTTACCGCCTCTCTGGCAAGAAGAAGTTGCTGATTGTGGCACGGCACAACTTGCCTTTTAGCGGCCCTGGTATGTGCAAGTTCCGCCATGTTCCTGCTTCAGCATCTGTTTCCTCCTCCTCCTCATGCAACCACATTTACTTCCTGTGTCTATCGCAATCCAGGCGCATTAAGCACTGAGACCACACACAGCCAAGATTTTGTGACAAACCGAGAATTTGACAATCCTGTCAATGGTGACAATGGTGTCTCCCCCGCTCTCCATGCAAAATGGATGCACTTCCTCCCGGTCATGGTACAACGAACATCATGGTCCCAGATGCAGTACGAACCCACTTGATGACTTTCAAACTCTCAAGACATATTCCACGTTGTTTTCCAGTCCACAATTTCCACAATCATTGTGCACTTATGCACGCCGAGCAGCATGGGTATATAGGACGCAAGCTTGGATACATCAGTTCCATCCAGAAGAATGCCACAAGTTGATGCCAATGTCCATAATGACCAGATTGTAATATCGCAAGAGCCTGAATGTAGGGTTACATACATGACTTAGACATGCTGATCTCTTGTAGTTAGCAACGAGTCGTAGGCAATCCCGGCCGATGCATAGCACCATCAAAACAAAGAACAGATAAACTCTGCAAGCAAAGGTAGGGTGCCAAAGGATTCGGAAGAGATTATTGCAGATGTGGCAATTTGTGTATGTGGGGATATGTATGCTTGTCTGCACACACTGGTCACACCGCGGCGGCTACAAAAGGCAATGGGCGTTGGAACATTGGTATTGGGAGATCCGATGCTGCCACTAACCATTAAAGAGGGGATGTATAGGCATTGAATGTTCTTGCGCTTCTTCGTTGGGGCGTAACCCTCTTCCGTCTTGTCGTCTATCCGATGTGTCGAACAATGGTGTCGTCTTGTACCTTTCTTTCACAGCGGTTGTCACATTTTTATCCGTGTGGCGGGAGCGACGACGTTCACCATGCCAATGACTAATTACAAAGGGATCAGTACCATGGGACAAATTTTGCACTGCCAGCGCACTGCGGGCGCATGTATCAAAGACCACCAAGAGGAGAAGGAGGGAGGAAACATCAAGCAACACATGCGGATGCAACAACAGGGCATCAGGGTATTGTGCATGATTATCCTTCCAAAATTGCAAATGGGCCCAGTGGAATTCGTTGAGAAATACAATGTGTTCCAGAGGTTTGCATTTCCGAACACTTAAGTGCTTCGGGGCTCGAGCCTTTGCCCTTCGAGACGATGGGGATCCACTTCTTGAAGAAGAGCGCAAAGAATGTGTAGACCGGGGTCTTTTCGCAGATGGTGATCGGGAGATGCTCGTTGAGGGTGACCGATGGCGATGGGGTGGCAACAGACTGGTTAGCAGGGTTTGACATGATGTGTCTCTTCTATGAAGCAAGGCACACACTCAAGGGGCCACATTGAAGAGCGTGGGTTGAGAGTCCATAGCCCCAACTCAAGGGGCCACACAACAATGTGGGTTGAGAGTCCATATCCCCAACTCAACCGGCTCAAAATGGCGGGAAAATGGGTGAAAATTGGTGACAAGTAAAATATGGTAGATCCCAAATGCACGAGAAGCTTTGAAAACCCGGTTATGGAACAACAAACTTTTGGAAAAGGGCCAAAATTAGGATTTGAGTATGTGCTGACATACACAAATGTGCACCGAGGGCGCACTATGGGAGCACTACGGGCAAGGCATTCTCCATAAAGGGTTCATCCCATTTGTGTTTCCCCTGTGTACGCTTGAACCACACCAGTTCCACTCTGGATGTGTGTCCGTGATTGGCTTCCCGAATGACCGGACCATGATCGTCAAGGATGACCGAACACCCGAATCGCCTGCTGTCCGGTTACCAAATGCAGAACCACCCTGAGGGGATGTTGTTGTCCCTAGGATGTGAAATCATATCTGATACCGAATGTACGCTTTCCCGCACAATACGTCCAAAAGGTCATGGTTTTGGGACCATTGGATCTGTTTGCTTTTGCAATTTTAGACGGATCATACAGATAAATCCCAATTCAACCTCTTCCACGAAGTCCTGGTTTTTCAGAATCTGTTGCGCAACGGAGGAGGGTGCTTGGTACAAACAATACACACAACGTAGGATCTAAAAAGGCATGGGTCTATTCGTCACATGCCCTCCTTCTCAGATGAGAGTAAAGGCGATGCACCGTGTTCATGCTGACCTGCATACCATTGACCTGCTACCACCATATCTAAGGAGGGTGTGTGTGTAGCGTAGAACACCCCCCCCCCCTGTCCAAGCAACCCCCTTGTCCAAACAACCCTAGGCATGGGTTCCGTCACTTTTGCGCAACGGAGGAGGGTGCTTGGTACAAACAATACACACAACGTAGGATGTAAAAAGGCATGGGTCTATTCGTCACATGCCCTCCTTCTCAGATGAGAGTAAAGGCGATGCACCGTGTTCATGCTGACCTGCATACCATTGACCTGCTACCACCATATCTAAGGAGGGTGTGTGTGTAGCGTAGAATACCCACCCCCCCTTGTCCAAGCAACCCCCTTGTCCAAACAACCCTAGGCATGGGTTCCGTCACTTTTTGTAACATAGAATTTGGCGGTGCGTTTTGCAATTGGTCCAACAATGTGCCACTTCTGTTGTCTCCTACAATCAATTTCAGGCGCATGATGTTCATACCTTGTGTTAGCAAGGCCAGTTGGCTGTGGTGGCCATGTTTTGCTCTGGTGAGTCAAGCAGAAGTGAACAATCAGCACCGGCTCTTGCAAAGAGAGCCAAGTAAGACGAGGTTGTGCACATTGTGTGGCAAAAGTAGACATAGGCATTTTGGGTTTGGGTCATGTTTTCCAAAACAAGTTGTATTTGACCAGAGATTTGGTGGACGCTGCTTGCAATCCTCCACATACTGTCCCAAAACTAGCCCTAGAACCTGCGCCCAAACCTCCAGCAAAGGTTATCCAAATGGCAAGATGAAGAAGCATGTCTAGCAGTTCACAATGTCCTGTAGTGGACCGAGAAGGCTTTCATTTCAGGGCCTGTGGGCCCATAATGTCCATTGTTTTCGAACTGTATGTGCCAATTTCTGGGTCGGCAATAGTCGCTGTTTATGCTGCTGTGTTCCATTTGTCCATACTTTGCTTTGGTGCCACTGTCCCAGCTTCAAACCCCTTGTGGATTCTGTGCTTGTATACCATGAACAATGTGATGCGCAAGTAACGCCCTAGTCCAAGCAACACTAGGCGCCGGTTCCGTCATTTTTTGGTGATCCACCGTTGCTTGCGTAGGGGGGGGGGGGGGCTAGCAATGTCTACATGCAGGCACAGCTTTGAGATCATTATAGCCCCTACCCAGCCTGTCAGTGTTACATGCTGTCTGACACACAAGGGTAATGAGAAATCCATATTTTTGTGGTTGTTGTGGCTTTTGATTGCTTGCCCTAGTTCTTGCTTGCCTACATGCTATTGCGATGCTGCACCTTGTTCCTTCTCCTCCACAAACCCAGAGGCCAACGGAGGTCATTAGAGCTAACTGCTGCTCGGATGCACCAGTTCCCCATGCAACCAAGTCTTGAATGGCTGGTACGTCCAAACTTCTGCATTCTCTGCCAAGTTATGAACACTGTTAGGCAGACGTGGGGCACACGGCGTCGTGGCTAGGAAGGGAGCCCCCGTCCCACCATGGTGACTGTAACACCAGTAGGTGGCATGATCATGCTTCAATCCTATCCTGTTCTATAGTGTGCATTGCAGGTGCATTGTATGGTATGGCATTGCATTGTGTTACATTGCATTGTATTCCATTGCGTTGTGTTGCATTACACCACATTGCATTGATTGCATTGATTGCATTGTTTGTATGCAGGTGGTATGTCTTTCTCGGGGGTGGGGGTGGGGCCTACGCGGGTCCTAGGACGCCAACCCGCCCCCCCCCCCCAAAAGGGGCCTCTAGCCAACACTTAGTTGCCAAAGGTGCCACCCTTAGGAGTCAATGGGCGCCAAATGAGCCCAATGCTCCATGGGCACCAAAGGCGCCCGAAGGGAAGTTTTGTCCATTTTGCACATTATCCTTCAACCCTGACCCTAACGCCCACCCCGACCCTTAGCCTAGTCCTACACCTACCCCTACCCATAGCCCTAACCAGGATTGAATATTGGGACCGAGCTAGTGGGGGAAGGAACGTCATCTAAGAGACTTCAACGACCAATGAGGTACACATGCGAAAGTGGATGAGAGTGGCTCAAAAGGGGCTCAAAATGATCTGTATTCATCTGTTTGGGCACCACAATTGGACTAGGACCATTTTTGGAAAACCATGGTTTTTGACCGTTTTTTGAGCCATTTGTGGTCCCAAATTGGCCCATTTTCAAGGCCCTTTCGGCCGTGAGAGGGGCCAAAATTGCTCAACATGGCCTCAAAATGGGCTCATTCCACTTGTTTGTGAATCCCAAATAGTCCAAAAGTATCTTTGGAAAAACACATTTTTGATCCAATTTTGAATGATTCTTTGTCCCAAAACAGCCCATTTTCAAGGCATGGCTTTGGAGGGGCCAAAATGGCTTGCAATGGGCTCAAGAAGGGCTCGTTTCACTTGTTCGTGCACCCCAAATGGTGTAGGATCATGTTTGGAAAAACACATTTTTGATCCATTTTTGAATGATTTTTTTGTCCCAAAACAAACCATTTTCAAGGCATTTTGTGATTTTGGAGGGGCCAAAATGGCTTGCAATGGTTTCCAAAAGGGCTCATTTCCCTTGTTTAGGCACCGCAAACGGTCTAGGATCATTTTTCGAAAAAAACATTTTTGATCCATTTTTGACTGATTTTTGGTCCCAAAACAACCCATTTTCAAGGCATTTTGTGACATAGGAGGGGCCAAAATGGCTTGCAATGGGCTCAAAATGGGCTCATTTCACTTGTTTTGGCACCCCAAATGGTCTACGGTCATGTTTGGAAAAACACATCCGACCCATTTTTGACCCATTTTTTGTCCCAAAACAGCCCATTTTCAAGGCGTTTTCGGATTTTGGGAGGGCCAAAACAGGCCACCACAATCTCAAACCGCGCCAAAAACGCTTGTTTTGGCATTCCATGTGGTCCCGGATGATTTTTGAAAAAACTCATTTTTTTTGCACCCGGTGGACCGTGTTGACCCATTTTGGCACCCACCTCTTTGGGCTACCTCTTGCCACTTGCCGCAGCCCATTGGGCCTAGGTACGGGGGTCTAGGCGCCGGTTAGGGCAATTTTGAGGGTTGGAAACCACCAAAAGTGGGTGGTTGCGGGTGGATTAGGTGCACTCGAAATTGCGTTTTGAGCCACGTAGCCCAACGTATGGTCTGCTTTTGGTTTGGGGCTGTCGGCGGCCAATGTGCACAAAATCTGGGGATTTTGGCAGCCTTTTGAGGGCGGTTTGCGAACATATTGTGGAATTAGAGGGCCCCAGAGGGCCCTTGAGCACGGGGAGGTCTGGCCACATGTGTAGAGTAGCCACTATTTCTTTTTATTTGGCTGTTTTCAGCAGGTTCTAGGGCGGTTTTGGGCCAAAAAAGGGCTCATTTTGGCCCTAAATTGCACATTTTGAAATGGAGGTCTGGCACTTGCGACACCCGTTCCCGGCCGCCACCGTTTTATTTTTTGGCTCATACTTTGTATGGTTGTCCCTCACACCCATAGGTAGCATCCACCAAAATTTTGGCCGAATCCGAAGCACCACAACGGAGCTGTGATTTTCCCCCATTTCGTGCATGCTTGCTTGCTGCTTGCTGCTTGCCAAAACTGTTAGGTCCACCCTAGACACTAAAGAGTGTTATAAAACCAAGACTAGTTCCACCAGCTTGGTGACCCTATCCCTAACCCTAGCCCAAGCCCTAACCAGCATTAAATATTGGGACCGAGCTGGTGGGGGAGGAACATCGTCTAAGAGACTTCAACGACAAATGAGGTACGCACTGGAAAGTGGACGAGAGTGATTCAAAAGGGGCTCAAAATGGTTTGTGCACCACAACTGGACTAGGATCATTTTTGGAAAACCATGGTTTTGACCCGTTTTTTGAGCCATTTGTGGTCCCAAATTGGCCCATTTTCAGGGCCCTTTCGGCCGTGAGAGGGGCCAAAATTGCTCAACATGGGCTCAAAATGGGCTCGTTTCACTTGTTTGTGCACCCCAAATAGTCCAAAAGTATCTTTGGAAAAACACATTTTTGATCCAATTTTGAATGATTCTTTGTCCCAAAACAGCCCATTTTCAAGGCATTTTGCGACTTTGGAGGGGCCAAAATGGCTTACAATGCCTCAAAAAGGACTTTCCCTTGTTTGTGCACCCCAAATGGTGTAGGATCATTTTTGGTAAAACACATTTTTGACCCATTTTTCACCCAGTTTTAGCCGCAAAACAAACCATTTTCAAGGCATTTTGTGACATTGGAGGGGCCAAAATTGCTTGCTATGGGTTCAACATGGGCTCATTTCACTTTTTTTGGCACCCCAAATGGTCTTGGATCATTTTTGGAAAAACACATTTTTGACCCATTTTTGACCCATTTTTTGTCCCAAAACAGCCCATTTCCAAGGCATTTTGGGATTTTAGGATGGCCGAAACGGGCCACCACAACCTGAAAACGCGTCAAAAACACTTGTTTTGGCATTCCGTGCTCCCCCAGATCATTTTTGGAAAAAGTATTTTGGGCTACGTGGCTCAAAACACGATTTCAAGCGCACCTAATCCACCCGCAACCACCCACTTTTGGTGGTTTCCACCCCTCAATGTTGCCCTAACCGACGCCTAGAGCCCCGTACCTAGGCCCAGTGAGCTGCGGCAAGCTGCAACAGGTAGTCCAAAGAGGTGGGTGCCAAATGGGTCAACAAGGTCCACCGGGTGCAAAAAAATGGTTTTTGGTTTGGGGCACCACAATGGAGCTGTCATTTTTGCCCTTTCGCGCATGCCTGCTGCTTGCTGCTTGCTTGCCAAATCTGTTACCTCCACCCCAGACACTAAAGAGGGTTATAAAACCAAATCTGGTTGCACCAGCTCGGTGACCCTATCCCTATCCCTAACCCTAGTTGAACCCTGTATGTACCCCCCAAATCGCCCCACCTGGACCCCCCCCCCCTCCAACCAACCGTCCCGGACCCCCCCCCCCCTGCCAGGCAAACCCCCCCCGATCCCCCCCCCCTAGCCTCCCAGAAGCCCCCTCCCAAGCCCCCCCCCCCCCCCCCCAAGGAGGTCTCTGGCCAACGGTTAGTTGGGGGCGCAGTTGGCGTCCAGAACCGAGGAGTCGCTTCCCCCATGATGTCTTCTTTCTTCCCCCATCTGCAAATTTTCGACCAATACCCTGCTCTTGTTTGCAGGCCTTGACCAGTGCCACAACTGCCAACTCCGCAAACCCACAAAGCACCCTGACACCTCCTACAGCAGGTGTGGATGACCCGTCATCTACGGAGACAAGGCTGCGTGGATCTAAGATGGTGCCCCAGTATGTGTGGGATGGGGCTCGATACCTCTCCTTTCTTATGGTGTACTCAGTGGTCGGGGCGGCACTGGGCTGTGGTGCCCTCATACTCTCCATTTGGTTATGGTTTCCACACAGACTTGGCAGCATGCCGGAGGCCATTGGCCTCCTGGCGCTTGGCTACTATATTGCGCTCGGTGGAGCGCTGCTAAACATGGCGGTCTATGGTTTGCTGCGTCCCCGCCCGGTCATGATGCTGCGATTGAATGGGGCCTACTCTGGAGGTATTTTCACTCTGTTGGGCCTGCTCAATTATGATGAGCGGAAATATAGACCCCCGTCCCCTTGACTTTTGGGGCATTTGATGTGGGGATCAAGCAAGTGTGCTGTCCTTTGGCTTCTTCCCCCGGACCTTCATGAGTGCATCCGTGCGTTGTTCGGTGGAGAATGGCATTCTCAGTCACAAATATACCTCCGACGAGAACGGGGTTTCGGTATCAAGACAATCAGTCACACGAAAACCCGTATGGCTTGGATGGTGATTGTCGTTTGATGACGCTACAGTTGTGGTGAAGAATGTTGTCCCTGCATAATTCATCATGCTGATGTTTGACAGTAAAGTAGGCGTGTGCGGCGCCCAGATGTGAACGTAGTATGTGACAAGAGATGCCATAAACAAGCCTCTACACAAGTATAACATGAGGACCTACGACCCATGAAGGGCGCAGTGGACACTGGGTGTTGCAGACGACTGTGTGTTCTTTGGGAGATCGATGTCTCTTCCGTACGAGCAGCAGTGCAAATCGTCGGTCTGTTGGACCATACTTCTCATATGTGGCTCTCTCAACTAGCGAGCCTGGGTGCTGTCTCCAGTAGTCATTTCTCCAAGAGCCCCAAAGCGGCCGTCCTCGGAAGGCTGCACAGTTTGCAGGGCCAGGAAGCCATTGCTTCGTGACGCAGGTGCCCCAGTGGGGGCGTGAGACGGGGTCAAGTGCTCCCCGGGGGCCTAAACCAGCCTCCAGTTTGCTGAACTTCATCAACTTTCATTTTTCCTTCAGGGAACTTTTCTATGTGGTCTGCTGGATGGGTTGGCTTGGGGGGCTTCCCCCCACCCCCCCCCACCGCGGTGCTGCTCAGCGGTTGCCTGGATGCTGCCGCCATCCTAGCTCAAAACAGTGAGGATGGCGGCAGCACATGTTGCAGTTGCTCAGTGTACAGATTTCCAAGCAATAGATTTTGCCCTCTCTCTCTCTCTCTCTCCCTCCCTCTCTCTCTCTCTCTCTCTCTCTCTCTCTCTCTCTCTCTCTCTCTCTCTCTCTCTCTCTCTCTCTCTCTCTCTCTCTCTCTCTCTCTCTCTCTCTCTCTCTCTCTCTCTCTCTCTCTCTCTCTCTCTCTCTCTCTCTCTCTCTCTCTCTCTCTGTCTCTCTCTCTCTCTCTCTCTCTCTCTCTTCTCTCCCCCTCTCGCTGTGCGGGTCCGTGCATTCAGAGCGACCTGGAATGCGTCAGTGATAAGCATTCCGGGCGCACACCGCATGGTGCGTTCAGGTGTCATGGTGGCCCGGTAGATCCGCCCGCTGCTGTAATATAATGGCTTAAGAGTCCTCAGCTCACGTCACATGTCGCAACCACACGTGAATGGCATTCCGTGCACATGTGTGGCCCATGGCACTGTACTGCCGCCGAACTCGGTACTGCACATTCCGCATTCATCAACAGACCGAAAGACGTCTAGGACAGCTCCGCTGTTCCTGAGGAATTTTCTTTCACCGCTTTTCTTGCTCTGTTCTTGTTTTCACGGTTCTCATTGTGTGTGTGTGGGTGTGGGTGTCTGTGTGCAGCGCCCCGTTCTGTGCATTTGTGCCCATGAGTGTTGCGGTCGAAAAGCAGTACTCTTCGCAGTTCGCGGTTCGCTGAACTACTGAGCGCGACTTGTGCAAGAGTCTTCGCTGCTGCTGGGCCTTCAGCGGGGTCATTTTGTCATTAGGGGGGGTCATAAGGGGTGGTCATAAAGGGTGGTCCTAAGTGGTTGTCATCACGGAGGGTCATCAAGGGTGGTCATAACGGGTGGTCATAAATAGTGGTCACCGGGGGGGGGGGTCATCAGGGGTGGTCATAAGGGGTGGTCATGAAGTGTGGTCATAAGGGACGGTCATAAGGGGTGGTCATAAGCGGTTGTCATTAGGGGTGGTCATAAGGGGTGGTCATAAGCGGTGGTCATAGGGGGGATTAGAAGGAGTGGTCAGAAGGGGTGGTCATAAGGGGGGCTAGTAAGGGGTGGTCATAAGTGGTGGTCATAAGTGGTGGTCATAAGGTTTAATCTTCATTCTAAAGCCTCTCTAAGGCCAAGTTCTTGCACTGTGTGCGCACTGCGTGCATACTGCGCACGTAAGGCTGAGATACTCACCCAAGAATACCTGCCACCTATCTAGTAGCACGGCGAAGCAGCAAAGCCCACATGAGAACAACAAAACGGCCTTCAACTTGGTAATCAACTGTCGTTATGAACAAGCCACTCGGCCTTGTAAAGTACAACTATGCATGGGCAGGCAAGATGCACACATGTTCAAGTGGCAAGTGCCACACTCGGATATATCACCAGGAGGGTGCCCACACCATTGGCAACAAACACCGTCATCATTTTCCTCCTCTACAATAGTTGCCTCCTCCTGTGCCAATACACACTCTAGCACATGAGGCCAAGGTCCATAGGGTTGATACCTAGTCTGTCTACGAATGCAAAACTGAGTAAGGTGGAGCAAAATACGCACATTGCCGTGCAGCTCCGTTGCAGAGAATGTCCAGACATTGCGGACAATCCTTCATTGCCACAACTGTGCAAAGAGGTGCTGCACCCTTGCGCGATAGAAGCCATGGACATCATTATACTCTTGTTGGTCGTCACTCAAAGTTTTCAGACCAATATAAGGCATAGCGGTGTGCAAGCGGCCCTTATAGGCACCGTCATGCGCACCGATTTCAAAGTCGAACAACTGCCCATGTGTTCGCGAAGGACCACGTTGATCAAAAATCATAACATCAGCGGAGGTTCCGGGCATAAGGTCACATATCCATACTATATTCCTGAGATTGTCCACGGCCATGGTTACTCCACGGCCACACCGAAGCGTGGATTGTGAGTCCCTAACCCCGACTAAACGGGCCACACCGAAGCGTGGATTGTGAGTCCCTAACCCCAACTCAAGGGGCCACACCTAAGCGTGGATTGTGAGTCCCTAACCCCAACTCAAGGGGCCACGCCACAAAGCCTGGATTGGATAACTGGCCCGGTTTCCTCAATAGCACCGGAAGGTTCAAGGCCCAAAACAATGCTCCCTCAAAGATTCCCGGCGCGCACCCCGTGCGCTAACGCCCCTGCGGGGGAGGAAATAGGGGGAAATGGTTGAAAATGGGCAAAAACGGTTGACAATTCAACTATGCCACATCCTAAATGCTTAGGAAGCTAAAAAAAACCCCGGTACGGAACCAAAAACTTGTGAACAAGGGCCGAAACTAGGGTTCGAGTATTTGCCGACATCCAAAACTTCGCACTGCGTGCACACTGCATGGCATTCCCTAAGATTGCGCCAGCCATGAATTTAGTCTTGGACAAGGATGATATCGCCGACACATCACCCTCGCTAGCTCCCTTTTCCAACCGAGCCCAGACAACAAATGCGTAGCTTGCTCCAAATGGCCCTGATTCTGCCGCCACGAATGTCTCAGACGAGCCCCTCTTCCCTCTCCTGTCTTGATGTCAGGTGTACAAAGGGTGGCTTGCAGACGCGTTAGCAACATCACACATCCGTCATTCCTCTGCCACCCAGCTTTACAGAGGCCACACTCCGTCGGTGTCCCGCTCCGGGTGGAGGTGTTCCCACCTCTTCTTGAGCGGTCTTCAGGAGGGTGGCATCAAGGGTGATGCCTAGTTGCCATCGGCTCTTTTCTTGTTGTTCCCACGACATACATCATGTCCACCAGTCACACTGACTGCGACTGCAACAGCCTGTGACATCCAACGGATCAAAGTCAAGTTGGCTGTCGGCAAAGAAGTTGAGGATTTGGGCTCATGTTCCTTGTACAAGGGCCAAGAAGATGGAGAACCTCAAATTGGCGGGCTCCCTCCAAATAAGACAGCACCTTCGAGATCATGTGCTATGGAGAGTTGCAAAATCTTGGGGACATCTTGGGCGCTCTTTGCGCAAAAATGTCCGCCCCGTATGCCCCTGGTTGAGGGAACACTGCAATGAGTTTTTGACATTGCTTGTCCATCGCACTTGCCATCCAATCTGCTGCCAAACTGACCACTAACCCCACCCCCCCTTGTATACTAACTGACCTGGAATAGTAACCGGGAGGGGGGGGGCGAGGGGGGACAGTTCCCGTTTTGCAAATTTCCTCAGAAGGTTGGATATTGAGCTTCTCTTGTGCGTTTTTTTGGCTGGACGAGGTGGTATTATTGGTGCATTGCTGTGTACTTCAGTTTTCTTGCATCCAAGGCACTCCACAGTACCCTGAACCAGTCTATCACATATGAGCGCTCTAGCACTGTGGTGACGCACGACTGTGCCCCCGTAGCGCTATCCGTCCTCCGTGTGCGAACACTGCCACAACCCACCCCATCTCCCTCAACCGCCAACTGGTCCTAGAGGAGGCATCGTTGGAAGAAGGTGCAGTTGAAGTTGGATGCTTTTCTGTGCCAGCTCCTCCCGCAGATGAGACAGACACTGTGCAGCTTAGTGGTGAAACCAGCCCCCCGAAACGGCCTCGTTCCCCCAGTCACTTGGGTTATGTCCCCTCGGGGTGCGAGGATACTGTTGTGCGCAGGTGGTTACCATACAAGAGGCGGGGGGGGGGGGGGTTCGTTAGCCCAGCCCCTTGCCGGGGGTTCGTCAGTCAGCAGGGTAAGGAAAGACCACAGAGTAGTTTGCTCTGCGCTCCTTCTCAATCTTTTTCTTCTCATGTTGGTTCTCCTTCTTCTTCCGCCGCTTCTCCTTAGCTATCATGGCTTTCTCCTCATCCTTCAAGTATGTCCTGCCCCGGTTGTCGCACCTCTGGGAACCAAGATTGCTCGGGACCTCCGGCAAAGCCTTGCCGTTTTGACGCGAGTGGCATTGGGCGTTCTGAGCCCAAGAGTTTGGTTGCCAATGAAGGGGACGGGCCCCCAAGGAGGTGGAGGAGGTGTAGGATGTTGCAACGAGGAGGTTCAGAAACAGCATGTCAGCTTCAGGGACTGGCCGCAACCCACATGCAGAGAATTCTTTGGGTTAACCGCTGATGACCACCCCTTATGACCGTCCCTTATGACCACACTTCATGACCACCCCTTATGACCACCCCTTATGACCACCCCCCCCCCCCCCCCCAGGTAACCACTACTTATGACCACTCGTTATGACCACCCTTGATGACCCTCCGTGATGACAACCGCTTAGGACCACCCCTTATGACCACCCTTATGACCACGCTTCATGACCACCCCTTATGACCACCCCTTATGACCCCCCCTATGACCACACCTCATAACCACCTGATGACCCCCCCCCCCTAATGACCGCCGCTTCTGACGATCCTTTATGACCACCACTTATGACCCCCCCCCCCCCCTAATAACAACCGCTTATGGCCAACACTTATGACCTCACCATCTAAACACTTGGGCTCACCATCAAAACACTTGGGCTCACTATCTAAACATTTGGGTTCACCAGCTAAACACTTGGGCTCCTCTCGAAACACTAGGGATCGCTATCTAAACACTTGAGCTCACCATCTAACCACTTGGGCTCACCATCGAAACGCCTGGGCTCACCATCCAAACACTTTCGATCACCATCTAAAAACTTGGGCTCACCATCTACACAATTGGGCTCACCATCTAAACACTCGGGCTCACTATGTAAACACTTGCGCTCACCATCTCAAGACTTGGGCTTACCATCTAAACACTTGGCCTCCACATCTAAACACTTCGCCTCACCATCTAAGCACTTGGCCTCACCATCTAAGCACTTGGCCTCACCATCTAAACACTTGGCCTCACCATCTAAGCACTTGGGCTCACCATCTAATCACTTGGGCTCACCATCCAATCACCTGTGCTCACCATCTAGTCACTTGGGGTCACCATCGAAACATTTGCTCTCACCATCTAAATATTTGGGCTCACCATCCCAGCACTTGGGCTCACCATCTAAACACTTGGCCCCACCACCTAAACACTTGGCCACACCATGTAAGCACTTGGGCCCACCATCTAAACAATTGGGCTCACCATCTAAACACTTGGGCTCACCATCTAAACACTTGGCCTCACCATTTAACCAATTGGGTTTACCATCTAAACACTTGGGCTCACCATCTAGACACTTCCCTAGGAACCCAGTTTAAAGGTAATATGGGTCAAATTAATTTTTCAAATTTGAATGCAATTAAGAATTAAACCAACAAATTTTAACTCTTTAAACGAGAATTTCCTGATTTTAACCGGTTTGCTCGGTTACGTACATGGGCATATTAGGATCCCCGAGGTGTTTCATGTCGTCCAAGGTTGGTTCATGGGTTTGTAGCGGGATTTTACTGCCTATGGGTCGGTTATTGAACCCATAGAGTCTTTCTTTGGGGGCACCTCCTACCCCACTCCACACCCACTTTTCCCTTGTGTAGATCTTGTTATGCCTTTCTCTCGGGACACCCTTACCGAGCTTAGCATGACGCTAACGCGTTTGAGTGGGGCCAAGAGTTTGCGGGACCCTTTGGTCTCCCAACTCCTTGGTGAGTGGGTGGCTTCATCCCCGTTGGCCAAGGCTCGTTGGGCCGAGGCCACGGAGGTTGGCTACCCCACCCTCATTCGCAATAAGCAAAAGGAGGCGGTGAAGCAATACGCTTCTATGCTCTTTCCCGCACCCCACCTTATTGGGCTACTTATGGAGCTCAATGTCACAAAGACGGGATACCGCCACCTCTCCGCCTTCATGACCCGCCGCGGGCTTGACTATACGGCCGCTACCGGCCACGAATTCCCGTGCCCTATCCCCACACGGCAAGCCTTCTTGGACACTTGGAAGGAGTTGGTCAAGGCGCTAGAGTTGCGCCCGCCGGTGACTGTCTCCGACCCCCACGCTAGCGGCCGCAGTTGGCCCATACATTCATGGGCCCGCTACATTCAATCGCGTCCACCACTAGTGGACACCATTGATTGGACGCGGCCCCTCACCTTCATTTTGCGTGGTGATGCGTACCTGCGCCGGTGGGAGTTGGACTCAATTGTCCATTGGGCTCCTCAACCATGGCAAGCGGGGGCGCACACCCGCCTATTTGTGGGTCATTGGGATTGCCGTGTGCGGGAACAAAGAAATGGCCGCTTTGGCCACTATATGGGCCGAGAACCTTCAGGTTTGTGGCCGTTTCGTGGTGCATTGATTTTCGTACCGCTTCGTTTAAATTTTGTTCGTTTAATTTTGTATTTCTGATTAAAATTCAAGTCGCCGGAAAAATTAGTTTAAAATTTAAACGAAAAAGATCTGTTCGGAAATTAATGCACCATCCGATTGTTTAGGTGTTGCAGTCCATTCACGACTGCAAGTTGCTGGGCAACCCGGTGGGCTGCCCAGTGAGCTGGTTATTGGGGGTGACCAGCCGTTCGTCCGCCGCCTTATTGGGGTGTCTACGTCGCCCATGGTGGGCTCTATTTACAACATGGGGGTGTGGGACAAGGCGGCGGCGTAGTGGTTGCGGGTGGATGTGCGGCGGACAATTTTGGAGGTTTTGGTTTAAATTTTCTTGGTTTAAAATTAATCCTGGCGACTTCCTAATTCTTAAATTCTTGAAAAATTAAAGCAAAAATGAAACGGACATTTTAAAGTCGAGAGCCATTTTAATATTTTTAAAATTTCCAACCAATATCCCCCCCCCAGCATGCAACCGCACACGATGGCGGTCAAACCCACAAGGTACCCCGTGGGGGTGGAAATTTTCCCAAGTGAGCCCCCGCATCCCCCGCCAAAAGCGACAACTTTCGTTTAATCTTATTAATTTTTGCCAAAAATTAATCCATATTACCTTTAAACTAGGTTCCTAGGGTTGGGCTCCCCATCTAAACACCCGGGAACCGTTGGGCTCACCATCTAAACACTTTGGATCGCCATCCAGCACTTGGGCTTACCATCTAAGCACTGGGGCTCACCATCTAAACAGTTCGGCTCACTATCTAAAAACTTTGGCTCACCGTCTAAAATCTTGGGCTCAGCATCTAAACACTTGGCCTCACCATCTAACCACTTGGCCTCACCATCTAAACACTTGGGCTCACCATCTAAACACTTCGGCTGACCATGGAAACAATTGGGCTTACCATCTAAGCACTTAGCCTCACCATCTACGCACTTGGTCTCACCATCTAACCACTTGGGCTCACCATCTAAACACTTCGGCTCGGCATCGAAACCCTTGGCCTCACCATCTATCCACTTGAGCTCACCATGGAAACAATTGGGCTTACCATCTAAGCACTTGGCCTCCCCATCTACGCACTTGGTCTCACCATCTAAATATTTGGGCTCACCATCTACACACTTGGGTCCACCATCTATCCACTTGGGCTCACCATCTAAACACTTGGCCTCACCATCTAAATACCTGGTCTTACCATCTAAACATTTTGCGCTCACCATCTAAACGCTTGCACTCACCATCGAAACAATTGGCCCCACCATCTAAATACTCGGGCTCACTATCTAATCACTTGCGCTCACCATCCAAACACTTTGCACTCACCATCTAAACACTTGCGCTCACCATCTAACCACTTGGGCTCACCATCTAAACACTTGCGCTCACCATCTAACCACTTGGGCTCACCATCTAAACACTTGCGCTCACCATCTAACCACTTGGGCTCACCATCTAAACACTTGCGCTCACCATCTAACCACTTGGGCTCACCATCTAAACACTTGGCCTCACCATCTAAAGACTTGCCCTCGCCATCTACACACCTAGGCTCACCATCCAGTCACATGGGCTCACCATCTAAACACTTGGACTCGGCATTTGAACACTTGGGCTCACCATCTAAACACTTGGCCTCATCATCCAATCCCTTGGGCTCAGCACCTAATCACTTGGTCTCACCATCTAAACACTTGGCCCCACCATCGAAACACTTGGGCTCTCCATCTAAACAATGGGGCTCACCATCTAAACACTTCGGCTCACCATCTAATATCTTAGACTCACCATTTCACCACTGGGGCTCACCATCCAAACTCCTAGCCTCACCATCCAAAGACTTGGGCTCACCATTTATACACCTGGGATCACCATCTAGACACTTGGGCTCACCGTCTAATCTTTTTGGCCCACCATCTAAACACGTAGGCTCACCATCCAAGCACTTGGGGTCACTATCTAAACACTTGGCCTCACCACCTAAACACTTGGACTTACCACCTAATCACTTGGGCTCACCATCAAAACACTTGGGCGTGGCCTAAACGCCAGTGCGGCACAAGGCCCGGCATCGTCGGCCACCGCCCGCCACCGGACATGGCCTCCGCAAAGCGACGAAAGCTTGTCACCCTTGAGGACCTGTGGGGAATGGCACACACGTGATCCAGCATGTCTTAACCCCCTTAACTCTTGCGCATTATAGGCTTGCCATATGGCGTGGCGGTTTTGCCTACCGCATCAGAGAGCCCTCTGGTATATGCATGTGAACTCTGGGTGTTTGCCATGTGCCCCCGTTGCGGGGATCCACTGTATCATATGCCGGAGACGCCCACTTTTCCAAGCACAATCTTGAGTACTCTTTGAACTTTCCGGAGTCCGTAAAAAAAAAGATAAACACTTGGGCTCACCATCTAAACACCCGGGCTCACCATCTAACCACTTGGACTCACCATCTACCCACTTGGGCTCACCATCTAAACACTTGGGCTCACCATCCAAGCACTCGGGCTCACCATCTAAACACTTGGGCTCACCATCCAAACACTTGGGCTCTCCATCTAATCACTTGGGCTCACCATCTAAACAGTTGCACTCACCATCCAATCCCTTGGGCTCACCATCTGATAACTTGGGCTCACCATCTAAACACTTGGTCTCACCATACACTTGGCCTCACCATCTAAACACTCGCCCTCACCATCTAAACATTTAGGCTCACCAGTGAACCCAGACCTCCACAGGGACCTTGCCGGGGGTCCCCTCCCCATGTCCAGGCACGCTCTCTCGTACCTACGGCTCGCAGGAGCTATCACCCCAAAGCGGGCGTCATGCATTGTAGTGGTCGGCGCCCCACAGGGGCGACACACCCCCCTACCACCTGGGTCCCATGGCCAGGGGCGGCCTACTGACGAGGGGGGCCGCACCATTCCCCCGGGGATGGCACGAATGTTGCAGCAGATAAGCATGCCTCATGCCCGGCCGCAGCCACCGCCACCCCGAAGGGAGGCAAGACCCAGCTCGTTAACCTCACGTGCGGCGCCCCTACCCACCGGCCCCTGCATGAAATTCACGGTAGCCAGTACTCCGTCCCTGCGGGTTCTAAGCCGGCCGGGACACTACTCGCCATTGCCGGCATGGTCGCTGGCGGTGACTTCAAGCTGGCACTCAGTGCGACACATGTCGCCAGACCATTGGTCGCCGGCGTGCACGTTCGGGGGGGGGGTCTGACCAGGATCCACCCGACTTGTCCCCCACCCTGCTAGCGCCCCTTTTTGAGGATGCAATGCTCGATGCTGCCCCGCGAGAGGACAGCACTCACCGTGAATCTGATGAGGACATGGACTAATACGAAGTCCAATACTCTGCCCCACCCCCCGTGGAGATGAGGCCCCCACAACCCTCTACCCTTCATCCTCTGCACAGAGCACAGCGGCTCTGTACGGAGTTGCCAGGCATGGCCCGACTTGGCCACGGATGGATTCGTGAATGCAATGCACGACACTCCACCATGCTATACAGCATGCAGGCAGATACCCCATCTACTGACCACACGGCTGGGCTCATGAGGCATGGAGGGGCTTCCCGTGAGCGAACGTAAAGGACGGTGGGAGGAGCCTCTTGTCATACAGGGCAGCAGCTCTCCTGATACCCGCACAACTTGCCCCTTGGGTGAATCTGGGTGATGGAATGGGCAGAAGCCCCATGGACTATTGCTCCTTAATATGATTTGCTTCCCTTAGGCTCACCATCTAAACACTCGGGCTCACCATCTAAACATTTGGGCTCACCATCTAATCACTTGGGGTCACCATCTAAACACTTGGGGTCACCATCTAAACATTTGGCCTCACCATCTAAACAATTTGGCTCACCATGTGAACATTTGGGCTCACCATCTAAACACTTGGCCTTACCATCAAACCACTTGGCCTGACCATCTAGACACTTGGCCTCACCATCTAAATATTTGGGCTCACCATCTAAGCACTTGGGCTCACCATCAAACCACTTGAGCTCAGCATCTATACACTTGGGCTCACCATCTAGACACTTGGCCTCACCATCAAACCACTTGAGCTCAGCATCTAAACACTTGGGCTCCCCATCTAAACATTTGGGCTCACCATCTAAGCACTTGGGCTCATCATCAAACCACTTGAGCTCAGCATCTATACACTTAGGCTCACCCTCTATTTAATTGGACTCACCATCTAAACACTGGGGCGCACCAACTAAACATTTGGGCTCACTCACCATGTAAACACTTGCACTCACCATCTAAACACTTGGGTTCACCATCTAATCGTTTGGGCTAACCACCTAAACGCGTGGGCTCACCATCCAAACACTTGGGCTCACCATCTAATCACTTTGGTTCACCATCTAACCACTTGGGGTCACCAGCTAAACAATTGGGCTCACCATCCAAATCCTTTGGCTCACCATCCAAACACCTAGGGTCACCATCTAAACACTGGAGCTCACCATCTGAACACTTGGGCTCACCGTTCGAAAACGTGGGCCCACCATCTAATCACTTGTGCTCATCATCTAAACAGTAGGGCTTACCATCTGAACATTTGGGGTCACCATCTCAACACTTGGGCTCAGCATCTACACACTAGGGCTCACCATCTAAACACCTGGGCTCACTATCTAAACACTGGAGCTCACCATCTGAACACTTGGGCCCACCATTCGATCACTTGCGCCCACCGTCTATTCACTTGGGCTCACCATTTAATCACTCGGCTCACCGCCCAGAAAACTTGGGCTCACCATCTAAACACTTAGGCTCACCATCTACTCACTTGGGCTCACCATCTAACCACTTGGGCTCACCATCTAAACATTTGGGCTCACCATCTAAACACTTGGGCTCACCATCTAAACACTTGGCCTCAACATCTATACACTTGGGCTCACCAGCCAAATACTTGGGGTCACCATCTAATCACTTGGCCTCACCATCTAGTCACCTGCCTTCACCATCTAAACACTTGGGCTCACCCTCCAAACACTTGGGCTCACCATCTACCCACTTGGGCTCACCAATCACCCACTTGGGCTCACCGTCCACTCACTTGGGCTCACCATCTAATCAGTTGAGCGCACCATCTAAACACTTTGGGGCACCATCTAAACATTTAGGCTCCCCATCTTATTAATTGGGCTCGGCATTTAAGCACTTGGCCTCACCATCTACACACTTGGGCTCACCAGCCAAATACTTGGGCTCACCATCTAGTCACGTTGGCTCACCATCTAATCACCTGGTTTCACTGTCTAAACACTTGGGCTCACCGTCCAAATCTACGTTGCCGCATCGACGCGGACATCGAGGTCCGTGATCGAGTGCGATGGTATGGTGACCATGTTTATGGCCCAGGCATGGGGGGGACGTCTTCTCGGTTCTGGTACACGACCCCTACCCCCCCCGCCCTCGAGGCCCACTTAGTTGCCAAAGGTCAATAGCTATTGGCCATACATATGGTGGCGCCGAAGGCGCCCAATTTTTTTTCCATTCCCCTTGCCCATTTTGTCCTCTTTGCACCCCAACACTATCCACCCAACTGTGACTCTAACGCCCACCCCAACCCTCAGCCTACTCCTAACCCTACCCCCAAGCCTTGCCCTTGACCCTAACTAGGATTGAATATTGGGACCGAGCTAGTGGGGGAAGGAACATCGTCTAGCAGACTTCAACAACACATGAGGTACACACCGGAAAGTGGATGAGCGCGGCTCAAAGGGGGCTTAGAATGAGCTATATTCATCCGTTTGTGCAACAGAACGAGACTAGGATCATTCTTGGAAAACCATGGTTTTGACCCGCTTGTGAGCCATTTGTGGCCCCAAAGTGGCCAATTTCCAAGGCCCTATCGGCCTTGAGAGGGGCCAAAATTGCTCAACATGGGCTCAAAATGGGCTCATTCCACTCGTTTGTGCACCCCAAATAATCAAAAAGTATCTTTGGAAAACCACATTTTTAATACATGTTTCACTGATTTTTGGTCCCAAAATAGCCCATTTTCAAGGCATGACTTTGGAGGGGCCAAAATGGCTTGCAATGGGCTCACCTGGGCTCACCATCTAACCACTTCGGCTCACCATCTAACCACTTCGGCTCACCATCTAAAAACTTGGGCTCACCATCTAAACACTTGGGCTCACCATCTAAACACTTGGGCTCACCATCTAAACACTGGGGCTCACCATCTAAAGACTTGGGCTCACCAACTAAACACTTGGGCTCACCATTTGAACACTTAGGCTCACCATCTAAACACTTGTGCTCACCATCTAAACACTGGGGCTCACCATCCAAACACTGGGGCTCGCCATCTAAACACTTGCACTCACCATTTGAACACTTGGGCTCACCATCTAATCACTTGGGCTCACCAGCTAAACACTTGGGATCACCATCTAACTACTTCGGCTCACCATCTAAACACTTGGGCTCACCATCCAAACATTTGGGCTCACCATCTAAACACTTGGGCTCACCATCTAAACACTGGGGCTCACCATCTAACCACTTGAGCTCGGCATCTAAATACTTGGGCTCACCATCTAATCATCTGGGCTCACCATCTAAACACTTGGCTCACCAACTACAAAGTTGGTCTCACCATCTAAACACTTGGGCTAACCATATACACACTTGGGCTCACCAGCTAAACACTTGAGCTCACCATTGGCTCACCATCTAACCACTTCGGCTCACCATCTAAACACTTGGGCTCACCATCTAAACACTTGGGCTCACCATCTAAACACTTGGGCTCGCCATCTAAACACTGGGGCTCACCACCTACTTACTTCGGGTCACCATCTAAACACTTGGGCTCGCCATCTAAACACTTGGCCTCATCATCTAAACACTTGTGCTCACCATCTAAACACTGGGGCTCACCATCTAAACACTGGGGCTCGCCATCTAAACACTTGCACTCACCATTTGAACACTTGGGCTCACCATCTAATCACTTGGGCTCGCCAGCTAAACACTTGGGATCACCATCTAACTACTTCGGCTCACCATCTAAACACTTGGGCTGACCATCTAGACACTTGGGCTCACCATCCAAACATTTGGGCTCACCATCTAAACACTTGGGCTCACCATCTAAACACTGGGGCTCACCATCTAACCACTTGAGCTCGGCATCTAAACACTTGGGCTCACCATCTAATCATTTCGGCTCACCATCTAAACACTTGGGCTCACCAACTACAAAGTTGGTCTCACCATCTAAACACTTGGGCTAACCATATACACACTTGGGCTCACCAGCTAAACACTTGAGCTCACCATTGGCTCACCATCTAAACACTTGGGCTCGCCATCTAATCCATTCGGCCCACCATCTAATTACGTGGGCTCACAATCTAACTACTTGGGCTCACCATCTAACCACTTGGGCTCACCATCCAAACACTTGGCTTAGATGGTGTGCTCACCATCTAAAGACCAAGGCTCACCATTTGACCTTTTGGGCTCACCATCCAAACACTTACGCTCACCATCTAAACACTTGAGCTCACCATCCAATCACTTGGGCTCACCATCTAAAGACTTGGGCTCACCATCCAATCTCTTCCGCTAAGCAGCTGAACATTTGGCTTATGGCCACGCTTCATGACTACCCGTTATGACCACCTGTTATGACCACCCCTTATGACCCCCCCTTATGACCACCCCAGCTGCATGAAAAAGTTACACCCACGTCAGGCATCAGACAGGGATGCCCCCTGTCCCCATCACTGTTTGCGCTTTTGATCTCCCTGGTTTCCGGGCATTGGATGGAATTGTCTCCTGCTGTAACTGTATTGTTGTATGCAGATGATTTGCTAATCATCATCCGAGATTCACCCTTACAAGCAGCCCTTACTCTGCGTTCCTGCATTGAAGTTATGAAACAATTTTCCAAATACTGCGGTCTGCAGATAAAGCACGATAAGTCGGCAATCTTGATGGTTGGCCCCTCAGATCAGGCGCTTCTGGACGCCACAGGCATCAATGTTCAAAATGCCTACACGTACCTGGGAATAAAATTGGGCTATGTGTCCCCAGAAGAGGCCTTTGCGCCTGCCTTACAAAAAGCGCTCGGAAGAGCACATTCAATGCAGCAGTGGAACTTAACTTTGAAAGAACGAGTTTTCCTTTTAAAAAATGTGGATCCTCCCGGTACTTGCGTATCCGGCACGTGTGATTTTCCCAGTCAAGAAGGCGGTAGATTCATTAAAAACAATCTACAACATAGCATTGGGATTGAACTCGTGGGGACTGACACAGGACATCCTGGCTCTCCTGGAATCCCAAGGGGGCCTAAACTTGGCTCAGCCGCAGCACTTTTTATGGTGGCATCACTCAGCACTCTTAGTCAATTACGTGCTACACCCTACGGATGTCCCTTCAACTGTGACTGCACCGTTTGAAGCCTGGGTGGAGCCTAGAGCTATTAGGGTCACGCTGGCCCAACTGAGCTGGTTCCAAATGGATGTCAACCTGCCTTGGATCTCCTTCCCCTATTTGGCCTTCAGTGCAAAGTCGTTCTCTCTCCTCCGACAAGGCCTGAATGTTAATCCCCCAGATGCTGTGAGTTATGATATGCCCCTGTGGCATAATGCACTGTTCAAAAACACCCACTTCCATACGTATTCGTTGCCATCGCTCATTAGGGACGGCATACTAACAGTGGGACAACTGCTAGAAGACAATTCCTACCTGAACCAAATCGCTCCCACGTGGCGCTCGGTCTACAGAGAAACGATTGGCAAATTTGCCAATCAGACGTTTGTTTTTTCTGAGCAAACAAGGCAGACACCCTGTGACCTATCATCACTGATCTCCGAATGGCAGAGAGGCTCAGCCCTCTCTGTGTTGTCTTACCCCAGGGACAGGGAACGACGCCAAGCAGATGAGGTTTGGCAATCTTTGATGTTCTGCAGGCTACCGGGTTCTGATGTCGATTTTATTCGGAAAACACTGTGGCGGAAACAACAGGTAGGGGACAGGCTTAAATCTTGGCGACCTGAGTGCATTCTCTGCCCCCTCTGCCAAGTTCCCGAAACCATGTCCCATATGATGCTTCACTGCAAGTTTTTACACTTTGCCTTTTCCACTATTGATCAGTGCTTCCCACCATACGTTGTCGATGAAAAGCAAATATCATCTGTTGCCGAACTGATTGAACATCATTCCGCAGAATCACTGCATCTGCCCCCCAGAAATTTGGGCTAGGCGGCAATTGAGGCCAACTGGGCCATCCGCGGTAAAGCCACCAAAGAACAAAACCCTGTCCGTTCTACATCCTACAGCTATGGGTATAGTAACCCAATGGGCTATCAGACTTCAGACTTCAGACTTTTATGGACCATCCCCGCCAACCCCCAACACCCAAGCCCCCCATGATAGACCTCCCCCCCCCCCAATATCGGACTAGTGGACAAGTGGAAAATGGGAAAATATGGAACCTCGGAAAACGTTCAACATGGGGGAAAGCATAGTACCCCCCCCCCCGTTTCGAATCATAAAAGTGCAGCCCCCCCCCCCCACCAGACACATAGGAACTTCACTTCAGGAAAATGGGGATAAAAGGGCAGTACCCCCCCCCCCCGCCCCCACAGAGACACGGGAACTTCACTTCAGGAAAATGGTGGGTTGGGGAAAATATGCCTGCATGTGTGCATGTCATGTTGTTTGCTCTTCTTTCGCTTGCAGCGGTAGGTAAGGTGAGTAAGCCCAGGAGGGGCCACCCCCTGGTAGAGTCATCGTGCTTGAGATTGACATTGTGGTAGGTAAGGTGAGTAAGCCCAGGAGGGGCCACCCCCTGGTAGAGTCATTGCGGCTGTGTCTCCTGTGCATGCACATGACACATTAAAGGGTAGGCCACGCGTGGTGCGCTCGGTAAACCCTTGTTTAGGTTACCCAGGGGCTCCGCCCTACGTTCTATAAGAGAACGGGCGGAGTTCCTTAAGCTTGCTTTCTTGGAAGGACCTGTTTTGGGACAGCGTATTATTTTCCACTCGAGGACCCGTATAATACGGCGAGGGTGGTTAGGTTCCTTAGCCCAAAACAGTGCCTGCATGTGAACCTCTCAGGTGGTGTAGGTCAGGGTGATTGGTGCACTTTGCCTTCTTCGACAGCGCATTTTTTTGCCCAGCAAAAAGGGCGCAGATCACACCAAAGAAATGGGGAACCACCGAAGAAGATGATGAACGACTCCGCCATGAACGACACGTACTCGCGCTGTGCCGCAGTGCACTCCTTCCCTCCAAGCCCTGGCAGGGGTACGCGTAATGGCGTCCCTGTCAGGCCACAGCAGCTTAGCAGCGCTGTGTTTTGCTTGCTTCTCTCACAGGAAGGCCAGTAGGGCCTACGACCTCGTTGACAGCAGCACCAAGTAGCGTGTGCGTGTAGGAGTGGAAGGCCTGGATGACGTCATCCTTCGAAGGCTAGGTCCACAGTAGGGTGTGTAGGACCTACAGTGTGTGTGTCACTGTCCTGCCAGTTTCCTGGAATTTTAACAGGGTTTTCGGTGGGCAGTGGCAGTGGTAGCCTAGGTTTTGGCCACATAGCAAACAGGCGTTTTCATGCCTCATAGCTTTTGGCCACCCCTCCCCTGTAGTAGGCAGGCAGGTAGGAAAAACCAATACCTTGGTGTTATCGCTGGGTATTCCCCCAAGGATTTTTGGTGCCAGCACAGAAATTGGGCACCTAGGGGCGGAGAGACCCGGGGCGTACCCCGTGGCACCGGTAAGACATCCGCCGGGTTCAGCAAGGGTGCAGACTTGGGTATAATTAGGACACCGTTTCTGCAGCTTGCTCCAGGACCTCAGGCTAGCACACTCACACAGACATTTTGCTATTCTTTCAATGTGATTATGTAGAACACCCTGGAGGTGTTCAGGTTGTGTGTGGTCTAGGCCTTGGCGCCTACGACCATATACCCCTTCAGTGATGATGCTGCCAACAGCTGAGAAGGGGTTTTGACATGTTTGTTTCTGCATCCGATCAGAATCTGCTCACAATTTCATTATGCAGAACATCCTTGAGGTGTTTTAGCTGTGTGTGGTCTAGGCCCTGGCGCCTACGACCACAGACCCCTTCGATGAAGAATGCGCTGACAACAACTGAGAAGGGGTTCTGATTTCCTGGTATTTGCATCCATGTATTGCGAGCCCGTCCCGATTTGTTGTTAGTAGATGTGGGTTGTGCAGTTTCCAACCATTTTCAGCCCCTTCGATGATGGCGACATTGTGTGTGCACGGGCCTGCTCCGTGGAACTTGGGTCTGGGCTGCAGCAGGGAGCCATGCGCAGACCCCTGCAGGGACCTTTTTCTTAGGCCCTGTTTTATGTTCCACGGATTTTTAAAAATGCCACTGCCAGTGCCACTGCCCAAATCCTCATCCTAGTACAGCCAATACCGCACCTGATGTGGGTCTCCAAGCAAACAGTTGACACGCTTAGCATGTAACACTGTGGTACAACGCTGTGGTACACCGCTCCCCAAAAAACCATGAATCCAATGCAAGGTCCTTTGTGCACATGCAGGGGTATAGCTGAGAAGGGGCTCTTCTCTGTTGTTGTGTTGCCAAGTGTGTGTTACAGGTGTTATGCATCCCCTTCGATGATTTTTTGTTACCAAGGGCGCAAACGCAGGGGAATGCTCCGCCGACATCGGGTCTGTGCTTCCCCCATAGCAGAGGCACAGACTCCCGCAGGGACCTTTTTTCTTAGGCCCTGTTTGGGTTGGCAGAGCTGTTGAGAAAGTGGGGCGTGAAAGAGCATTTGCCTAAGCCTGGGAAAATCAGTACCATCCAACTCTACGTTCCACCGGGAAGGGATCCACCTTCGCGGCAGCAGCATCCCTAAGGAGCCCCAGAGACACATTTGAAACATCCCCACGTATGGCGCCGGGAGGCTGACGCTCCCACCAAAAACAATGTAATGAGAAGGGGCCCTGCTTTGGCTATTTTGGTTACTTTGCTAATACTGAGACGGGGGTCTGCTTTGCTGATGTTTGTGTTTTGGTTTTTTTTTTATTTATTTGATGGTCTGCTTTGCTGATGCTTGGTGTTTTGATTTGTTTTTATTTTATTTGATGGTCCCGATTTGTAGGTATCTGCATGCACATGTGTACCCAGGTTGTGCTTTGTATGTCTGCATCCCCTTCGATGATGTGTCAGCCATGTGGGAACAATCCGTCCGGGGACCTACTGTTTTAGGCCCGATTTTGTTGGATGGAGCCAGGCATCTCCCCATACTCCAACGGATCTGCATGTTTGCCAAACCTGCCAAAAACCACTGCACTCAGCCCTCCTGCACCCTACTGCTGCACAACATATGCCAGCCCCTACCTTGACAGCTTGTGTGGGTCATTGCGCAGATTCCGGCCCCAAGGTTTCTTTTTCATTGTGCCTTGCTGGGCGCAGTACTGTCCAATGTGGCGGACTGCATTTGAGTTGGGTGATGCAGAAGTCCCACTGTCATCCAAAAAAAAACCTCAGAAGGGGCTCTGCTATGTGTGTATTGGTGGTTGACAACTTGGAGGTAATTCGTTTTGATTTCATTTGGTCCTGATCTCCTGGTATATGTAATTGTTCCGTGTTGTGCCTCTTACTGAGACAAAGGGGAATGTGTGTATTGCATAGGAGACGCGTGTGCACTGAGCCTCTTCTACACATAGGGCACTCTTTTGTTACCTACCTCCCCCTTGAGGCGAGGAAGTGTGTCTTGGGACTAGACCACTGCGTCTCTGACCCAGACATTGGAGTCGGGCCTGCCCCACCACCCGCTGCGCGCCGCAGTTTGCCATGTCGTCTAGCCCCCTTAGCGTGGCCTCTTCCGTCCCCTCCAGCCCTTCGTTTCCGGAATGTGGTTGGAGGGATCTGCCGGAGCTATTGCGGTTTGGAGACCAACCCCCCTCGCCACCGTGGGACTCTGACGCTGAGAAGTGTCTCAGCGAACTGGCCTCGCCCCAGCCTCCATTGCCAACACCGCCCCCCTCTCCCCCTTCACCAGCAACCTCTCCAACGCCAGTAAGTCCTCCACCGAGACCCCACGTTACCTCAACCCCATACCTGGTAGCCCTGGAAGCCGTGGAGGAGGCCCTGATGTGCACTGCCGTTCCACCGCCATCCCCCCCACAACCCCCCAAGTATGTACCCAAGGACCCCCCCAACCCCCCCCAAACCCACTCTGTCGGCCCAAATTTCAGCCACCACAAAGCGAGGGTGCAGGCCGTGGGCTGGTCCCCCTTGGGGACCAGGAAACTGGGGAGCAGACTTTTTGCAGCCCCTACCCCCCCCCAACAGAAATGGGGCGGGACCAAAAGCAGACCCCCCCCCCCCCCGCCCCCAGCATGCCCTCGCACCCTCACTGCAGGCCGGCACATGGTGAACGAGGTCCCTCCCCTCGCGGAAAAGGGGCGGACGCTGAATGACGAGTATGTCGGGATCTTGGACCCGCATGGTAACCCAGCAGGTGGTCCTCCTCTCCCAACCAAGTGAACACCATGGGCCAATAAACGGACAGGTAGACCCATCCACCACTCAACCCCCCAAGCCTGCGCCCCCGACGGGAGGGGTGCACGGAGGAGCGGTCACTCGGGTGGTGTGCCCTCCGGGCCCCCCCGTTTACGAGGACAGTTGCACCGCCGCCCGGACCTCTGGCCCGGGTGGACCCCGGGGCAGGGAAGCGCTTGGCGCGCCCCGGGGCCCCTCCAACCGCCCGCCCCGTCACCGTGGGAGGCAGGTCCAGCCTAGAGCAGCACCACCCGTGCCAGTGCAATCAGGGAGTGCGGACCGCCCCCAGTTGTGTGTGGAGCTTGGCCACCCCCTGCCATCGGCAGTAGTGGGCGACCAGCGGCATGTCGGTAGACCTGGAGGTGGCGTGTCCAGGCCGACAGCTCCCCCGGTGGGCTCAGTGTCAGGCTCCCCCAGCCTCCCCACCGGGGCATGGAGCACCAGGCGACACACTTCCCCACACACACAGGCACGGCGGCATCTCCCTCCCGCGTGTGCCACCGCGGGGTACGGGGGCGGTCATCAGTCCGGTAGGCCTTGAGACCGGACAACCGTGAACCCGCCGGACCAGTTGTGACGCGCAAGGAAGGGCGATGTCCGTGGTCCCGGAGGTCCGGATGAGGCCTTGACCCAACCCAACCCAACCCCCCCCCGCCCCCAGCATGCCCTCGCACCCTCACTGCAGGCCGGCACATGGTGAACGAGGTCCCTCCCCTCGCGGAAAAGGGGCGGACGCTGAATGACGAGTATGTTGGGATCTGGGACCCGCATGGTAACCCAGCAGGTGGTCCTCCTCTCCCAACCAAGTGAACACCATGGGCCAATAAACGGACAGGTAGACCCATCCACCACTCAACCCCCCAAGCCTGCGCCCCCGACGGGAGGGGTGCACGGAGTCGGCGCCCTCAGGGCCTGAAAAGTGGAGGCTGTGAAGGGCTCACAGCTTGACCGCTGTGGGCATCCCTAGGGCGACCTGCCCAGGGAACCTCCAGGTGTGCACGCGCCCCTCCAACCTCATCACAGACGCCTAGGCCAGCACAGCCCCGTGCACTGCAGTGCAGTTGTGGGCGACCCCTGGAGGCCAGACAGCCACCTGCCAACCCCTGCCCCCTACCCCCCCCCCCCTTCCTTTGGAGGGGCCAGTCCGGTGGTGTGCCCTACGGGCCCCTAGGACTAACGGGGCAGCAGCGCCGCACCCGGGAACCTTCCCGGGCAGGTCCCAGGGCAGGGAAGCGCTCAGCGCGCCCAGGGACCCCTCCACCTGCCACCAGCGCCCCAGGCCGTGGGAGTGCGGGACCCAGCTAGTACAGCAGCGCCCACCTGTGCCAACAGGCAGTCAAGGAGCGCGGGTCCCCCCCCAGTCGTGCCCGGCGCACACCAGTCCCCGTGCGTACACAGTCGTGGGACGGGCGGGCAGCGTGTCTCTGTGACCAGGAGAATGTGATGCCTTGGCCCACTACTCCCCGGTGGGCTCAGCGTCGGGCTCCCATGGCCTGCCCCACCGGGCCTGGAGCACCAGGCCACACTTGCCCCCCACACGCAAGGCCCAGCCCCCGCCCACACCCCTGCCCGCGCGCGCGCCTACACACAGGACGACGGCATCTTCCGCCCACCTGCGCTTCGGTGGGGTCTGGTGGCTGTCGATAGTCCGCTCGGCCTTGGAACCGGACAGTCAGGTTGTTCAGCCTCGTGGTGGGGCAGGGAAGGAAGCCCACACCCGAAGGCCTGCTCCTGCATGAGGCCGCCAGCCCAACCCAACCCAACCCCCCCAAACCCACTGTTCACGGGCCCTACAGTGCCAAAACATTGCAGCTCATCCGGGAGAATCACGGGGGTGGGGTTCAGTATTTCGTGGACGGGGTGCCGAACCGCCGTGCGATGTACCGGTTTGCGGTTCAGCACCCCAAGAAAAACCCCTTGCGGGTGTGGCAGGAGGGCATGCGAATTAGCCGTTCGCATTTCCTTTCAAGGGACGAGGAGCATGCAGCAGTGGTGCTTGAAATCCTGTGTGCTACCCCAAAACCCCCCCGTATCCCCAAGCCGGCCCCACAACCTGTGCCTCGTCGGCCACTGCCCCCTCCAGCAATTGATCAGGTGACACTGACCCGGTATAGCAGGCACCGCCGCTCCTCACTCCTCCCATTGGCTCCCGCCCCGAAGCGGCCGTGCCCCACCCCGCAGTACGGTTCATTGCTCCAGCGCCGTGCGTCTCAGTCCGCCCTTGGGTCTAGACCGTCGCGTCTCTGACCCAAACATCTGAGTTGGGCCTGCCCCAACACCCACGCGTTCATCTCTCACCCACTGCGGGCCGCTGAGCCGCAGGAGTTCGCCCTCGGTCCCCTGCCACAGCGCCCCGACCAGGGTTGTCGTTCCTCTCCGCACCCACCCACTGCGGGCCGCTGAGCCGCAGGAGTTCGCCCTCGGTCCTCGGCCACAGCGCCCCGACCAGGGTCGTCGTTCCTCTCCGTACCCACCCACTGCGGGCCGCTAAGCCGCAGGAGTTCGCCCTCGGTCCCCGGCCACAGCGCCCCGACCAGGGTCGTCTTTCAACCCCCAACTCACCTACTGCAGGCCGCCGAGCCGCAGGAGTTCGCCCTCGGTCCCCGGCCACAGCGCCTCGACCAGGGTCGTCTTTCAACCCCCAACTCACCTACTGTACGCCTCTGAGCCGCAGGAGTTCGCTCTCGGTCCCCGGCCACAGCGCCCCGACCCAGACAACATGCCAAACGGAGGGCAAACACAGCCCCATGGCCATTGGCAAGGCAAAGGCCCTCAGCACGGCAAAGGCAAAGGCCCACAGCAAGGCAAAGGCCCACAGCATGGCAAAGGGTATGGCCTTGCGCAAGGCAAAGGCCCTCAGCAAGGCAAAGGCCATGGCCCTCAGTAAGGCAAAGGGCATGGCCCTGCACAAGGCAAAGGCACACAGCAAGGCAAAGGGCATGGCCCTGCGCAAGGCAAAGGCCCCCAGCAAGGCACAAGCAAAGGCCAAGCCCATCCACAAGGCAAAGGCCATGGCCCCCCACGAGGCAAAGGTCAGGCCCCCCCACAAGGCACAGGCCAAGGCCCGCCGCAAGGCAAAGGTCAGGCCCCCCCACAAGGCACAGGCCAAGGCCCGCCGCAAGCCAAAGACAAGGCCCGGACCTTTGCGGAAACCCTTGCCCACGTGGACTATGACATCGACACGAACCCAACCGAGGGATTCACCACCCGTTGGGCTGATCGCGATGCGTATGTCCACAAGGCATCCTTGGTGCACACCGTGCATGAGATTGCCGCTGCCCGGAGGTGGGCATGGGAGCAAGGTGCCCAGAGGGAGCTGTGGTTTGAGAGGGTCGAGGGGCTGAAGGAGGACAAGCATGGCAACATGGTCAAGGTAATAGAATGGTCTGCTGAGCTCGAAGTTTGGGGCAACTACGAGCTGACCGATGGGGATCTCATCCATGGATGGGACATGAGGCGGGCAGATGTCGACACCCTTGACGTGGCACCAAACCCGGACTGGATTGGCAAGGTGCAAGGTGATGGCACCTCCGGTGACATGGTGACCATTGTTTGTGCGAACAAACCGCCCATCTTGCACATCCACAGGTGGTGGTGCTGTGTCCTGCCTGACGAGGCAGCGATCCAGTCGTTGCGTGAGCAGATACGGACGGGGGAGGCCTGGAACGCGTTGCTCAATGCCACCCGGCAAGAACCACGGCTGTCTAACAGCCTCCCTGCCGAGGACCAGCAGATCCTGCGTCACCTTGTGGAGCATCATAACGTGAACCCCTCCCAAGCCTTGGCTGTCCGGCAATGTCTGGATGAGAGTGCTGTTGTCTCCTCCATGACTGGGGGGGCCGGCACGGGGAAGTCGGAGACCCTGGTGGCCTGCATCAAGGCAGTGATGTGGCAGCACGGGTACTTCGACCCATGCATCCCGAATCCCAAGGCGCCAGATTCGATACACACTGGCAGGAAGGGGGGGGGGGGGGGGGGCACCAACCGACAAACCCCCTCGGGCATGCATCTTGGTCACCGCCCCAACAAACGCACAGGTCGACAACCTGATGCTGCGGGTGATCCAATCGGCAGAACAGAATCTTGTCTTCTCAGAGGCGGTCCTGAAGGACCACCCCGTGCCCTGGATGCGGCTCCGAGCTGCAAGGGGCCGGACCCCCCCAGGTTTGGAGCCGTACAACCAAACAACAGTCCAAGAGACGTTGGCCAATCATCCGGACTGCAATGGCACATTGCAGTGTGCCCTCAGCAGCTGGCGGGTTCTCTTTGCAACAGCTGGTATGGTCGCCACACGGCGGAAGTTGTTGCTTGCGGGTGACCCACAAACTCGGTTCGCATTCAGCTTCGTGGATGAGTCCTCGAGGCATAGCATCCCAGTGGGTCTGGACTTGGCAGCTTTTGGGGCACAGTGCATGTTTTGTGGGGATGCCGGTCAACTGCGCCCATACAGTGCCATCACTCTTCTTGCAGCTGCAGCGAAAGCGGAAGCGAAAGGGGAGAAAGGGGAGAAAGGGGGCAAGGTGACGGCTCAACAAATTGCATGGCCGCAGTCCGAGCATTTTGCTAACCTCAATGTGCACCTCGACCACGGACCAGGGATGCAGTATGGTGACTCGCAGCGCTTCGCCACAAGTAGTGTGTTGCAGTTTGTCCTGTACCGTACAAGGTGTACTGCGTGTGTCCTAACCCAGCAGTTCCGCATGGACCTGCCTTTGGCAACGGTGGTGCGTGGGCTGTTCACGGGGGGGTCCTTGGGCTGGTACCCCGCCTCCTCCCCAGCATTACCCCCCCCCGGTGTTGCGAGGGCAACACATCCGCATAGTCAGCACAAACGATCCTGAGTGGAGATCACAGCTGACACGGTACGGGATGTCGCACGGCCGGGTGGACATACTGAGAAGGGAGGTTGGCAGAGCATGGGAGTGCCTTGTCATGGACGAGGCCATGCGCAATCAGGGGAACACGAGCACGGAGGAGGCCTGGCTGGTGCTGCACTTTCTGGAGCATGCACAGAGTGCAAATGTGTACCCCCCCAAGTCAGTGGCAATCGTCACCACACTCTATGCGCAGATGCTATGGCTGCAGCACTGTGTGTGGGCGGCAGGGCGCCGGCTGCATGGGGACCAGGCATATGAGTGTGTGCAGATGATCGCCACCCTGGACCGGTACCAGGGTCTGCAGGCTCCGGTTGTCCTTGCCTCCTTGGTCTCCTCGGAGCCGGGGATCATGAGGGACGTGGTGCGGGCAAGCACACTAACCAGCAGGGCCGAATCCGAGCTGCATCTGTTCGGGGCCTTTCTCGGTTGGGAGGACTCCCCCCTCACCGCGGGTTGGTTGAGTGGGCTGAGGGTGATGGCTGCCGCACTGCAGGATTATCCTTCCCAAGAGGACGTACAGAAGGTGCGGCTTCCAGGGGTTCTGTACCAACAGCCTACCCTTGCCAAAAAAGAGGTGGGCGTCATTTACAAGTTCAAGGGGGGGGGGGGGTTGGGGGTGGTGGGGCAGTGGCTTTGGAAACCGTGGACGAAGCATGCAAAAGCCCTTGACCCTTGGGGATTCTCCCCCCCCAGAGTGACCAATTGTTGGACTGGGAGCGGATCATGGCCAACAAGAGGGTTGGGACATTGGTGATGCGGCTGCGCCTGGAATCGGGGGAAGTAGAACCAAAGCACCTCGGGGTGACCCTCCCCGATTTCACGGAGTGGGCATTGCCCTACATCCTCATCAGGGATGAGGACACAGACTGGGCAGGGTGGCATGACATTGAGGGGTTGGAGAGAGTGTGCCACACACAGGATTTGGTGGACCACGAGCAAAGGCCGGTGCAGTTTCTGCTGACCAAGCCCTTCCGCGACGCCCAAACCTATCCCAACCCCCCCCGGTCAGCTGGCTACCGCACTGTGTCTCTGCCTGTGTGGCAGGATGCCTACAAGCATGTGGACACGGTAGGCTTCCTGGGCGATGACTTCTGCACACCCTTGGGGGTGTATGTGGCGTCTTTGCTCCATGGGGTGAGAGAGTGTGAGGGGGGGCGCGATGTGTGTGCCCCACATGCTGTTCACCGTGGACATGCCCAGCACTGTGGTTGGAAGCCATTGCCGGATCGTGACCTTGGTGAATGGAACATATGGCATGGGCATGCGTATGATGATCGCTACACCAAAGGGATGGCGTAAAGATGTCCTGGAGGGTCACCTTGGTGTGTCACGTGGCACGACCAGCAGCCGCAAGAAAATTGATAATCCTGGCCGCCACCACTTGGCCGCCGACGAGAGTTTCCGGGTGCATTGTGCAGAACGTTTTCGGGCACTGTGCCCCAGTGCATCTGCATGTGCAGTCAATGTGGCAGAGAGGAGCACTGTGTTCATTAGGGGTGAGGGCATGGACCTCGGTGTACCTATGAGCGATGCGGTGGCAGCCATTTTGTCACGCTTGGTGGAGGTGTACATTGGCCTCCGCATGTGCACATCCATCCGTGCAATCAGTGAACGCATTCTTCTGCATTGTGCGTTGACCTCCGAACCGGGCCATCATGCCTCTCGGCGATGGATAGTTGAGAAGGCCATGGTCGCAATGCATGGCGCCATGCAAGATGGTGTGTCAGAGACCTTGCAAAGGGCATTGTTCATTGCCTTGTGGTTGGATGGATCTGATCGGCAACGGCATCGCATCAATGAGTATGCCATCCTGCTCCTCTTTCCAGGCACTGGGCCGGGGGGAATGTGTGAGGTGTTCCTTGGTGTGGTGGATGTGGCTTCAGGGGAGGCACAAGAGGTGACGGCACAGGTGGAGGCAGTGCTGCTGTCCTGGATGCCTGATCGTGCCTGGTGGGCTCAGAAGGTTGTGGCTTTTGCGGTGGATGGTGCCTCTAACCTTGGTGTGCGTGGTGCCACTGCAAGGCAAGCTGTTGATGTGTCGGCAATGGAGCACAATGTGTTTGCCATGCTTGTGAAGTGGCTGTCCTTGCTAACCCCCTTGGGTGAGCCATGCCATGTGGTCCAGCGCAAGCTAGGCCTTGCCTTGGAGGCTGCCGGCCAAGTGCATGGTGACTACCTGGCAGCTGTGGGTCGCCAACGTGCATTGTACAACGGTGCGCGCCAGTGGAAGGACCTCGAGAGGTGTGTCCAAGAGAACATCAGACCAGATACACGCAGCGGGTTGCATTTGATCCCTGCTAGTCACCGTATCCGGTGGTCCGAGGCAAATGCCCGTCGCAACAAGGTGTTCTTGGCCAATGTGCCATGGGTGGCGAGGCATTTGGATTCCAAAATGCACCTCACCACCAAGGAGGAGGATGTGTGGGAGGATTGCCATGATGCAGGTTTGCTGTCATGGGCAGTGGTATATGGGGACATACTACACGGTACGCGCAGCTTCAACAACGTTGCACAGTTGCATGCACCAACAGGTGCCCACTTGACCAAGGCAACCGAAATGTTACAGGCACGGGTGGAAAAGGTGGCGAGGGAGGAGGGGCCAGGGTGGACTCAATTCAAAGAGCAAATTGTGACAGGTGCATGGCATGGCGTTGAATTGGTCCGGTTTGATACCGATGGCCAGAGGTGCACAACCAGCCCCCCTTTTCCAGCCACAGAGGCACGGGCAGTCACAGACACGCTGCTTGTTGGCATCAGGGAGGGACAGGGGACCATTGACCCCCGGGGTGTTCTTGAGTGTGATGTGTTGCTTGACCATGGCCGTTGGCTCGCTCTACCAGCGGCTGATCGAGCCACATTTGGAGTGGATCTGCTGAAGCAGTTCATGGGCACACACCATGCTGAACTGGCAGCTGCGCATGTTAATGCTGCTCGTGCATTGGAAGAGTGGGAATCCTTCAAGGAGCATGTCGTTCAGACCTTCGCCAAGACCCCCATGTCCCGGATGTGGGAGGCCTTGACGCCGGAGCGGGAGCATGTCCAATGGGTGAATGTCTGGCGTGTTTTGGCATTGCTGCGCACATATTGCCCTGCTGAGGCTGCTGTTGAGCGTGCCATTTCGTTGCGTGGGAGGTTCACCAACAGTATGCATGATATGGAGGACACACATGTCCTTAGCATGTGCATGGCTTTGCATTGTAATCTGCCACCTTTGCGGCAGTGGGTGAAGGGGCAGGGTGTCGAGGTAGCCAGCAAGCTGGCAGCCAATGCACGCTTCGATGTGCGTCCCCGGCATAGGGTTTCGCATCGCATTGATCCACGCACATCAGTGGAAGCGGACATGTTGCAGTGCCTGGAAGGGGAGGCTGCAGTGGCAGACGATGGTGACATTTTGCCATCTTTTGGGGGGTCGGAAGTGCCACTGGCTTGTCAAGGCGCAACACGCAGACGCGCTGACCGACAAGCCCCGTCTGAGCACACTGAGGGCACTTTGGTCGAACCAGATGGTAGTCCTGCTCAGCATGGTGGCAACCATGACTTCTTCACTTTCCGAAGGGGCATGGACTGTGCAGTGTGCAGGCAGTCTGTGCGCATCTGGTGCAACACATGTCTGGTTTGCCATACGTGCTTCGTCAAGGATCCAAGACCGTGTGGTGAGGCAGTGGTGCGGGTTGTGGATGATGCAGCTGAGGCTGCTGAAAATAACAGTGAAGAGGAGGCAGTGGCACCACGGAAGTCCGACCCAAAGTGTGCCTTGGCCCGTGCACAGGCCAAGGTGGTATGTGCTGCAAAGTCAAGCACATTGCGTGACTGGACACGCGCTCGCATCTGTGATTGCTTGGCAAGCATGGGTGTGAAGGTGCCAAATAGCAAGACCCGGGGAGAAGCCCGAGAACTTGCTATGCAACAGGTGTTGCCTTTGCTAGCCCAGATGGACTCTGACTGGGTCCCCCCAACGGATCGTGTTACCCGTTCTGCTGCACCTCCCAGCACCTCACAACCATGATCCCAAGTGCCGGTGGATGACATGGACGGACTCATTGATGAATGACAGTGTTGGGGTTGCAGTGGTATTGTGCTTTTGCATGCCTGCTGTGCCAATGCCCCATGTTCTCCTTCTCTGCAGGTCCATTCATACATTAGCAACCATCAGTACGGTTTTCCCATTTCCCTTGGTTTTCCCTTTTTCCACATTTTCCCCAACGCCCCATTTTTCAAGAGGTATGTGTTTTTTTTTGGGGCGGGGGGGGGGGGGGGGTACTTGTGCCACATTGTTCCCAGAATTGCCTTTTTCCGGATTTTCAAACCCCCTTTTTTCCCCAACCCAACCCATCATTTTCTTGAACTGCATGGTTGTGTGTTTTGGGGGGGGGGGGGGCTTGTATGAGACTTTTTCTAGTGTTCCCTTGTCCACATTTTCCATTCCAACCTATTTTCCCTAACGCACCTTTTTCCCGAGGTGAAGTGCCTGTGTGTCTGTGGGGGGTGGGGTATTGCACTTTTATCCTCATTTTCCTGTGGAGTTGCTATGTGTCTTGGGGGGGGGGGGGTCTGCACTGTTATAACCATTTTCTTGAACTCACGTTCCTGTGTGTGGGGGGGGGGGGGGGCGCACTTGTATCAGACTTTTACTTGGATGTGGTCTAATGTGGGTCCGCAACACGACATGCCAAATCAGACTTCAGACTTCAGACTTTATACCCATAGCTGACATCCTACTTTGTGAAAGTCTACAGGAGACTGCTGCACAGATGGCAGCAATCCAAAACACCTGGCATCCGCCCGGAACAATTGTCCGCCTTTCTCGATCTACTTATGTCACTGCAGAGGGGTGATTCAGGGGACAGACCACAGCTAGAGCCCCCCCCCCCAACACCGCCTCCTTCCAAAGCACAGCTCCGTGCCAAACGTAGACTCGAACGCAAGATGCGCTCACTACACAAGTTGATTGCGCACCTTGACAGCATTGAAGATCGGGGGTATGTATTGATTTTTACGGATGGCTCATCCGAACGTTTCGAGGGACTCGGGTATGTGGGTGGCTATGGGGTCTTTTCGAAACTTCCAGTCTCGCTGTCTGCCCCAGTACCGCTTCACATGAAACAGACAATCAACGCTGCTGAACTCATGGCGGCACTACAGGCTCTGCAACTCCATGCTAATGAGCCCAAGGTTACAATTTGCACGGATTCCGAATATGTCCTCAAAGGGGCACAGGGGGCAGCTCTGAGGTGGCAGGCGAGAGGCTGGGTGGGGTCGGCAGGACCGGTGTCTAACGTCCCACTCTGGAAAGAGTTGTTGCAGCATCTTGATTCCACCTTCCAAGATATCCTGTGGGTAAAAGTCCCCTCCCATGTGAATGTGGAAGGTAACGAACAGGCCGACACTTTGGCCCATAATGGTAGACTCAGCAACCCCCTATACCCAACCCGCAAGACCCCTAAGGTTCACCCAGCGAGGCAGCGAGTCAAAAGGACATGCTAGGTGGCCGTCCGGCGCTCCCCGTCGCGGGAGGTGTCCCCACCACGACCTACCGTGCTAAATTTTGAGCAGTGTGTCGATTCTGAGAGGGCTAGAGAGGACACCCCCGATGTTTTTCCCGTCGATGAGCCTGTGAGTGATGTGTGGCTGGACTTGGGTCTAATTGAGATGGAGGACAGCCCAAGGAGCGGGGAGTCTACACACAGTCACCACTCGAGTGCATGCACTGTCACTGTCTTTTCGGATATGTCTGAAGCCCCTGCGGCTGCCTTTGGTAAGTGGACAGCACACACAGGGGAGGGGAGGCGAAGCCCCTCGACGTCATGCAGCGAGCACGAATTCTCAGGGGCCCAGACTCCTTCGCCAGTGACAGCCCACGGCAGGGGCTCGAACCGAAGCCCTTCGACCTCTTGTAGTGAAAGGGATTTTTCCTAGGCCGCTATACTATCTTAGGAGTTTCGGCTGGTCTTCTATGGCGCCTTGTTTGATTGTAGGAAGACGTAGAATACTTGGTGTAGTTGGTAGCACACTCGTCCCCAAGTCCCCAGGGGGTGGTTCGAACCCTGGTGAGGATATGGATCCACCGAACGGTCCATTCCCGAGTCGTTTTTTGCTCAGACTAAGTTCCTAGGCAACGTATTTTCCATTTTATATGGCGACACAAGCATACTTGAAAGTGCACGGGGGCCCGGCCCCGCAGTGCGCTCCGTCCTCGCGGGCCGTCGCGAACCATGGAGGCGACGGTGCCGGCCGCCCCATGAACAGTTGTTGTTCTTGGTGTAGAGGTAGAGGGCACACTTTTGACACCGGTAGTGTTTGGTTTCACCTGCAAGTGGTGGTCTTGTTTACGGGTTTTTATACCACATCGGTAGCATAGCTTAATGGAAGTGCACGGGGGCTTCGTCCCGGAGGGCGTAGGTTCGATGCCCACCGTGGAGGGGACGGCGCCAGCGGCCCGCCCCTTTTTCGTGGAGGTGACAGGTTCCTCTATCGGGTCATTTGTGGGGAATGCAGATGGGCGTGTTTGTCAGATATCGTCGTGGCACTATAGTGGACAGTCACCCCGGCCTGGGTTCCTGGGGGTAGGTTTTAATCCTGGGGCTCGTAACAGGTGGGTGTGGCGACATCGTCCATAGATACCTCCCTCCCGTCGGCCACTTTTCTCTCAGCTCTTTTCCTTTTTGTTCTAGACTAGACTCGACAGGTGCCCGGAGCGGACAGCCATGGATCAGTCACGTTTTTCCTTCTAGCTTGCAGGTTACCGCTCGTGTTCTGTGCTTGCTTGCTAACAGGTGCATGCGGTGCGTCAGGTATCAAGTGTACCATTTTAGGTCACGTGTATACATTACAGGTTGTATCATAACGACTGGATGTAGCATAGCAGTTGGATTGCTGATTGACACTTGGAACATTGGCTGGAATTGCCTGGGCGGGGGCATCCAGTATCTGTTACCGACCATGATTGAGCCCCACCCCAGGGATGGTATTTGGACGTCTTCAACTGCCTCCTGGCTCTGGGTAGGCGACCTCACCTTTGACTCACCTCCTTGGCATTGTGTTTTCCTCGGCACACACACAAGTGAACACTTGAGGGAGGCAGACAGGCCTGAAGAGAAAGCCCAAACCCCAGGAAACATTGTTGGCTAAAATGAGGACTGCCATGGGCGAGGACGGTGCGAAATCAGCGAGACCACCCCCATGCCCCAGCCCCTCTCGCCTGTGCCAAAGCACACCTGCAGAGCACGGTGGCAGCACATCGGGTGTGCATCAAGTGTTCTTGCCTGCGGCGCCAGGATGTCCTGTGTTCAGTGCCAAGTAGATCACAGCACAGTCGGGATTTAGCCAGAGACACTTAGCCCATTTTTGCTTACAGCACAGTGGGCCCGCACCCTTGCCCTTTGAGCAGCGAAAGAGGGCCGTTTTGCTTCATCTCAACGTTCGAGACTGAATTGCAGAGGACCTTGAAACCTGTGATTGGTAGTACGCCACCGACCAGGGAGGGCCAGTACTTGGGTCCACAGCCGCCACCTTGGATGACTTTCTGCCATGCGGTGGTGCTGTTCAACAATGGGGAGGACTGCAGCCTCATCGCTGGGTGTATGAAACGAAATGCCACCAGACGAGTGATGTCAGCCATGCTCTCTTTGCTGGCTTGTTGCCGTGCTGGTCCAATGCTTATTAATGTATTGTTCCAGATCAACTGTCACGTGCAGAGGGTTGTCTTTGTCTCTGCTGAAAAAATACTGAGTGTCTCCTTTCCATGCCACCTGCGGTGGAACCTGCCTCCTCGCCCCTTTCAGCGTTCATAAATATGGATCCCATTACCATTGGACTGGGGGTTGCAGCGTTTGCAGCGGCGGGCGGTATCGTGGGCAAAAAGAGAAAGGAGAAGCAGAGGGCGAAGGCGCAATGGGAACATCAGTTGCGCAGTGAGAACGCGCGGCTTGCGGAGCAGGTCACGGAGGCCAGAATGAAAGCCCAAACGGCCCAGGCGCAGCTGCAGCGGATGCAAAGCTCGCAAATGACCCCCCAGAAGCCGCACAGGTCGTCCTCAAGTGCCCCGGCTGCTCCCAAGGCGCATTCCGGCAGCTTCCACACAAACCCCTACCCCAACTACCAGCCCAGGTGTGTGTGCCCGGTGCGTGCCTTCTGTACGCCATGCGGGCCCGGCGCATTCTCTGTGCATGCCCTCCCCATGCCCTACGCATGTCCCTTGCACGCGAGTGCTGTATCGTCTGCCCTGTACACACCCTGTGTATGCCTGGGGCACGTGCTGTGATGCCTCATGTGCATCGAAATCTAAAGTTTAGCCATAAACATTGGCAGTGACATACCGTTTCAATTTTGTTGGATTCTGACCCGCTGCTCGTGGCGGGCCTACCCATTGTTTGTATCAGTGATCAGTGACGGGACAGGGCAGATTGGGAAGAGTGACAAACGCTACCACCGATCACTTAGACCCCCCGTGTAAGTGCCCTTCGTATGTCCCGGTGTTGCAGCTCCAGCTTCCAGGCTGCGCCGGTGCCCGCCGTGCCGATGCCCGCCGCGAATGCCCATCGCAGTTCGAAGCCGGTGGAGTACACGACATACGACCCCGCCGCCAATCAACACGTGTACCCGCTCTACCAACCCACGTACCAGGGCCAGGGCGCCGTCGTGCCCCATCAGGCCGGCGTCGGGCCCATCACGCAGTACCAGACCTACACCAGTGGGGCCGTGGTCCCGCAGGCGGCAGTCGTCCAGGGGGTCGTGGTGCAGCCCCAGCCCCAGCCCCAGCCCCAGCCCCAGCCCCAGCCGCGCGCAGCCGTGCCCCAGCGGACCAGCTCCCTGCCGCCCCAGGGCGTGGCCGCGGTCAAAAGGCCCGGGGCCATGCCCCCCCCGGCCGCCGTCGTACCGCACCGGAGCTCAGCCCGGCCCGCGGGCGACCCGGCACTGAAGCAGGGCGGGACCATGCCGCGCACCGGCACCCGCTCGAGCGCGGGCTACACCTCCGCGGCCGCCGGGGCCGGGGCCCTGGCCGCCGCGGCGCCGGCCGCGGCCGCCCACAGGGACGAGGGCATCCCGAAGGACCAGCAGTGCGCGGTCTGCGCGGGGCCGCTGGTCCGGATGACGCTGGCCCCCGCCAACAGTCCGGACGGGCACTTCCAGTGCCGCATGTGCCAGGGCCGCTTCGCGTACTCGCAGGGCGCAGACCACTGCTACTGGTGCGGCTGGGACGCCTGCATGGCCTGCCGCGCCGGGCAGAGCGCCACGATGCAGCGCACGCAGTCCTCGCCGGTGCTGTCGGCGCAGCCCCCCGGGCTCGCCACCGTGACCACCCTCCGTTAGCCCTTGGGCCCTCCGCACCCCCACCCCCACCCCCGACCCCCGATCGGCAGTTCGATTCCCTGTGACCAGCCCCGTCTGGGCCCGCAGGTCCGAGTTCCCGTCCCCCAGAGCAGCGCTGGACACCGCCGCCGACCGCCCCCCCTCAAGACGTTTGCGACGTCACGCCCACTGCCCGGCACCGTCACATGTTCGCCGTTGCCATTCTCTCGCCGTACAAATGCCTCCCCCCCCTCAGCAGAGCCATCTCAGGCAGACCCACGCCTGCCCCAGAGCCTAGCAGCCCCCCCCCCCCCCCCCCTCCCTCGAGCTGCGGTTCCCGGGTGCTGGTCCGGACCGCGCTTTCCCAATGCCCCGGACGGCGTGCCCCCCACCCGCTCTCAAAGCTCTGCCCCGACGCGCGCGCAACACGACAGCGTCGCCTCGGTGATCTCGCTGGAGCTCTCCGGAGGCACTCCGGAGGCACTGCCGTGCCTGCGTGGGTGGAGGCCGTGGGGGGAGGCAGGGGCACACCGAGGCGCACGGGATCAGCGCAGGGGCGGTGTGCGGGGGCTGGGGCCCATCCAGCGACGGCCCGGGTCTCCACGCGGACCCCCTTTTTGCGGGTGCCGAGCCATCGGCATCGGCGTAAACCTCCGGCGTCTCGGCAGGCGTTCTGGTTTGTGCGGTCGCGACACACGGGCAGACTGCGTTGCGGTCTGCGCCGCACAGACCGAGCCCGCGGCCGACGTCCCCTCAGAAGGCGGCGGCGTGGGCCAATGCCTGACGCAGCCCCGCTTCCACCTTCCGCCTCATCCACAATTCACCGGAGCATTCAGTGCCCCCCAGCGGCTGGGGCCTGCCGCGCTGGCCCTTGGCAGGCCCCGATCGCGCAGCGCATGGACCGGCACCACCTCCTTTGTACAGGCCCTCATCGACATGCCTCCGCCCGCTTCGGCACTGCCTCACCTCCATGCGTCCCGCCGCTTGTGTTGCTGGTGAACTCTGCGGCGGTTGCTGCGGCCACGGAGGCCCCCCGTCGGCAGCGCAAAGCCCCCAATGGCCCCCTCACAAGTCATTACGCCCCCTCCCTAAATGAACCCGCCCGCCATCGGCCTGTCCCCCCCTCCTCTACTCCGAAGCAAACGGGCCCCGTATCTGCGACAATGCACTGTGAGGCTTCCCGTGGCCAAAGCAAACGGGCAAAATTTTCCCGCGCATTCAGTCGATCCAACAGAAAAAGCGTTGGGCGCGCGCGACTTCAGCCGCCGACCAAAGTTAAGGCCTGTGCTCGAGGCGGGCGGGTGCGCCCCCCCGCTTCGGGAGCGACTGTCCATTCCGTGCCACCGCTCCTGACCGCCCACATGTGCCCCCCCCAAATGGCAACGGCCAGTGACCGCGTGGTATGCGGTGCACCAGCCTCCTGCGCATTCGAGCACTGGCCGGCTGACCCCCAACCCTTTTCTGGGCCCCCCTCCCACCCTTCGTCAGGTGGACCCCTGGCCGTGTCTGTGTACCCGCAGGTGGCTCCTTCTTAGCGGGTCGAATGGAGGCGCTAATGAAACGTCGTGGTGGGTGGGTCGGGAGCCACTACAGGCCCATCCCTCTGCCTGTTTCTGACCCCAGAACACGTGGCCCATACCTATTCTCCAGCGCTTTTTCAAGGCAATTGCTTATCCCTCCTTCGAGGATCCGCACGGCGGGTCGGAATTTCTCGGCCGCGTCCGCCCGCGTTGTCTGTCTAATCCCTTGTTTGACCCAACCGTTGCTGTCCTTCAGTCGATCACGGCTGCCCGGCTGCCTCAATTCTATTGTTTGTGGGGCGAGCACTGCACGCGCAGTGCAAGTGGGGGGTAGATTTTCGGTCGCCATTGACATGGTCTTACAATTATCCCGGCAACATTGGATTGCATTGGATAGCAGTAGGCAGCAAGAGTAAGGGGTTTCTTTCAGGGACAGGGATTTTTTCTGGTCAAGGTAAGACAAGTCTTGCGACCTGGGTCGGCGGTTGGCAGGACGCGTGTAACTGTCGGCGGTTGGTATGAAAGCGCCGGTGGTAAGCAGCACTTGACTGCCGTCAGTGATCTGTAGGCGGTGACATGGCGTTTTTGTTGCGTAGGTCTATTGCCACGTCTATTGCAGTGCGGGTCGGTTCAAGGAGCTGTCGTTGATTCAGTGGCCCTCACGGTTGCAAGATCGCTCTCCTTCTTTTTGGGAACGTCCCGGTGTTGCCTGCTATGTGCTCCGTTTTGGATGTGTAACCCGCATCCCCCCCCCCCACGCCGAAGCGCCAGAGAAGTGCAAGAAAGCGCCACAAAAGTGTAAGAAACTACCTCCAGTCTTGCAGGTTCATCCACGATCCCGATGTGTTGTGTTCCCTGGAATGGCCTTCGTCTCGTTTCCGGATTCGTGCCGCCAGCTGAGCGCTTTTCGGAGGGTTTTGAAAGGTTCATGTTGTGGGCTCTGGCAGGCCGTTGGCAGCCGAGGTGTGCTTGTCATTGGGTGTAGACACCTGGCCTCTCTGGGGAATAGGCTGCCCAGAAACGCAGTGCGCGCGCGGTGCACAAAATCCAAAGGAGGTCGCATGGTTCTGCCCTCTTCGCACATACAAAGTGGCAGCAGCAGCAGCAGCAGCAATAGCAACAGCAGTGGTATGAGTAGCAGTACCACTCGTAGTTGTTACAGTACCGATGACCCTGTCTTGGCGAGGCTTGGGTCTGCGGGAATGTGTGTACAGCGTCTGGGCGGCCGCTCAGCCGGGGGTCTGACCGGATCGTATCGCAGTCCTCACTGGTGCACAGTGGACAGAGACCCCCAGGGGCGGCGGGCCAGGCCTTGTCGATGGGCTGTGCGTCCACTGCTGGAGGGCGGCGTCCTCTCCTTCTGCTCCTCCGCGCAGCAGTTCAGTGCGTGCCTTTTGGGGGGGGGGGGGGGCGATAGGTAGTCCATATGTTGGCCCCTGTCCAGTGCGGACTCTCGCTGTATAGTACCCACATGGGCCACCCCGTTTCTGTTTGTCCTTCATTGCTCGGACGCAGAGGCCAAGCGACTCTATTTGCTCTGTTCCTGCGTCCTTCTTCGCCCTGATATGCGTCCATCCCCCCGCCCACGGAAAAATGGAAGGTCACTGCAGCAGGTGCGGCTGGAGCGGTGGCACGCCTGATCCATTGATCGCAGCCGCAAACGGGCGTGAACACGGATTGGGATCATGACGATCACAGATGACGTCTGCATGTGGGTTGGTTGTGTTTTGTGTTTTTGTGTTCGTGCTGTAGTGCTGTCGTCATTCCACGCATTGTCCACCGACGTTGGCGCGCGGTTGCCCTATGCCACAGCCAAGTTGGCAGCCAACGCAGACCTCTGAGGCCTACAGGTGAGGCAAGGGGACATCACTAAGGGTGAGGGTAAGGGTGAGGAAGCAGCTGCTCGACAGGAGGTGACCTCGCGACCATGGAGTCGAATCACGCCATGGCGGACCCGGTGCTCGATTCAATATGACCCTGCAGCAGTTGCGGGTCTGTCGGTGCTTCCTGAAGATGGAAGTGCAATAGGATGCTACAGTTTCAACAGTTTTTGTTGGTTTTTTCTAACACGAGCGGCGTAGTGACCGCTCGCATTGAGGGCAGCACTTCGACGCTCGCACCAAGCGGTGGACAAGGAACGGGGAATCAAGGAACAGTGGCCAGAAAAAGATTGCGGCACCACCTGAGACCCAGCTGCCGCCCCCCAAGGTCTCAGCCCTCTGTCCCCTGGGCGCTGATGTGTGTGCCGAGGTTTGCTGCCCCTGGTCCATGTCAACCTATGACACCCAACCCCTACGCCCGCCCAGAGAACGAAAAGGGTATCCATTTGGGCCCAGATGGAAACGGTCGCGCAGGGGCTTCTGATTTGGGCCGGTTCTTGCCCTATCACTACTTTGCCCAAGAAAAATGCGGCCAAATACCAAAAGCATTACATCCGCCATGTCTTAGAGCCAGTCCAACTGCATGCACTGAGGTACAGTGAGACTGTCCCAAAATGCCCTCAGCAGAAGACAAATGCAATGCTTGTGGGGTGTGTGTCTGAAGTGTGGAAACCATGACAAAGTAACTAGAATTTGCGGTGGGCTATCTGGGTTTGAACTTTCAAAGGTAGGCAAAGATGCCCTGGTCTAGTGCTGACATGAGAATTGTTGCTTATTGTGGGGGGATTGAACATGGGGTCTCAAAATAGGATTTTTCTGATTTTTGCAATTTTTGAACAGTATTTCTGCCGGTGTTTAGTACATTCAGAAATGTAGTGAGGTGGTAACGGAACACTTTTTTTGTGTGCGTTGAGGACTGCCCTCAAGCCATGTTTCCTGACCGCCAGCAGCATATTGACCAGTATCCTCCACTACTCTCGCCCAAGAGGGTGCCTGACAGCGCGGGCATGTAGTGCGGTTAGTGCACCACAATGGTACTTGCAATGGGCTCAAAATGGGCTCATTTCACTTCTTCAGGCACCCCAAATGGTCTTGGATCATTTTTGGAAAAACACATTTCTGACCCATTTTCGACTGAATTTTGGTCGCAAAACAGCCCATTTTCAAGGCATTTTGTGACTTTGGAGGGCCAAAATGGCTTGTAATGGGCTCGAAATGGGCTCATTTCACTTGTTTAGGCACCCTGAATGGTCTAGGATCATTTTTGGAAAAACACATGCGACCCATTTTTGACCCATTTTTTGTCCCAAAACAGCCCATTTTCAAGGCATTTTGGGATTTTAGGAGGGCCAAAACGGGCCACCACGAGCTCAAAACGCGCCAAAAATACTTGTTTTGGCATTCCATGTGGTCCATCATCATTTTTCCAAAAAGTCATTTTTTTTGCACCCTGTGGACCGTGTTGACCCATTTTGGCACCCACCTCCTTGGGCTACCTCTTGCAGCTTGCCGCAGCCCACTGGGCCTAGGTACGGGGGTCTAGGCGTCGGTTAGGGCAACGTTGAGGGTTGGAAACCACCAAAAGTGGGTGGTTGCGGGTGGATTAGGTGCTCTCAAAATCGTGTTTTGAGCCACGTAGCCCAAGATCTGGACCATTTTTGGTTTGGGGCTGCCGGCGGCCATTGTGCACAAATTGTGGGGCTTTCGGGTGCCTTTTGGGGGCGGTTCGCGGACATATTGTGGAGTCAGAGGCACGGGGAAGTCGCGTGTGCTTGCTGCTTGCTGGATCATTTTTGAAAAAACACATTCTCAAAAAATCTGGGGCTTTCGGGGGGATTTTGGGGGTGGTTTGTGGACATATTGTGGAGTTATAGGGCCCTAGAGGCCCCTTCGGCACAGGCGTGGGAGCATCGAGCACTGGCAGTGGCAGCAGCGGGACCAGCAGCAGTGACAGTGGCAGCACCAGTACCAGCAGCTCTGGCAGTGGCAGCAGCAGTGGTGTTGCCTCTGCGTCGCCATCACCATCTGCAGGCGTGGGAGCATCGAGCACTGGCAGTGGCAGCAGCGGGACCAGCAGCAGTGGCAGTGGCAGCACCACCAGCAGCAGCTCTGGCAGTGGCAGCAGCAGAGTTCTAGTTGTCTGTGTAGAGTAGCCACTAGTTCCCTTCATTTGGCCGTTTTCAGCAGGTTCTAGGGCGGTTTTGGGCCAAAAAAGGCTGATTTTGGCCCAAAATTGCAGATTTTGAAATGGAGGTCCGGCACTTGCGACGCCCATTCCCGGCCGCCACTGTTGAGGATGTGGCTCATACTTTGTGTGGTTGTCCCTCACACCCATAGGTAGCATCCCCCAAAATTTTGGCCGAATCCAAAGCACCAGGACGGAGATGTGATTTTTCCCCATTTCGCGCGTGCTTGCTGCTTGCCAAACCTGTTAGGTCCACCCTAGACACCAAAGAGGGTTATAAAACCAAGACTGGTTCCACCAGCTTGGTGACTTCAACCCTAATCCTAACCTGAGCTAACATGACCCTTACCCTAGACCTAGGGTTAGGGCCCAGGTTAGGCTTAGCATTAGGGTTGGGCTTAGGGCACCTCTCTCCAGTTCCAGAGTAACGGAACTCCCTGTGCCTCGGACACTTGTCTGCAGTGCGAAGTCTTCACCCCTCTTTCTGCAACGCATGGCCTCTGAAAAGGACCATGCGGCCCCTTCACTGCCGCGCTGGTGGTGTGCGCCTTGCGCTAAAGACTTGCAGAGCGCTGCCGCCTTCGCCGAGCACTGCGACGGCCGGCGCCACTTGCGTCTGGCCGCCCTCTACTCCATCGCCAATGGGCCTGCCGATGCGCCCGTGTGCCATGCCCCAAAGTCAAGGCCGCAGCCGCGGCCCGTGATGACAGAGATTGAGCTTTTTGAGGGCCTTGCAGACGGCCGCTTCACATCGGTGGTCATCTGCACTGGCGCAGGCGTCAGCACCGCTGCCGGCGCTCGCGACTTTCGGTCCCAGGGAGGGTTCTATGATGAAGTCCGCAGTCGGTTCGCCCTGCAGCATCCAGAGCTGCACGGGGCTCCTGAGCTGCTGCTGAACCGCCAGTTTCAGGCCCAGCACCCGGAGCTTCACGATGCAGCGAAGCAGTGGCTACGCGAACGGAAATCGGGGTTCGCGGATTTGCAGCCCACGGCCACGCATCGTCTGGGCCCCTGGTTAGCCCAGCGTGGCTGGTTGCGCCGCATCTACACCCAAAATGTGGATGGTCTCGACCTGCACCCGTCCCTGGGCGTCGATCCGGAAAAGGTGCCCCCTGTCACATCTTCGCACCCCGCGGTCCCTTGATTTGTACTTTTCTCCGAGGAATGCTGTGTAGCAAGCTTGCTGCCTCTCGTCCCTCCCTCGCTCTCTCTCGTCCCTCAACCCCTTTTACTCCTCAGCATGACCATTCAGCATGGGACACAGGCACTGATGGCTCTGGTGGCTGTAATGGATCTTGTGCGCACATTTGCATCGGTTGAAGTCACTGAAGGGGGGGCGTCATTGCGCCGGCTGTGCGCCGGGCACCTCTTTAGGCATTTTCATCCCCGTCCCCGGTGGATCACATGGCCTACGTAGTCACTGTTCAGCCTTGATATGTTGGGTAATATTGCATGCATTTGAGGGCTTCTCTATGGGAGGTAAATCTGGGGCTAAAGGTCTGCGACATTTGCACAAAAGGAGCTCAGCGGGCAAACACTCCCCCATGGCGCTTGTTGGCCTGCATGCTGCAGCTTTATACCCCCGCCCTCCCTGCTATGTAGTGCTATGTAATCGCCCTTGCAATTCCCTCGGCAGGAGAGGGTGGGTGGCGTCACCTTGGACATGTTCATGTACATCGGAAGGGTGGGTTCTCAGGTCGTGGAATTTTTGCAGTTGTCTATGGCAACAATATTTGTGCATTGTGGTGCAAATGTATTGATTGCGTCTTGGGCAATGCATTTATCCATGTATCATGCAGGTTTCTCGGTTTTTCTTTTGCAGTGGGATCACGTTGACACATATCCAGCCAGTACCATCGCCAACGTCTCATGTTCAGAAGGCACCGTTGTGCTTACCCAGGTTCAGGGTCTCTCAGAGTGTTGTGCTAATTTCCGGACCATCACGTATGAGCGCTCTGGTGGTGTGGTGACACATGATTGTGCACCTGTTGCATGATACTGTTGCCCATGCGAACATCACCAAGCCCAGCCCCATGAGTATTTCGCTGATGCTTCTGCTTCTGATTCTGATTCTCACAGTCTTCCCCCGTGTCAAAGAGAATCCAGTGGGTCCTCGGATGAGGATGTTGCGGTAAGTTCCAGCTGCAGTGTTGCCTCAGACACTGAGACTGATTCAGATGTTGAGTCTCTCACATCAGTTAATCGTGGTCTTCCAAGTGGCGGAAGAAGGTAGTGATACTGGACCGGGCACCGCGGGGTGTGGGCAAAGAATGCTCATGGAGTATGTTTGGCAGACGCTTTTGAGGAGAAGGTGTATTTTACGCAGGACACACTGTTTGCCAAAAGGGCTCCGCCCCCTGCCAAAGGTGGCAGCCATGCCTGCACTGGTTGCAAAATCCATGGGTCGTCCCCATGCACCCAAGGAGGGGGTGGGTGGTCAGGAAATGAGTAGTGTTGGGGGACCGAGCATATGCCTTTCAAACACCAGGTCTGAGCATGTCGGGCTTGCAAGTGAGGGGGGACGGGGGGTCAATAGAGGCCCCAAAATCTGGGGGGGGGGGGGGGGGTTGGGAAAAGGGCTCAGTTGACAGGCACCAGTAATCAGTTATTATGAACTCTGGCGCCGAAGGCGCCGTAAATTTTTTTGAGCATTAAAATTGGTCAATTTTTTTTTCACCAAATATATGGCAAATGATGACTTTTCTGAACCCCCTCGACGCACTGATTCCAAAAATCCCATTTTCATTTTTTTGCCGATTTTTGGGTCTAGGTCACCTCCGAGGCCCCGGGGTCAGTCTCAGTAGGATTTTGGGGGTCCTGTCAATTGAGCCCTTTTTGGGGGAGGGGGGGGTCTAGCCAGGGGGCTCTATCAACCCCCCCCCACTTCAGTTGCAAGCCTGGTTGCCCCTGAATGTAGCCCCCCCCCCCCCCCGCTTTGCTATGCAATTGCCGGCGCGCGACGGTCCCCCCACACCCCCGAGGGAGTATGGCCAAAATGACCAAAGTGACAGTCTCCTCGCCCCCCGAGGGAGGGGGGGGGGGCACCCCCCCATTTTTTGGCCCCCGCCCCTCGAGTGGAAACCCCCTCCTCCCTCTTCTCTGCCCACGTTCCATCCTTCACCGCAGGTTGTCGAGTGCCATGGGGCCCTGCGCGATGCCTCCGAAGTCCTCTACGGGGACGCCCTGCCCGCCCGCTTCTTCGCCTGCCTTGACCAAGACTTCCCCGTGCACCCCGGCCCCAGCGCTCTGCCCCCCGTCGATCTGGTCCTGGTGCTAGGCACGTCCCTCCAGGTCGCGCCCTTCTGCGCCGTGCCCAACCTCGCGCCCGCCTCCGCCGCCCGCGTCCTCGTCAACCGCAACCTCCAAGACTGCCTCATCAACGCCTGGAGCCCGGCCCCGCCTGACGGCCCCTACGGGTCCACCGGCTTCAGCCTCAACTCAAGCTGCAAGCTCGCGGGCCGTGCCGTCACCCTCCGCCCCCTCTGGACGTGTTCCCGGCGCCGCTGGCGGCAGCTTCTGATCGAGGACGACTGCGATGCGTTCAGCACGCGCTTCTTCGCGTTGGCGCAGGCGCCGGGCCGGCGGTGCCGGGAAGGGGAGCCGTAGGGCTGAAGGCACAGGCAACGCTGTTCCAGGGGAGTCGGGGGCGTGTCATGCAGCGGTGGACTCTCCTGGGGAGGGGGGGGGGCGGTTGGGCACCACCCATATCAACGTGCCCGCAGGTGCGCCTGTGTGGGATCGGTCCCCCTGGTGGTAATTGATTCAATACCGGTGCCTGTCCGTCTCAACCCCTCGTCAGTTTAATCGGTGGTTCATTGAAACTGCCACCAGTGACTCCCTAGCCACCCTTTCTCTCCCGGACCGCCCCGTTTATTTGCAAATGGTCTCTTTGCCCCCCCCCCCCCCCCCATTGACAATCGACATATGTTCCTGTTTTTTTTTCTGGCAATCCAAAGCGTCTACGACTGTGTTGTGCTCTCGAGCAACCCAAATGCATCTCGTTGCGTTAGTACATGGCCACGCATCTTTGGCATGCATTGCGTGCACGTGCCCTGTACAGATATTGCGGTACGCAATTTCATATTTGCGTCCCCATCATATGAATTTCGCGATTTTTTGTGTTTGTCTGTGGTGGAGCTTCACATGGGCCCCCTTTAGTTTCAAAAGCACTGCAGCCAACGGTATCCGGACATTTCAGTGCAGGGCAGTATTCTTTGCATCGAAGACAATGAGGTCATCCTGATGAGGGCTGAACACCTTGTACTTACGCAAAAGGGTACGCACCGTACGCACCCTTTGCGCGCAACGTGCACCCGTTCCCGCCTTCCTGAACGGGCTGCGATTGTGCGCGGTGCAAACTTTGGGTATATCTGGGTACCCTCCCGGTGGTAATTGCAACCATCAAGAGACCTCCACAAACGAACAAAAACTTCCCAGAAGCCTCTGGGATTCATTGGCGACAATGAAACAAAACGTATGAAGACAGGTCTTGAGCTTGCAACTAAGCTTTTCGAGAATTCTATGGGCTGGTTTGGTGTGTGCATCTTGGGATGGTGCACCGGTGTTTGACCCCGAATAGTTGCCACGGTGCGGGCGCGATGTGGGCTCGGTGCAACAACACCCTCGACACATTGACTATTTGGTCCTGAATCCAAAGAGGTTTGTGTGTTGTGTGTCTCAACGACTGCATTATTGTGGGACTGCCAGAGGACGGATGCTGCCGTTTCTATCAAGGCTGACGAAATTGGGCACCGCCTCTACCACCACAGACCGGTTCATGTGTGTTTGATGACCCAGTCATGAGCATGGAACAACCTCCACTCAGACTCTTGATGCAAAAAATACAGTTTCAGTGGTGTACTGGGCGGTGCCATGTCTACTGCATCTCGGTGCGTTGTGAGTATTGCTGGTGGGATCCCAGGCGCAGTGAACCCAAGCACACGCCCACCTGGGCTGGATAGTGCAGTTGCGTCAAGGGCTTGAACTAACATTGAGTGTCCACACCGAAGGTGCTGGACGAAACTTTTTGCAAACATGCATCACTGTATGGGTCACGTTTTAGCGATGCTGTAGCAGGGGTTGAGGAAGCTGCGCTGGTGGACATAGTTGCCTTCAGGCACAGGATCCCAGGTTGAAGCCCTCAGACAGACCAATTTTGCTGCTTAGGGGGCGCACCGTGCGCTGTGCCCGCGCTGTGTGAAAAGTCGGCTGTTTTTCACCACCGGTAGCCACGGGTCCCAGGGTCCTGAATTCCGCACCCTACAGCCCCTGCTGGTACACCAGGGACTTTTTGTTTTAATCTGATGCTTGCCACGGGTCCCAGGGTCCTGAATTCTGCACCCCCGATGCTTTGAATGGACCATGCACACATCTGTAGGTGAAAACCATCTTTTCAGGGGTGTTCCCGGGATAAACAACGTAATAATTGGCTTTGTGCGCGCGCTGTGCAAAAACGCCCCCTTAACAAATGAGCCCAACTCTAGCACCTGCAGCGCGGTTTACAAAAAAAGTTGTTCTCTTTTCTGACTCACTGTCCACATCACTTGATGACATTTTGGAGCGAAAGGAAACCTGAATACTGTCTAGCCGTCCTTACACGAGGGCCATGAGCACACCCTTCCACGTGGGCCATGGGCACAACCTTACTCACAGGCCATGAGCACACCCGTGCAGAACGTGATTGTGTGCCAATGGTAGAGGGAAAAGGGGGCTGTGTCATGTTTCAAGGATGAGTCCTCCTGCTCATAACAACACTGTGCTTGGTACTGCAACCCACTGCTGTTTGTTTTGATGTGATTTTCAGCCCTGACCAATGTCGTTACTCCTGGCTTGGCTGTCATGTACATCCAGTCCACCGTTCACATGCACAATTTTGGGAAGTGGGTTTCTGAAGCATGGCAAGCTTTACTTCACCAAAGATATTGTTGATGACAGCTTTGTCTCAAGGAATAGGAACCCCAAACCCATTCCAAAACCTGAAGCCAAGCCTGCTCCAAAGCCTGCCCCAAAGGGCAAGCATGTGCAATTGTTTAAGAAGTGTAAGCTTGGAAAGAGCTTCTATTCCACAGCTCCTGATGCCCCTGATGGGCAGTGAGGACCTCCAGAACTTGCTGAAATGTGCCTGCACACTGGTTCTAGTGCCCTGCCACACGTTTTATTCTTAGGGTGAGGTGTACGACGGGTTCTGCCACTGTGTAAATAACAGCCACAGGGCTCATGCTGCTGTTGTTGCAAGGTATCTGCTATCTGCAGGAGTTCTGTGTTCATGCCAACCAACAAAACAGGGGAAGGGGACAGATACACACACGCGCGCGCACACAAATAAGGGGGCAAGTAGGGTATGGCGTGTACTTTCCGCATGGCGAGTACCCGAATATCAATCGACCAGTGGCGCGGCCCAAACGAACAACAGAGCCGAGTCGTCCGTAGTGAGAGCAATCATGAGTACGGTGCGCGGAGATAAAACGTTGTGCATGTATAGTGACTCTAAGTGGTGTGTAGACATTTATTGACAATTTAAGTTTACACAAAAGAAGGGGGTGGATGACCAAGGGGAAGAAGCTAGTGTGGCACCATGATATATGGGAGGAGGTTCTGTGGATTATTAGGAGCATACCACCGGTGACGGTGATGCATGTTTATGGTCGCAATAAAATTGTATACAATGAAGCCGCCGATGAGCTGGCGAAGGCAGGGGCAGCACAGTCCAAGATACACCGACCAGTACGGCCTAGGAGGGCGCCGGATGATGGCCCCAGGGGCGGCAGGCAGAAACACACTAGAGGACGAGGGCCGAAACGTCGGGTGTCAGTGCAAGTCTCTGACGACAGTACATGCACGTGCAGTGACGGGTCTGTAGTAATCTGCCAAAGACGGAGGAGAATGCGGAATGCACCTGGAGCTACCGGACCCGGAACCGGAATAGACAGCAGATAGGATGCCAAAGACCAATGTGCAGTACTGACCTCTCAAACCAGCCTCAATGTGAATCGAACATGAGTCCACAGGGCTCCCATGAACTGCCACAGGCTAGAATAGAGCATGGTTTGAATCACCCCCAATGCGGGGCAATTGGAACACACACACGCACACACACACACACATGGCCTAAGTGCATATCGCACGGGTCGAGGGGCAATACAAGGACGCACCCCTGGTCTGCACCGTGGGGCTGCTATAATGGGGAGCGACCCGACCCGAGGACGCCAGTGTGGCCATGCAGGCTCAACCGGGAGACCTGGTAAAAATGGTGAAACACACACGGAGGCGGCAGTGTTGCATATGCTATGGGGGCCGACCAAGCCATGCAGGGCGAAGGAAATCGTGTTTGCACTACTGGTGCCGGGACACAGGGTGGCGTCAACGATGCTCATCCCATACAAGAGGGCCTGCTGGCTAGCAAACTTGGCGAGGACGAGAGGGACACCGCAGTCCATTGCAAAAGCGGTGTGGGAGACGGACCCCGTGCCCAAGAAAACAGGGCCGATGGGGAGGGCCATGGAAGAGCTACGCAAGCTGGGGTGGCTGCCAGTAAAGGGATGGTGGCAGTGGACCTACCCGGGGGCCAGGAAGCCGGTCAATATGGCACTGGACGCGAAAGAAGAGGTGGAGCACATTCTCCGAGAGGAGCTGCGAAAGCCAGATCTGCTACGGGTGGAAGCAAGAAGGCATAGACTTTTTGCAGGCATGGGAGGGGAAATAAACAGGGGCCTGACGCTAGCATACCTGTCCCACTGTGACACGGAGCTGGACAAGGTGCTGCTAAGGGGGGCCCTGACGAGAGCCCTGTGGACGGCGGTGCGGGCGCGCGAGCGGGGGCTCCGACCCACAAGAACATGCCCGTACTGCGACAAGTGAGTCCTAGAGGATGAAGAGCACCTCCTCTGGAGGTGCCAAGCATGGACGGCGGCAAGAGAGTCGGGAATCACGGAGATCATGCTCCTGGCCAAGGCACTGCGCATCGGGTCGCTCAGTGAGTGGCCAGCCTGCCTAAAATTGTGCGGAATACTCCCAGACAAGACGGTGCGGGTGAGCGGTATGGGAGAGGACGCGCGCTGGCGCAAGCGGTGTCTGGAGCTGGGCAGGGTGTCGAGGCACAGATGCCAACGCCCGCTGGAGGATGTGGACGACCAACTCCGAGAAGAGGTCCAGCTCGTAGAAGCCGGCGTGACATGGGCGGAGCAAGACACACACCCCTGGGAGCTCTTTATCTGCAGATTGCATGAAATGTCCTCCGCGTGCTGAAGGCGCGCAAGCAGAGGGAGGATGAGTCGGGCCTCATGTTTCCGACGCATTTCCGGAAGGAGCCTAGGAACATGTATCCATGGCACCAAATACAGCCGCCGCAGACGAAACGGCGGGTAACGCCGGTACCGGTGCTCGGGCCCTTGCCCAGGGAGTGGCGATGGGGTCCGGACCTCCTGCCAGTGTTGCTGAGCTGGCTGTCGGAGCTGCAGTGGCTGGACCTGCCCCCGGCGGAAGAAAGGCACCCTAGGGCGCACTGGCAGGTATCTTTCATGGAGCTCACCATAGACTTTGAGGCGTACGCGGGCCGACAGCTACCGCCGGCCCCGCAGTCCCGATTTCAAGGGGGAGACATGTCCCTACAAGAAAAGGCCCGGGTCATGCGACTCATCACCAGGCTGCTAGGCCGCTCAGTGGGTAAGGAATCCATCCTCCCGGCCAAGCTCACCAACAGCTGCAAGTCGCTGATACCCATGGGGGTAGGAGCGGTTATGGGCCTGGAGGGGCGCCCCCTCCTCACGAAGCCGCCGGACATATGGAAGCATCTCCAGCGACTACGGAAGTATGGGGAAGACCGATGGGCGCAACGTCGGCGACAAAGGCAAGCCAAGCACAGAGCGAAACGGGACAAACAGCAAGCCCGCAACGCGGAGCATCCACGACCTCAGGCGGGGAACGGGCCACGGTGCCCGGCGAAAGGAGGAGCAAAGGCGGACCATTTTGCGGCGGATTTTTACGCCCGACCTGCGGGGAGACCAAAGGAATCTTTCCACGTGGACGACGGGGCCCAGGCGGCGGCAGTCCAGGGCCTGACGCGGCTGGCGATGGCATTCACACCCCTGAGAACTGAAGCACGGGCGCGCAGGGCCAAGGCACACAAACGGCGCACCAAAACCTGGATATGTGAGACACACAGACACCCCCCCGTGCAGGGCATGCGCGACCACACACCGGGGGGTCAGGCACTGCTGCTCTCGGGGACATCAGGGGCACCCACAAGTGCCCACGGAGTGCCCAGTGGCCGCAAACCGCACCCCAGCACGCGTACTGGGGGGCCGACGAGTCAGTCAACGGACCCCGATGGGCAGGGGGGGGGCCGAGCGGCACACCCCCGCCCCCAAACGGCGTGTGCTGCGCACGCTGACGAGTGGGGGCCCACCCCGGGGGGTGTAGAGGGCCCTAGGCGAGGCAGGTCGAGGCCAGTGGGGGGACAAAAGACAGCGGGGACACGAACCCCCCCTCCCCGAGAGTGAGCGCCCGTGCAAACGGGCACGCCTGAGAGGGCGACCCGTGGAGAGGCATGGGCGAGCGAGCACGGAAGCATTGTAAGACCTCAAGGCCAGAGGCTCTGGCCTAGGTGAGGGTGGCGTACACGGAGGGCGCCAGTGCAGACACCACGAGTGTCAATTCTCTGAAGCACAGGGGCCCGCCTCTCTGACCCACCTGCAGACCCATACAGGCCTTCCTCTATAATATGGCGCCACCCCCCGTGAAACACACACACACACACACACACACACACACACACACACACACACACACACTCAGAGGCGTCCCCGCCTGTTCGCGGGGGCTCATTACACCACATGCCGGCGCCTGGTCCAGCCCAGCATAGCGTCATTTGCCACAGAGCTACAGCGCTCTCTCCTGCGGGGCATCCTATCAGGAGCAACCTGGACAGCCCTCCGGGCCTATCAACGTGGCATGCGAGCCACATCCACGTGCCCGTACTGCGGCAATGCTCCGGAAAACGAGGAGCACATTTTTTGGCAGTGTTCAGCCTGGAGCACGGTGCGGGACACCCACCTGCCGGGCATCAGGACGGCGGCAGCACAGATCACAGGCCTTCCCCTCATGGACCAGTGGCCCTCATGTTTACGACTTTGTGGGTTAGCCCCAGAGTTAGACACAGACAGCGTCAAGTCAGGGACAGCGCTCGCATTCATGACAGCTCTGCACAATATGTTAGTAGCCGTCTTGCAGGCCCGCAAGTTACGAGACACACAATCCCCCATGCTTTTCATGGGGTCGAGCCTCTCACAGCAGCTTCGGCAATACCCGTACCACCAACTGGTGGGACCCCTCCCCAGACCGGAAGACAAAGGGTTACTTCTTTTGCGTACCCCTAAGAAGGTGGAATGGCAGTGGGAAATGCCCTTTTTGGCGGACCTGCTGCGCTGGCTGAGGGAACTGCACTGGGCCCCTGAACCAGGCACGGTGACGTTCTTGGAACTTGCACTGGACTTTGAGGAATTTGCGCAACGCACCCTCCCACACGCTCCACAGGCAAAATTTAAGGGCACCACCCTTTCGCTGCAAGAGAGAGGCCGGGTCTTACGGCTGGCAATGGCAAATGCGCAGCGCCTGGTCACCAAAGGCCATTTGCATCCGGCGCGTGTGGTCACACGCTGCAGCTCTTTAGTTCCTTTGGGGGGGCCGGCACTCTGCGGCCTGAACTGCCGCCCTTATTTCACTTGCCGCAGTGCCATGAACATGCACGTTCAGCAGTTAGCGGCATAATGTGAGCGCACATGGGCCACCAAGGTTGGTCTCAACAGGATACACAAACTGCGCCCGCACACACACAGGCCACGCAGAACAGCGCAGGAAGTGGAGGAGCATCGGCTACAGCGTGCACTCCAGGGGAATCTGCAGTTGGGGCTGGCCCCGCCCTCGGAGCAGACCACTTTTGCCAAAGGGGGGGGGGGCTGCTCCTCCTTTGCAGCTGATTTCTTCCCTGTGATAGGGGATGGGAAGCTCCCACAGCGCCCCTACACCGGGACACGCAGGCGCGCAAACACACACAGGGGGCCACCACCGGCGCCGCCGGCTGATCCGTCAAGGTGTGCCCAGCACTCGGCTGACGCATGCACGACCTGCAAGAGATTTCGGCGCACAGCTGAAGCGTGCTGTGCGCTGGGACATCACGCTGATGACCACATAGCACGCAGACCGCAACTGCAACTGTGCCCACTGCATGGCCTGCCACCGTGCCCGAGGTGCACACTCAAGCAAAGGGGAGTGCGCCACTGCTGTGAGCGGGGACACCATAAAGTGTGCACCCCAGTGCCTGCGCGCCGGAAACGCCCACTTGCTGCACATGCACAACTGCCCAACAAACGACCACGCCTGCAAGGGCCTGCACGTATCTCAACGGGTCTGCTGAGGTCCCCACACCAACCCCCCACCCCTCCAGCCCCCAAGCGCAGGAGGCCGAAAACACCCCCCCCTCCGTCCCCACCTGCCCCAGTTCCACGGGGGCTGGAGGAGACCGTGGCCGAGGATGTCGCCCGCCCGCTTTTCGTGACGAGGCACGGGAGAGCAAACACTCTGGATACTTAGCCAGTAAAATACAGAGGTTCTGATTCCGCAGAAGGGAGGGAAACAACGTCACAAAGAGGCCTCAGCAGACCTGAGCCAAATGGGGCGTCCAGCCCAACGCTGCACAAGGATCCACCTCTAAAAGTACAGATCACACACACACACACACACACACACACACACACACACACAAATTCCCCATCTCCACGGAGTTTAAATCTTTGGGAGCAGCAAGCCACGTGGCTCGTAGGCCACAGTTGCAACTATGCCCCTTGCATAACTTACCCCCCTGCCCGAGATGTACCCTCAAGCAGAGAGGGGTGCGCCATTGTTGTGACCGGGGGCACCACAAGGTATGCACCCCGGTCCCGGCACACAGGAAACATACTCTCCCTATGCAATCTCTGTTGCCCCACAAAAAACCTTGCCTGCAAAGGCCAGCACGGCACTCATCAGGTCTGCTGAGGTCCCCACACCAACCGCCCACGCCACCGGCGCCCAAGCGCAGAAGGCCGAAAACACCACCGCCCCCATCCCCCCAGCACCTGTTCCACAGGGACTGGAAGGTGACGAAGCCGAGGATGCAGTAGCCCGACCACTCTTTTTGTCGAGGCATGGGAGAGCCAGCACTTCGGTCACATAACCAACCAAACACAGAGGTTCTGATTCCGCAGAAGGGGGGAAAACAACGTCACACAGAGGCCTCAGCAGACCTGAGCTGAATGGGACGTCCAACCCAATGCTGCACAAGGATCTACCTCATCAAAGTACAGAGCACACACACACACACAAAACATTACTGCAGTGCAAACAATGAGGTGGTGTATCATAGTGAACGCTTTGTATTTGTTGAAATGTTTGGGCATCACACACACCCACACCCACACACATCATCGGTTTTATGCACAAGCTGTGCTTCATGTTGTCCTCTAACAACTGTGGGGGATGTTGGGCAGATGGTGACCGGATCCTTTGAGCAAACTCCGCCAGTGCAGTGAGGCAGCATTATGGACAGGTCTTCCCATAGATCTGGTACTCAATTCCCGGCCCGATTTGATGTCCTAACAGGGCTGCTGGGTGGGAGGGCCGCGGGCCGACCTGTTTGATTGCACCCTGCTTCGTCACACTGCGCTGCCCTCTTATCCCCGTACAGCCAAAGACGTCGAGGACAGCGCTGCTGTCCCTGAGGAGTTTTCGTTCCACCGCTTTTCTTGCTTTGTTCTTGTTTGCGGTTATATCGTGTTTGTGTGTCTGTGTGTGTGTGTGTGCGTGCGTGCGTGCGTGCATGCGTGCATGTGTGTGTGTGTGAGCTTTCGACCCCTTTACCTACTCCGAAATCGAGCACCTCCAATTCCAAGCAAACAGCCAGTAACCTCCTCTTCCCTGACGGTTGGTTGAGATTGGTTGGATTTTAGGTTGTTTTGTAGGTTGGGGTGGCCAGATCGGTTGGGACTGGTCGGAAACGGTTGGTTGGTATCGAAAATCTTTTGGGGCCTTTCCTAACAGCTCGGACACGCTGTGTACTCACAAGCCACCGTATTTGCCCCTCCTTCATTTCAAGACTGGAGCGTAGGGGCATCATCTGTCTTCTTTTGCTTAGCGGCCAAAATGTCTGCGGCATCGCTTGCTGGGGCCGGACTGTCTTCTTTTGACCACCGGTCCACACTGTCCCTTGGGGACCTGCTGAGTCTCCAGAGCCACGACATCCGAAAGCAATTCCGTGTGCGGGTGCTCAATCTCGTGGTGTACTATCTGCTGTTCCTGACCTTCGTCCAGAACCACTTCCATCTCAGCAGCGCCCACAAGTGGGTGGATCTGGACCAGGCGGCGGTGCTGAACGCCTCCAGCCACGGCCGGGACATCAATATGCCTTTTGTTCTGACGAACCCCTTGGACGATCGGGGCCGTGGCCGCCCGGACCGTCAGCGCGCGATGCAGACGTCGTACACCAACTTTGAGGACCACCCCTGGTTCATGTGGGCGCTCAAGGACCCCATCAAAGTGATGCGGGTGCGGCTGTGGACAGCGTGGGGCACGCCCCAACAGGACCTGGAGGTCGTCGTCACCGGGAAGCAGGACCGGCTGGAGCACCCGTGCGTGCTGCCGGACAACGACGACCAGGTGCTGCCCATCGTGGCGCGGTGCCCGGCGGTGCTGGCGGACGCCATCGTCATTCGGAAGCGGTGCAGTTGGTGCCAGTTGAGCATCGCCAAGACCGCAGTGGACGCCTATGCCCCCGTGAAGGCCATACTGGACACCGTGATCTGCTTCTGCCTGTGCGTGTTCCTGGCCTACATGGCCACGGAAGCCACGGATGTCCGCAAGGGACTGGCCCCGCGTCCGGAGAGCGACCGGAGGATCCGGCGGCTGGGGGCCGGCGCCTTCGTCTTCTGGACCAATTTGGTCGTCGGCGTCACGTGCTACGACTGGTACCACCCGGACGCCGCCGGCATGTACCCGGTGGTGCTCCGGCGGCTGATGGAGCTCGTGCTGTTCGCGACGCTCTGGGGCGGCTGGGGCTGGTGCATCTTCCGCTTCCTCAACTTCCGGTTCGCCCAGCAGGAGACCGTCGCGTTTCTGTGGAGGAGCCTGTCCGCCATCCCGAAACGGTGCTACTCGGCGCTGCACTCCACGCGGCTGCTCCTCTACGGCTGGACGCTCGTCGTCCCCTTCCTTCAGTACACTTTCCTCCCCGACGCCGTTCGGCTGGTGGTGCAGGTGATTCGCACCGACCTCACGACCCCGCAACAGAATTGGCTGCTGGTGGTGGGCTGGGGCCTCGCCCTTCTGATTCTGGGGCTGTTTCTGCTGATCAAGAGCGGCGTCGCCATTTCCGGGGACACCCACGACATCATCCCCCACATGGCCTCGAGGCAGTGGGCGTTCGAGTGGGAGCAGTGGAGGCCCTTCTTCCGGCAGCACGCCCAGAACGCGGGGGGCGGCCCCAGCGACAAAGGCCTGCAAGTCCAGAAGGTGCCTTCCGACGGGCGCCCCCATCACACGGCGGAGACCTCGAAGATTCTCGGTAAATTGGTGAAGTTGGCCTCGGATGCCCCGCATCATCAGTACGCCGACTTGCTGCGGCGCTTGCGATCCCTTGTCGCAGAAGAGCGCAAAATGGGGGATGCACCATGACCCGCTTGGTCCATGGGAGCCAAACGCTGTCAACAGCGAAGGGACCTGGCACGCCAGCATCCAGGGCCTCATTTGCTGAGCCACAAACGACCCCAAGGCCCGATTGCGCACCAAAGAATGCAGGAGCTAGCGGCCCACAGCTGGCAAAACCCAGTGGCGGATTGTAGTGCTGTGCGGCCCCGAAACCCAGACAGCGATGATGAGCGGCCGCAGGCGGGAGATCGACGGTTTGCAGACACAAAGAGGTTTATCTCATTTTGGGGCATTTACTTCGGCCCGGCCATTACCCCCTCGTCAACGCTGCAGCAGGCCTCACTGCAACTCAAAGCACCGTCATGTGCTGTTGTTATACAAGCACCTCCGGCGGTGGCGGCCCCTCTCCCCCGCCCCATAGGTGCCCACTTGTACCACAGTGCAATTGACCAATGCCCCCCTATTCACTTCCCCTTAGGCCCCTCTTCTCCCCTGCTTGCCCTCCTGGCCAATTTCCTATCATCTGTGCAATTCCCATGCCAACACCTGGCACCATTCCCCAGCACATTGCTCCAACAATAAAGGCAAACAGGGTGCAATAGCTGATGGCCCGCTTGCATTGCACACAGCAGGTGCTCAGAAGAACATGAATTTACTCTGACGATGTAGTGAAGAAATCTCATTTTGCACAAGGACATGACGCACAGGTTGGTTGTAGATGTGTGCGAAGAATGGCCCTGTGTTTGGTGCCATGCTTATGGAGGACGGTCTTGCACTTGGTATTGGAGGCATTTGTCAACACAACCTTTTTCTGCTTGTAAGAGGTTGCTGCCCGCGCCCCGTCCACAATGTGCCCTGGGAAGGAAGGGCCTGCAGAAAGCTGCACAGGGTACAATCGAGGAGGTGCACCTTTTTCTACAGCTGCAAACCTACTCCGGGTTGGCGGGGGTGGGGTACCGCAATGATGATTCCACGACCTTGTGCTTGTTGGCTGTGGAAACGGAACTCAACCTGACAGAGCTTTATTGAGGCCTATCACGTGCAACAGGTGGCCCAATTTCACGGTGCGGTGCATCCAGAGTTCGCGCTCTTGATCTCAATGTGGAGTGGGAATCGATGACTGCCCCCTCGACGAACATTCGGCTTCCTGTCATTTCCCCCAAAAAAAGTGTCTCCTTTGGCCAAAGGGTGTGCGTACACCTTCCATGTGACCACTTGGAGTAGGTTCCTGCTGATTTCAACTGGCACCAAGGATCAGGTGCATATGAGAACGCTCGCTGATTTTGTCGGTGGAGCCGTGTAACATGGAAAGTGGAACTCACTGTAGGGCGGGTCCAATTTATTCCTTGATTGAAGGCAGGCGTGGTCAGTCGCCATACATCCCTGTCAGGACCGTGTGGTGTGCTGTGGATGCCCCCGGGACGTGTTTGTGGAGTAGAGTCTGAAGGAGCCATCAAACCAAGAAAATAAATGCAGTCAATAGGATTTGAGCTATGGTGAGGATGCAGGCGAAAAAGGTATCGTCCCAGAGCCATTAGGTATTGGTCGTTGAATATCCTCAAGCTGACACGCAAGCCTTCCATTGGGGGGGGGGGATTGGGTTGCAACACGTTGTTCGTCATCCAGGCAAACCCAACGACCCGCCTCCTGGTTTATGCAAACTGATGCACTGGACAAGAGCAAGACAATGAAACAAATGTCAGCAATTCCAAAAGACATGAAGTACTGAACCACAGGATAGGAGCGGAGGGAGCCCAACTGGCTAAAGCGGGTCCTAGGAAGCACGATCTAGCTCCTGCTAAGACGTCCCAAGAGTTGGGAATACAGGGCAGCAGATGGATATGCATGCTGACACATGTGCATCATGGTCGCTTTTCTATGAACATAGTGCACTTGCCCCACTCCAATCATGAATTAAAGGCCAAGGTAAGGTGGTCAAGATATGTGGGTAGAAGAGCATGCAGCAAGCGAGACACACAGACGAATCGTCGGAACGAGGGTTCCGAAGGAATGGGAGTTCTGCCCAGAGTGTGTTCGTGGGCATGGGAATGAGGGAAGCAAGCGTGCCTGATACTGCCTTTAGATAAAAATCACCTCAAGGAGGTTGTTAGATCAAGCGCAGGCACGGGCGTTGTATACCCCCCTTTTTTGGGGGGTCGTTCGCGTAGCATACCCCAACGTATGGTTTCGGACGTCTAACCCCTTGTAAAAATCATCATTTTGGCACCAAAAATGATCCCCGAATGATTTTTTTTTAAATTTGACCCCTGTACCCCCCCCCCCCCCGTACCCAGGCACCCCTTTTGGGGGGGGGGGGCGGGCGTCAAAACTTCTTTGCATATTGTGGCTGTTGTGTGTGTATTTGGACCTGGGTCCCGAAGAATTTTTTTCTTGTTTTTGGACCCCCTAACCCATGGCGGGTCCCGGGTCCCAACTCACCGTACCCCTAGTCCCCCCCCCCCCCCCATATGGCCCCTTGCTAGTGAGGACTTAACTGTTTTCACGGTGGGTAGGCTGTTTAGTGACACCTGAAACAATTTTCAAACTTCGATTGTTTCCGAACCCTTCCCCGAGGATGTGTTGGGGTCATCTTTTGGTGACAATATGGGTACTTGAGCACCCATGGGGACCCACGTAGTGGCCGCTAGGCCTGTGGAGCCCGTGCCATGGGCCCCCCAAAAACCACAGAACTGCTGTTGCATAGGCTGGTTAGTGACACTTGAAAAAATTTCACCTCACCTCGGAGAATTTGTTAGATAAAAGCCAGGCAGGCCCATATATATGGGAAAATGCCACATACCCCCCATTTTGGGCCTTTTTGGGCCTATTCGCGTACCCTACCCCAAGGGGTTGATTTGTTGGTTTAACCCGTTGTAAAATCATTATTTTGTCCAATAAACGCATCCCCCTATGAGTTTTTGGTCCCATCCCCCCCCTCAGAGCCCTCCACTTGAAACCCACTTTTTTGAGGCATCATGAGGGGTATGCATTTGTTGTGTAACACTGTTCTTTGCTTGAGCACAGAGTTGTGCAGAGGCATCTGTTTCCCATAGCGGGGAGGGGGGTCGAAAAAATGAACCCCCCCTTTTTTGTGTCCGAAATCATGAATCTTTTGGTTTTTTTTATTTTGAGTCGAAAAAGTATTTCCACGCCTGTATGGGGTGGAGGGGAACGAGTGCTTATGCAATTTATGCACTTTTCAGCCATTTTTGCCATGATGGCGGCTTTGGCGACCTCTGCAGAGGGGGGGGGGGGGAATGCGGTCCGCATTTTTCTGCATTTCCCCATTTTTTTTCGCATTTTCCGGGCAGGTCCCTTAGTGTAATGTTCAAGAGGAAACATTCTAGTGGCATTGTCTTGTAGTCAGTTAGTTGTGAGGAACAATAGGTTTTGTGGGCGCCAGAGGCGCCGGAGAATATTTTTTTTAGGCAGACGGCAGGGGGAGATTTTTTTGTTTGACCCTATGCTCAAAATACTCAGAATTTTGTGGAGAATTCAAAAATGGATGAAAAACACAAAAAAGGATATGGACCCCGACCCGACCTCCGGGTCGGACCTTTGCTGATGGGAGCCTGAGTTGATGGGCAAAATTTTTTTTGAAAAAATTTTTCCCCAGTTGTGTATATTCAAAATGAACGGCGTGTCACGGGGATCATTTTGAGGTATGTATGTTGGGGTATCCCCCCCCCCCCCCGGGGAGCCCGGCGGTTTGGGTCAATGGGGGAGCACCTGATGCGGCGCGAACATTTAGCGGTCTGGCCTGACCAAGCAGTTGCAGCTTCTGCCCCTAGCAGTTTTGAGCCTAGTCCGTGATATTCTTGAGTTGAACTACTGCACTAAGTTGTTCCATCAAACCGTCCATGCTTTGAGCGCCCAATTGTGTAAGACGAGACGAAACATAGGGGTTTCGAGGGGCAAACACCATTCTAACAAAACCGCATTTTCTATCGCATTTTTTGCCGCATTTTCCGCATTTTTTCCGCATTTTCCCGCATTTTTTGCCAATCCCGGCGACCGAATTCCCCCCCCCCCCTCTGCCTCTGTGACCCCGTTGTACCCACTGTGAGTTGTACAAGCAGCAATGTTGTGATAGTACATGCCCACTGGGATACAAAAGGACTTTTTTTTGCAGACTCTACCCATGCCTAGGGCCAGTCAAAACCCATGCCAAAGACGCAAAGTGACTTTTTCCACCAATAATGGCTTACATGAGTGAATGGGCCGGTACACCACGTGCTTATGCGGTTTTTACCTTGCATGTGTTTATCTTTTGTCAATCGGAGATGTGTGTTGGATTGCGTCAATTTTGGGCGGCCAACCTTACTGTTGCTATTGTTGCTTCTGTTGTTGTTGTTGTTGTTTTTGGTGTTAACACCCGTCTTGGTGTGCGCAAGTGGTATGCGGTGCCTCCTCAATACCCCCAAAATGCAAATGGTCAACTGAGATATGAGCAAGAATTTTGCTGCAAGCTGCAAGGGAAAATGGAAAAAGGCTCTCTTTGGGATGTGCACCGATAATCCCACAGAGGGAGGTAAACTGAGCAATAGAGATACCAAGGCCGACCTGATAGCCCCGCTTAATGCCAATGCCATTTTGTTGCACGCTACTGGTGTCCCCGGGGCCTATAGGCCCCCCCTCCACTATTTAGGGACGTCGCGAACTTTCGCTTCTTGCCAGTCGAGCCTTGCTTTGGGCACCACCAAGAGTACTATGTTATGTCGCGTGACACGGGGCCGTGCATAAACCTCTGTTCCTGAGCCCATGCCCAAGCACTTCTTTGCGCACAACCAGCACTTCTTTGCACACGGACAGCTTTTCCTTCCGCACGGGCAGCACTTCTTTGCGCACAGGCAGCATTTCATTGTGCACAGGTAGCACTTTTTTGTGCACAGTCGGCACTTCTTTGGGAACGGGCAGCAGTTGCTTGCGCACGGGCAGCATTTCTTTCCGCACGGGCAACATTTCCCTTCGCACCGGCAGCACTTCTTCGTGAACGGGCAGCACTGCTTTACACAGGGGCAGCACTGGTTTGCGCCAGGGCAGGTGTTCCTTGCGCATGGGTAGCACTTCTTTGCATACACTAAGCGTTAAAATGAAACACAGTGGTATGGTAACGAACGAGGTTTTGCAGGAGCAGTGCCCCGTTGTGCCTGTGCTGTACGCGTGCCAAATGTCACCCTCCTCACCGAAGAGGGCACGGGGACGGAGGTATAACATCCGCAAAGGGGCCCGCTACCCATAATGTTGGGCCGTGACACTATAGCTGTGCCACTAAAGAGGATAACCCAGGATAGCCCAGCAGTCCTCAGCGGGAACAAGCAACCGAAAAAAAGAAGAAGAAGAAAGTAGAAAGAAAAAGAAGAAAAAACAAAAAACAAAAAAGTAAAAAAACGACCCACCAACGAAGGAGAGGAATAGAACACAGTGAAAGGGGAAGCACAAGCCGAAACCGGCAGAAATCTTGCCAAGGGCTAGGAACCGGGTGCACAACCCGCGAGGAAAAGAAAACGGCGGAACCACGAATTGGTGAAGCAGGTGCACCCTTGGGGTCTCTGCCCTGCACCAACGTACATGCCTGTGCGCGGGCATGGTAGAGTGGAGGTGCGCTGGCGGACCCAAACATGCAACTGCAAATTTTTGGCTCACAACCCAAGGAAAAGTGCACCCTAACCGTCCCTGTGCCCTCATTTGCAGTTGTTGTGCCCACGTTGTGCCTTCGCTGTGCTTGCATCTTTGAATCCACACGAACACAGCCCAGTGGTTGACAAGTCTACGAGGTATTGTGTTTCTAGTGCGTACGTGTTTGATTCACGCGAACAAAGCCCGTTGGTCAACGAACATCCAGATATTCCAAATGCGGTGCCTTGTTGTGCATGCGCAGAACACCACACCAAACACCACAGGGGCACGGGGACGGATGGCATTTAACGCGGGTAGCACTGCTTGCGCACGGGCAGCACTTTCTTGTGCACAGACAGCACAATGCGCACGGGCAGCACTACTTGCGCACGGGCAGCACTTTGTTCACGGGCAGCACTACCTTGCACACGGGCAGCACAACTTGGCGCACGGGCAGCACTTCCTTCCCCAAGGAAAAGACACCCCAACCGTCCCCGTGCCCCCATCTGCATGTGATGTGCTGACGCTGTACGTTCTCTGTGCCTGTACGCAAACACGCGAAACGCAACAAAGAAGCGCGGGCGACTCGGGTCAAAGTGAACAGTACCAAACCCGCGGCTGAAATTGTGGCGTGTGCACAGTACCTATGCACCAAGCACAGACGACCAAGGATAGCAGAGCAGTCTATGGCGGGAGTAGCCGACAGCGACACGCTGAAGAACGGAACGGTGTACTCAACGAAAGGGGAAGCAAGCCAACTTTCAGCCACAGGACAACCAAACAAAGGGATGAAGCTCCGAACACCACAAAACACCGCAGCAAACAAGCGGTCATTTCCCCCCCCTATTTTTATTAACCCCAGGAGGAGCACATCCCAGACTCGCCCGCGCTTCGCTATGCCTTCGCAGTGCCATCCCCCTTCACAACCCAAACCCGGTGGATAACAACTCAACGAGGTGAAAAACCGACTAGTTGAACCAAGGTCCAACGAGGTATTGGAATACAATGAGGGAGTAGAGTTGAAGGTGGTGCAAGAAAAATTCCCCTCCTTTTTCCTCCTCTCTCCCCCTCTACTGTGTTGCAAAGCCGCTGCTCGCATGGGGTGGAAGCCCAGTCGTTGGATCCTCACCCGCTTAGGGCCTCCCACCGAGCGGCCCTGGGGGTAAAGTATACCGCGGGGCGCTGTATGAGGTGAAAGCGGCTGTGTGGAAACTCCCCTGCTTATCTTGGAAGGGTGGTCCGTATGAGATCATCCTAGCCCCCGCAAATACGAGCTCGCCTGTTGCGCCGCATGCGCACCCAAACTCCTGGGCTACTGGTATCCCCGGGGCCTAAAGGTCGCCCGCTCCATTGCCCCAGGAGGTTGCGAAGTTTCGCTTCTTCCCGGTCCAACCTTGCTCTGGGCAACACCCAGGGTACTGTGCGGAGTCTCGTGACACGGGGCCATGCGTAATTCCCTTTTCCCAAGCCCAAGCCCAAGCCCAAGCACTTCTTTGCGCAGGGGCAGCACATCTTTGCGCACGGGCAGCACTTCTTTGCTCACGGGCAGCACTTCTTTGTGCTCACGAAGTGGAGCAGAACCATTGATTGAACTGATTGAGTGCGGCATAGCGATTGGGACTATGCTGCTTAATTCCAAACCTGTCCTCATTGACCCGCGGGTGCCCCTGTGTTCTCTACTGTGCCTCTAGCACCCCCAAAGGCCCAAGGGCTGCCCTCCAAAATATGCCCTACCTTCATGTGTGCCCCTATCAACCCTATTTACCCCGTGCAATGGAGAGGTTTCCAAAGCAGCCGCAGCATCGGTCAATCTCTGTTACTGGCAGATGGCAGCAGATGCCCCTGTACACAATGTGACCCCAGAACACAGGCAGACATGTGATCAACAGGACACTGCCTTGTGTGGCAGCGCACAAAATGGCGGCCGCAGACCCGTGGACATGGCAGTTGGCATCAATTTTCGCACACTTGACCTGGCAGACGGAGCCCTGGCTCCCAAGGAAGTGCGCGTCATCGGATCGTACAATTGGGTGCCTGGGGTTCACACCCCTACGATCATAGTGCCAGGTGCCCTCCGCAGCCTGTGGTCGTGAGGAGGGCCCACGCCTTGCTTAGCTCCGACAAGGTGTACGTTGAACACATGGCCCCCTGTCATGAACTGGGTCGAGGGATAGAGAGGAGGGGGTTGAAGCGAAGGGGGTCCCGAATCCCACCTCAGCGCCTCCCGCCCAACACAAACCTCAAGCGCTCCAACCTGTACCAGCACTGAAATTGCTTTGTCAGCGATTTCAGTGCTCTGATCGAAGGCTACTCGTTTTTCGGAATGCACACCATCAATTTGAGTGTGTTTGTGGTTGTCCGAGTTGTGTGCTGTTGGATGGGTGGGGGACGGGGAGGGGGGGGTATTGCCGGGTGCCGAAGAGGTTGTCCCAGGCGGGGTGGGAAACATAAGCATGCATCTCCTTACCTGCACAACCATCACAACGCATGCAGTATATGTTTCCAGCATCATTTGCAACTTTGTCAGATATTGATATTTCTGTGGATTGCGCGCAACCTGTGCCTTCTTTGAGCTGCATCCTCTTGTCCACAAATTTCCTGGACCTGGGCCAACTTGGGAGGAGGGTGGGTGCTTCGGCGTCAAGACACCGCAAAACTCAGCGCTACGCTTCAGTGCCAAAGGCTCCAGAAACAATTTTTCTCCTCCTTTGCAGTACAGGGGATCCACTCCCATGTGTGCATTCAATGCTCAGAGTTCTATGGGGAAATATATTGGTGCAAAATGGGCAGTACCCGCCTGCCGCAATGGGCGTTGGGTTGCCTCATTTTTCCTTGGATACCACATAGTCCAGGATGTGTCTGGGCCCCCAAAAAAATTACCAGACCACCTACTGACAACTGAAAAATATACCATGCATCCCCATTATCTTCTCTTTGCTACTTTCGACAACGTGTGCACAATATGCTCCACAGCCCTCCCACCCCCCCTCCCCTTGTGCAACCACTACGCTGCGTACCAATCACCCCCAGGCCAAACGGCGCTTTTGGGCCTTTGGACAGTATCTCGCGACCACCGTATCGTCAAACAGTGAAACAGTGCTGGTCTTTGCGCAAGTGGGGGGCGGGGTACGCAGTCTACAGACCATCCATGGACGAACATGGACGGGATGTGCGCACTCTGAAAACACGCGGTGTCTATCGCAAACCGAGCAGTGCACAGGGGAACGGACATGGGCCTGCTTAAGAGGGAGGGCGATGGCAGGCTCATTACTTGTGGCACTTCGCGTCTCCACCAGTGTGCAGTGTCTGCGATATCTGGACTGTGCAGACCCGACCACTAGCATGCCCTGATGTCCTGCCTCACGCCCGCGCACAGCAGTTCCGGGCAAGACGGGGAATTCGCGGCTGCGCATGAAGTTGTAGTGCCTCGTACTTCGTGATGGTGGGGGGCCCATGCACCCGTCATTTGTGCAGGAGAACCGGCACAGCTGAATGTGTCGAAAAGACGCATGAAACTACGCCAGACCAACGATTTTGTATGTCTCAAGTGCTGTCCTGTGCTCTTCTGATCAGTGCTGTGCTCTGCTGTGCTGGAGTATGCTGTGCTGTGCTGTGCTGTGCTGAGCAGTGCTGTGCTGTGCTGTGCTGTGCTGTGCTGAGCAGTGCTGTGCTGTGCTGTGCTGCGCTTTAGGGGGAACGTTAGCGCGCCGGGCGCGCGCCGGGCATCTTTTTTGACCCGTGCCCTACCGGTGGACTGTTGCCGTTGATATGTTGGGCAACATTATATGGATTTGCCCCTTGGCCCCCGGGACATCAGCAGATTTGGGATGGGTATGGACCTTCTCGTACCCGAGGTGATTTCTTTGATTTCGAAGTGGGGGGCCATGATGGTGCTTATAAGGGCCGGATTCATATCATTGTGCCATTAATTGGAAGAAAGAATGGCACTTTGACAGCCCGCCAACAATGTTACAATGACGTGCACGGGTGGTATAGGGCACGCATTGAGCAGCTGTTTGCTCGGTTGTGGCACGCAAGATGAGGCAGAGGATGAGGCAGAAGTGTGTGTGTTGTGTTGCCATAACGCTCCACCGTTGTAGTTTGGGATGAGTGTAAGGAGCACTATTGTACTGAATGTATTGACACCCACACTTGTGGGACCAATGTTATGATGCAGCTCTACTGTTCGCGATACCTCAATGACGCCTATCGCTTCTACTGGAGATCGATGCGGTTGTGCTATCCTAACCCCCCATTCTCCCAACTTGCTAAGGTGTTGACCAAGACCGCCCTTAAAGGAGCGAGAGTGGTACTGTGTACCCCAGTTTGCAACTTTCTTGAGCTGGGGCAGTTTGGGTCACCTAATTCTAAGGGCGTTTCCAAGGGGTGTGCTTGGGGGCTCTTCGGGGGGAACATAGTCTAAAAGTAGCGCGCCGGGCAAACATTCCCCCTTACTTTTGCTGTCCTGTTCTGTGCTGTGCTGTTCTGAGCAGTGCTCTGCTGTCCTGTGCTTTTCTGAGCAGGGCTGTGCTCTGCTGTGCTGGAGTATGCTGTGCTGTGCTGTGCTGTGCTGTGCTGTGCTGTGCTGTGCTGTGCTGTGCTGTGCTGTGCTGTGCTGTGCTGTGCTGTTCTGAGCAGGGCTGCACTGTGCTGTGCTGTGCTGTGCTGCACTGTTCTGAGTAGTGGTGTGCTGTGCTGTGCTGTGCTGTGCTGTGCTGTGCTGTGCTGTGCTGTGCTGTGCTGTGCTGTGCTCTGCTGTGCTGTGCTGGGGTGTTCTGTGTTGTTCTGAGCAGTGCTGTGCAGTGCAGTGCTGTGCTGTGCTGTGCTTTTCTGAGCAGTGCTGTGCCATGCTGTTCTGAACTGTTCTGAGCAGTGCTGTGCTGTGCTGTGCTGTGCTATGCTGTGCTGTGCTGGGCCGCTCCGTGTCGCTGTGTTGTATTCCATGCCGTGTGGGACGGGGTTGGATGCCGTCAGCCTGCCGTACTGGGCAGGGCTGGATTGGGCTGTGCTGTGCTGGCTTGCGGTGGTAATTTGGCCCCTGTAATGGGACTGAGCCCCTGTGTGGGGCCCTAAGGAGCAGGTCACGATAGGCAATCAGTAACACAATCCCTTCAAGGCTCAAACCTGTGGCAAACCGGGAGCCTGTGTTAAGTGCTGCTGGCACCCTCTGCTCCGCATGTGCAGCATTTTATCGACGAGAATCATTACCGACACAAGGAGTATCCCTTGGAGCCCTTGTTCCGCAGCGTGCAGCTGTGCTCCCCCAATTTCGACTTCCAGCAGGCGGACATAGTCACAGGTCGTTCCCATTCCCTTGATCGGCCCGAGACGTCGCCCTCAGACCGCCCTGTTGTTCGCAAAGGGTTCTGTTGGTGGTTTACCAACACTGGTCAACGAGGCTTGGTCTCCAGTTGCAAGCGGTTGTTGTAGTGATGTGTGAAACAGTACCTCAACACTTCATTCCACCAAAAAATAGTGTTCCACTGCTTGTGCCGAAGCATTTTCCACCCTTCCTGGACTCCTGGGATGGGCAGCCATCATGGCCATTTGGAAAGTAGGTTGTGTCTGCAAACACCAGCCAGCTTTCGGCGGACTATGGCAATGCTGCTAAAGGAATGGGACCACAACCTGTCCCAATGGGAGCAGTACCCCCCTCAACTGCCGATTTCACGCCATAAAAAGCTTTTCGACAATCACTTTTACAACCCACAGCGCCCCGCTCTCCCTCGACCCCACACCCCTACACCACCCCCTACAGCCGCTCCGGCCCGGGTATGGCACAGGGTTGACCTGCCAGACAGTAGAAACACATCAAATCACACCAACAGGTGAATGGATTGTCGAGACGAATTGGAACCCCGAAGCCGCATTGATTCCTTGAACATTGAAGCAAGCCCCCCCACCTTCCCTCCCTGCCTGTCAGATTCAGGCTCGTCAAGCCTTGACGAGGGGACAGGGGTGTTGGCGGGGGGAACCACAATGGGACTGAACAACGGGGTGGAGTACGGTGCGTCCATGGAGCGGTCATGCAGATGTTGCCCTGTAGGCATGAAATGCTTCTTTGCCACGCCCCAAGGCGCTCGCTTTTTGGCCCATTTGATCCACACTTGCTGTGAGCGCTTGCCATGTTTGATGGCAATTCCTAGCGGCTACCGGATGTTTGCTTGTAGTTCGTGGAGGTTGCTGCATGTTTACCATTAAATTCGTGAAAGTTGCTGGATGAGTGCCCGCTCATCCCTGTGGCCTGGCAACATGCTTACCATGTGACGTGTGCATGCTCATGGTCAACAGGTTTGATGCACGTGCATATTGGGTGTGAGTCACCCGAGCCGCTGTGCTGGAGCTGGAGGGTCAGCATGTCTCACTAACGCCTGTACTCTACTGCGATACATACCAACTGTTCACCGCCCTCTGAGTTACTCCACTAGTAACTCGGGTACCAGTAATGCGAGATCACTTAGGCATTGACTTCCTCACTGCTCAACCCTCTTCCTTGAGGCAGCGGGGCAGCAACCACTATGTCTGTGATCTGCTGCAGATCGTAGGAACCTCCGCACACTTCTCTCGGTGGCCAACGGCTTTCGGAAGGACAGTTTCCGCATTGACGGCCAACGACTCGGCAACCTCTTGGCCTTTGTGCAATGTCCACTGATCGACGGACAACAGGTATTCAAAAGTCAGGTGGTGTTTGAGGCTCAGAACATCCTTCGGGGCTGTGAGTGATGCTACGGCATTGGAGGCAAGTCGGGTGTTCAACGTACGTGCGGGAGAAGGGGAGGTGGTGCGGTCAAGAGCTCCGAATGGCAAGACCCGACGACAATAATGTCGGTGAGCATACTAAAGTCATGCCTAGCCGCATACTTTCATTTGCCTCTGGTGTTTGGTTTCAATGTCAATTTTTCAAGTTGTCCTCTTACACCCAAAACACAAATGGATGGGGAAGTGTGGATCCAATGGTATGTCAAGAATAGCACAAAGCAACAAAAGGAAAATCAAATTTTTGTTTTGAGATGGACAAGCATGCTGAAGCCCAAGCGGCGGCACTCTCATCGGTCTCCAACAGCCCACCTTAGGGTGGGCTATTTCATTGGTGTTGAAAGGCATAAAGTGGACACGTTGACATGCAGGCATATCACTATCTATGTCTCCTATGTACCTACCCGTCAACTTGTATTTTGCACAAGAAAAGTCTTGTCTTTTGCACGGCGCATATGATTCCAACATGCACTAAAAGTTCGTCTTTTGCACATGCAAAACACTGGTGGGTAGTTATCTTGTGCAGTGCAAAGCACAAACGTATACAGTCCAGCATGTGACATGTGGAGTGCAGATTGAAATGTGCAATGCAAAATGCAACATGTGCCGTGCAGAATACATGCAGTGCAAAACACATATCTCGTCATGGCCAACCCCACCACAACCACCACTGCCTTATGAAGCAATGAAAGAGCATGACACGGATATCACCATGGAATCTCCATGCAACACAGTTCACTGCTGCGGGCTTGCTTCGTGCAGCTCATGCGTGGCGCCATCAAACCACCATCTTTGTCCCCAGACGCTTTGTTCAACATCTCGGCTTATCAAACTACACGAGATAATGCACATGGCGTGGTAAACAAAGTTTACACCATTGAATTGCCTGTAGTCAGCACTAAAATACCGCAAGATTGCAGTTGGTCTCAAGCTCGTGAGAATTGTTTCCAAGACAGCTTGCACTTACAAAGCACTGTCCCTAAAAGTGTTGAGGTGGCTGAGGGTAAAATTGTCTTTTCCACTGCAAACCACAAAGCAAAATGCAACATGTGGAGTGTACATTCCAGTGTGCAATGCAAAATGCAAAACGTGCTGGGCAGAATGCACTGTACAGTGCGAAACACACACCCCTTCCACTGCCCAAGCCCGGCTCAACCACCCTACCAGCTGAACCAAAGACATAGCATGATATGGGCATATGAACGGAATTGCAACGCAACACAGTTCAATGCTGGGGGTTTGCATCCTGCAACTCACACACGGCACCAGTCCACATGGCGGGTTGAAGCCCCTGCATGCAGTACAGGCAACTCTACCGGGCCATGGGATGTTCGCCGAGTGTCATTCTCCTAGGTTCACCCGGGCATGGTCACTCAACTTTTACCAATTTCCAAGATACTGCGAAGATGACTGGCTCCTAATCTAGACATGAACAAGTGACACGAACAGGTGACACAAAAAAAAAAGACACAACCAACTGGCACCAACAATTTGATACCAACAGCTAACACCAACATCTGACACAAACAACTGACACCAACAAATGAGGAAATAGGACATTCAGCAACAATCTAAGTATTTCGCATTCGGGGTTCTCCAGTCCACATGACTGGTTGAAGCCCCTGCATGTTGTACGGCCAACTCTACTGCATGTTGTACAGCCAACTCTACTGGGCCACGGGATGTTCGCCGAGTGTCATTCTGTTGGGCATGGTTCACCTCGGCATGGTCACTCAACTTTGCAAATCACCTCGAAGAGAGGTTGTTAGATCAAGTGCAGGTGCGGGCGTCGTATACCCCCCTTTTTGGGGGTCATTCGCGTAGCATACCCCGAGGCATGATATTTGATGTCCAACCCCTTGTAAAATCATTATTTTGCCCAATAAGACCATCATCCCCCAATGGATTTTTTGATTCTGAGGCCTCTATCCCCTTAAACTGGATAACACTTTTTTGAGGGGGGGGTGGGGGTGGGGGGGCGGGGGGGGGGGGGTCAAAAGTTTTCACTGAGCAGGCTGCAAGCAATCAGAGACACAATTCTGTCACACCCACCCCCGGTCGAATGGTAACCCACCAGGCTGCAGATTTTTCTGTCGGCGGTTCGAATCCCGGTTGGTGGACGCCGGCAGCGGCGCCGCTGCCGTATTGGCCGCACAAGGGTTCGAACCGCCGTCCCAAAACGTCAGCGGCCGACTGCATTACCATTCGGCCACTGCGGATACTGCGACTACATGTTCTCCCCACTGCTTGGATCCGTGTCTGCCACTGACAAAAAACCCAAAGTGTATGTTTCTGTCTGACTGACTGCTGGCCTGTCTAACTGACTGACAGCCTCTCTTCGAGGTGCACTGCCGAAGGCAATAGAATCACCTTGCAGAGGTTGTTAGATCAAAGCGAGGCAGGCGTATATAGGGGAAAACGCCACATACCCCCCATTTTGGGCCTTTTTGGGCCTATTCGCGTACCCTACCCCAAGGGGTTGAATTGTTAGTTTAACCCCTTGTAAAATCATTATTTTGTCCAATAAACGCATCCCCCAATGAGTTTTTGGTCCGGACCCCCCAGACCCCCCACTTGAAACCCACTTTTTTGAGGTTTTGAGGGAGGGGCCGGGGGGTGGTGGGGGGGTCAAAAATAACGAAAAAATGACCCCCCTTTTTTTGGGTCGAAAATCATGAATCTTTTGGTTTTTTTCGATTTTGAGCCGAAAAGGTGTTTCCGGGTCCCGACTCTATGGGGTTTGTATGGGGCGGAGTGGGACGAGCGCTTAAGCAGTTTATGCACTTTCCAGCCATTTTCGCCATGTTGGCGGTTTTGGCAACCTCGGTGACCCCACTCTGAGGGGTGCGAGTGGGGATATTGTGACAGTATATGCCTACTAGGATACGGAAGGACGTTTTTTGCAGTCTGTAGCCATGCCGAGGGCCGGTCAAATGCCCGTGCCAACGACGCGAAATGGCTGTTTCCACCAATAATGGCCTAGTGAATGGGCTGGTACACTACCTGCTCATGCAGTTTTTCACCCTGGGCAGCTCAAAAATCGAAGTTTTCGAAACTTGTTTTTATGATATTGTGACCACATGATATGACCATCCAAGGTATGTAAAGCATGTTTTAGGCCGTATTTACGTGTTTTCCACCCTATTTGGGTGTTAGGGGGCGGGGGAGGGGGGGGGGGGGGCTCCCAAGGGATTGGTACACAACCTGCTTATGCAATTTTTCACCCTGGGCAGCTCAAAATCGAAGTTTTCGAAGGTTTTTTTTTGATATCGTGATCACCTAAAATGACCATCCAAGGTATGTAAAGCATGTTTTAGGCCGTATTTACGTGTTTTTTCACCCTATTTGGGTATTAGGTCCGGGGGGGGGGGGGGGGTCTCCCAAGGAATTGGTACACAACTTGCTTATGCAGTTTTTCACCCTAGGCAACTCAAAAATCCAAGTTTTCGAAACTTGTTTTTTTGATATCTTGATCACCTAAAATGACCATCCAAGGTATGTAAAGCATGTTTTAGTCCGTATTTTCCTGTTCTTCCCCCTATTTGGGTATTGGGCGGGGGGGGGGGGGGTCAAACGGGATGGTACACAACCTGCTTATGCAGTTTTTCACCCTGGGTAGCTCAAAAATCGAAGTTTCCGAAACTTATGTTTTTGATATTGTGATCACCTAAAATGACCATCCAAGGTATGTAAAGCATGTTTTAGGCCGTATTTACGTGTTTTTTCACCCTATTTGGGTATTAGGTCCGGGGGGGGGGGGGGGTCTCCCAAGGAATTGGTACACAACTTGTTTATGCAGTTTTTCACCCTAGGCAACTCAAAAATCCAAGTTTTCGAAACTTGTTTTTTTGATATCTTGATCACCTAAAATGACCATCCAAGGTATGTAAAGCATGTTTTAGTCCGTATTTTCCTGTTCTTCCCCCTATTTGGGTATTGGGCGGGGGGGGGGGGGTCAAACGGGATGGTACACAACCTGCTTATGCAGTTTTTCACCCTGGGTAGCTCAAAAATCGAAGTTTCCGAAACTTATGTTTTTGATATTGTGATCACCTAAAATGACCATCCAAGCTATGTAAAGCATATTTTAGCTTGTATTTATATAGTTTTTACCCTATTTAGGGTGTGTGTTGCTTGGGGTAGATTCTGTGCGAGGTGGACTTGCCGAAGGCAATAGAATCACCTCGCAGAGGTTGTTAGATCAAAGCCAGGCAGGCGTATATATGGGGAAAACGCCACATACCCCCCGATTTGGGCCTATTCGTGTACCCTACCCCAAGGGGTTGAATTGTTAGTTTAACCCCTTGTAAAATCATTATTTTGTCCAATAAACGCATCCCCCAATGAGTTTTTGGTCCGGACCCCCCCAGACCCCCCCCACTTGAAACCCACTTTTTAGGGGGGGGGTGGGGGGGGGGGGTCAAAAATGTCGAAAAAATGACCCCCCCCTTTTTTTGGGTCGAAAATCATGAATCTTTTGGTTTTTTTCGATTTTGAGCCGAAAAGGTGTTTCCGGGTCCCGACTCCATAGGGTTTGTATGGGGCGGAGTGGGACGAGCGCTCATGCAGTTTATGCACTTTTCAGCCATTTATGCTATGTTGGCGGTTTTGGCAACCTCGGTGAACCCGTGGTACCCACCCTGAGGGGTGCGAGTGGGGATGTTGTGACAGTATATGCCTACTAGGATACGAAAGGACGTTTTTTGCAGTCTGTAGCCTTGCTTAGGGCCGTTCACAACCCGTGCCAAAGACGCGAAATGACTGTTTCCACCAATAATGGCCTAGTGAATGGGGAGGTACACAACCTGCTTATGCAGTTTTTCACCCCAGGCAGCTCAAAAATCGAAGTTTTCGAAACTTGTTTTTTTGATATTGTGACCACCTAAAATGACCATCCAAGCTATGCAAAGCATGTTTTAGGCCGTATTTACATGTTTTTCACCCTATTTGGGTATCAGGTCGGGGGGGGGGGGGGGTATCCCAAGGGACGAGTGCACAACCTGCTTATGCAGCTTTTCAACCCGGACAGCTCAAAAATCGAAGTTTTCGAAACTTGTTTTTTTGATATTGTGACCACCCAAAATGACCATCCAAGCTATGTAAAGCATGTTTTAGGCCGTATTTACGTGTTTCTCACCCTATTTGGGTATCAGGTCGGGGGGGGGGGGGGGGGGGCTCCCAAGGGACGGGTGCACAACCTGCTTATGCAGTTTTTCAACCCAGACACCTCAAAAATCGAAGTTTTCGAAACTTGTTTTTTTGATATTGTGACCACCCAAAATGACCACCCAAGGTATGTAAAGCATGTTTTAGGCCGTATTTACGTGTTTTTCACCCAATTTGCGAATCAGGTCCGGAGGGGGGGGGTCTCCTAGGGGATTGGTACACAACCTGCTTATGCAGTTTTTCACCCCGGACAGCTCAAAAATGCAAGTTTTTGAAACTTGTTTTTGTGATATTGTGATCACCTAAAATGACCATCCAAGGTATGTAAAGCATGTTTTAGGCCGTATTTACGTGTTTTTCACCCGATTTGGGTATTAGGTCCAGGGGGGGGGTCTCCCAAGGGATTGGTACACAACCAACCTGCTTATGTAGCTTGTCACCGTGGGCAGCTCAAAAATAGAAGTTTTTGAAACTTGTTTTTCTGATATTGTGACCACCTAAAATGATCATCCAAGGTATGTAAAGCATGTTTTAGGCCGTATGTACATCTTTTTCACCCTATTTGGGTATTAGGTCCCGGGGGTGGGGGGGGGGGGGTCTCCCAAGGGATTGGTACACTACTTGCTAGTGCAGTTTTTCACCCTCGGCAGCTCAAAAATGGAAGTTTTCGAAACTTGTTTTTTTGATACCGTGATCACCTAAAATGATCATCCAAGGTATGTAAAGCATATTTTAGCCGGTATTTATGTAGTTTCCACCCTATTTTGGGTGTGTGTTGCTCGCGGTAGATTCTCTGCGAGGTGGACTTGCCGAAGGCAATAGAATTTTCCCAGATACCGCGAACATCACTAACTCCTCCTGTACACACCAACAATTGACACCAACAAGTAATACCAACAGCTGACACCAACAAACTGACACCAACAAACTGACACGAACAAATGGCAACAACAACTAACACCAACAACTGACACAAACAACTGACACGAACAAATGACACGAACAAACGACACGAACAACTAACACCAACAACTGACACCAACAAACTGCCACCAACAAACTGACACGAACAAATGGCACCAACATTTTAAGAAACATCTGACATTTGAAGGATGGATACCAACAACGACACGAATGACACGAGCAGCTGACATCAACAACTGACACGAACAACTGACGTGGACAACTGACACAAAGAACTGTCACGAACAACTGACATGAACAACTGAACAACTGACATGAACAAGTGACACAAACAATTGACACCAACAACTGACACGAACAATTGACATGAACAATTAACACGGCCCATTTACTGACCAATAGGACATTCAACAACAATCTAACTATTACTCACTCGGAGTTCTCCAGTCCACATGGCTGGTTGAAGCCCTGCATGTAGTATGGGCAACACTACTGGGTCATGGGATGTTCGCCGAGCGTCATTTTCTTGGGCATGGTTCAGTAACACCAACTGAGACCAACAACTGACACGAGCAATTGGCATCAGCAACTGACACGAACAACTGACACGAACAACCGACGCAAACAACTGACACCATCAACTGACATGAACAACTGAACACCTGATATGAACAATTGGCATGAAAAATTGATGCGAACAACTGACACCAACAACCGACACAAAGAACTAACATGAATAATTCACACGAACAATTGACACGATCAACTGACACAAACAACTAATAGACCGATAGGACATTCAGCAACATTCCAAGTATTACCCACTTTCGATTCTCCAGTCCACATGGCTAGTTGAAGCTCCTAACACCAACAATTGACACCAACAACTGATGCGAGCAACTGACACCAATAACTAACACGAACAACTGACGCAAACAACTGACACGAACAGGTGACATCAACGGCTATCACGGACACCAACAACCAACATGAACAACTGACACAAACAACTAACAAGAACAGCTGACACCAACAAGCGACATGAACAACTGACACGAACAACTGACGCAGACAACTAAAGCAAACAACGGACACGGACAACTGACACGAGCAGCTGACACGAACAATTGACACCGACAACTAACACAAATGATTGAAACCACTAACCGGCACGAACAACTGACACCAACAACTGACACGACATGAACAACTGACACAAACAACTAACATGAACACCTGACACCAACCACCGACAAGAACAACTGACACCATGGTCTGTAAATGAGTCGTGTCAGTTGTTTGTGTCAGTTGTGCGTGTCACTTGTTCGTGTCCGCTGTGGGTGTCGGTTGTTGGTGTCAGATATTGGTGTCAGTTGTTCATGTCATTTGTTTGTGTCAGTTTTTTGTGTCAGCTGTTCGCGTCATTTGTTCGTGTCGCTTGTTACCCACTCGGGGTTCTGCAGTCCACATGGCGGGTTGAAGCCCCTGCATGTAGTACGGCCAACTCTACCGGGCCATGGGATGTTCGCTGAGTATGATTCTCCTAGATTCACCTGGGCATGGTCACTCAATTTTTGCAAACTTCCCGGATATTGTGAACATGACTGAGGCCTCATATGGACACAAACAACTGACACGAATAATTGACACCAACAATTGACACCAACAACTGACACGAACAAATGACAAGAGCACTTGACACCGACAAGTAACCCGTGTCGTGTTGTTGGTGTCGTAGCAGAATTTGGTGTCAGTTGTTGGTGTCAATTGGTCATGTCAATGCCAGTTGTTTGTGTCGTGTTCGTTGTTCTTGTCGTGTTTGTTGTTCTCCAATTGTTGATGTTACTTGTTCCTGTCAGTTGTCTGTGTCAGTTGTTTGGGTCACTTGTTCGTTTTATTTGCTTGTGTCCGTTGGTCATGTTGGTTGTTGGTGTCAGCTGTTCGTGTCAGCTGTTGATGTCAAGTCTTTGTGTCAGTTCTTCGTGTCAGTTGTTGGTGTCAGTTGCTCGTGTCAGTTGTTGGTGTCAATTGTTGGTGTCAGGGGCTTCAACTAGCCATGTGGACTGGAGCATCCAAAGTGGGTACTACTTAGAATATTGCTGAATGTCCTATTGGTCTGTCAGTTGTTCATGTCAATTATTCATGTTAGTTGTTCGTGTCGGTTGTTGGTGTCACTTGCTTGTGTCAGTTGTTTGTCTCAATTTTTTGTGTCAAGTGTTCGCGTCGGTTGTTTGTGTCAGTTGTTTGTGCCACTTGTTCGTGTCATTTTTTTAGTTGTTCATGTCAAAGGATGGTGTTAGTTGTTTGTGTCAGTTGTTTGTGTCAGTTGTTCGTGTTAGTTGATGATGCCAGTTGCTCGTGTGAGTTGTTGGTGTCAGTTGTTTGTGTCAGCTGTTGGGGTCAATTGTTGGTGCCAGTTGTCTGGACAAACAATTAACACAGACAACTGACAAAAACAACTGCCACCAACAACCGACACGAACATCTGACACGAACAACTAACACGAATAGCTGACACCAACAACTGACATGAAGAATTGACACTGGATGGCCAGTCTTCAGACATTGGGCTTGTCAATATCCATTGCATGGATGTACGTGGATGAGCGTTGCGTGGATGGATCTGCAGACTGTGTGGCTGTGTGGTGGTGCAGCATCAATATGCTGGGCCAATGGCCTGCAGGTCTCTGAATATGCCCAGTCAAAATGGTCCGGTCCCTCCTTGGCATGCCGCCAAGCATACCCACCCACATGCCTCGCACATCCAAATACACTCTGCAGGGTGTTGGCACCAAAGCGGTGGCTCAAGCAATCAATTTTCCAGGCTGAACGGCGAAAATCCCATGACCCAGTAGAGTTGGCCATACAACATGCAGGGGCTTCAACCAGCCATGTGGACTGGAGGACCCCGAGTGAGTAATAGTTAGATTGTTGCTGAATGTCCTAGTCGTCAGTGAGTGGTTCGTGTCACTTGTTCGTGTCAGTTGTTCGTGTCATCTGTTTGTGTCATTTATTGGTGTCAGCTGTTCGTGTCAGGCGTTGGTGTTAATTATTCGTGTCAGTTGTTCGTGTCAGTTGTTGGTGTCCATATGAGGCCTAAGTCATGTTCGCAGTATCTGGGAAGTTTGCAAAAATTGAGTGACCATGCCCAGGTGAACCTAGGAGAATCATACTCAGCGAACATCCCATGGCCCGGTAGAGTTGGCCGTACTACATGCAGGGGCTTCAACCCGCCATGTGGACTGCAGAACCCCGAGTGGGTAATACTTAGATTGTTGCTGAATGTCCTATGGGTCTGTAAATGGGTCGTGTCAGTTGTTCGTATCAGCTGTTTGTGTCAGCTGTTGGTGTCACCCCCCAGCAACACACCCAAAATAGGGTAAAAACTACATGAATACGCGCTAAAACATGTTTTACATATCTTGGATGGTCATTTTAGGTGACCACAACATCAAAAAAATAAGTTTCGGAAACTTCGATTTTTGAGTTGTATAGGCAGAAAAACTGCATAAGCACCAATCCCTTGGGTGCCCCCCCCCCCCTCCCCCCGCGTGTGCCCAATACCCAAATAGGGTCAATTGTTCGTGTCCGCTGTGGGTGTCGGTTGTTGGTGTCGGTTGTTGGTGTCAGTTGTTCGCGTCATTTGTTCCTGTCAGTTCTTCGCGACATTTATTCGTGTCGGTTGTTGGTGTCAGTTGTTCCTGTCGGTGGTTGGTGTCAGGTGTCCGTGTTGGTTGTTCGTGTCAGCTGTTCGTGTCAACTGTTGGTCAACAAGTGGGTAATACTTAGATTGTTGCTGAATGTCCTGTTGGTCAGTAAATGTTTCATGTCAATTGTTCGTGTCAGTTGTTTGTGTCCGCTGCGGGTGTCGGCTGTTGGCGTCAGATGTTAGTGTCACTTGTTTATGTCATTTGTTCCTGTCAGTTTTTCGTGTCAGTTGTTGGTGTCGGTTGTTGGTGTCAATGGTTCGTGTCAGGTGTTTATGTTACTTGTTTGTGTCAGGTGTGTGTGTCAAGTGTTGGTGTCAGTTGTTCGTGTCGGTTATTGACTCACTGCACGTCCACCGATGCAATGGGCATCCGCATGCACAGTGTGCAGACCCATCATCCAACGGTCATCCACCATTCACCTACCAGAGTCTGCAGGGCAATCCAAGCAATCACCATCCACACACACAGTCTGTGGGCCCATCCATGCACTGACCAGTGGCACCATGCACCATTCTTTGTGGGCCTACAGGGTATGAAAAACCTTTGAGGGGCGAGTGATGCACCAATAAAGTTTGTGTGGTATCCGCATAGTCTCAAGCTCAGACGATGAGGGTAAAATGAGCGGCCAGCTTCTTTGTGGTGTGAACATGCCTTGTGTCAGGTAGTGACACGCCAATGAATCGTTTGTGGTTCCCTCATGTCTCAATCGACCTTTAAAGACCATCACAACCTTGACTCGCTCCTCTGGACTGTCTATGGTGCAGGCAGCCTGCACATGGGTTGGGCCACAATAGTTGTGTGCACCACCTGTTTTCCCCACAGGACACGGGCTACGGCTTCAATTTTGAGGATCAGATGACGAAAACACGCAGCGATCTGTATGCAGGCGCGAGCTACCGCAGGTTGGCACGCGTCTCGGGGTTTCCAAGACCGCTTTGTGATGCTTCGGCTGTTTACCCTGGTGTCCGCTTAATTCACAATTTTTTTTAAATGGGGACCGCCAGGTGTACTGTCAAATTGCTGTCGGTTGCGTTCTATCCGCCGTCGGTTACCCTCCAACCATCTAGGTGGGTTTGACGGACGTCACCAATTTGCTTTGCCTTTGCTCTTAGGGACCGCCTTGCCAGGCAAGGCTCCAAAACCATTCATAAACGCGAATCAGAAAAACAGTAGCATGAAACCACAAATACGAAGGCTGCGGTTCCGGGTGCGACTCTTCATGGATGTCACAAGCAATCATTGAAGTTGGAGCATGTTTTGAGTCATCGCAGGTGAGTGCGAAAGGGCCCAATCCACCCCGCCCCCCCCCCCCCCCCCGTGAACAGCACGTTTACGGGGCGAACCACCAGGCGGAGGGGGCAGGGGGGCTGGGGGCATGTGGGGAAGGGGTGGGGGGGCTGGCAAGGGAGAGCACAGGGGGAGGAGGGGCGTCGCTTCTCAGCTCTCAAAACAAACGGTGTACTTTTTGCCTTTTGTAAATAAGACGGTACACACTTTTCACGTTTTAGGTATTGGTTTGTGCCTTCAGTTTTCAGTTTCTTTTGTGCTGTGTACTGTGGAGGTCGCGTGTCTGCTCCAGTAAGAGGCGGGGAGTGTCAGGGGCCACCCTTTTTTGTGTTCGTCCCCGCAGCATTGTTTACTACAAGACCGGCGGCGTGCGGCTGGTCGTGCGCGGCGAAATTGATGCCTACGATTTCAAGGATCCCCAAGCCCTCAGCGCGGGAATTCAGAGGCCACCTGCCGAGCGATCATCACGTCCTGTGAAAACCTCAGAAGGTGCTAGCGCTTACACCTGCCCCCTGCCCTTTTTACATCCTGACGCTGCAGTGTCACAGCAAGATCTCAAGTGCGTCGCAGCCCCTGCACATGAGGGACTCGCTCCGGGTGTTGCGGTTGCAGTGCTCACAGCTGGTTGCACAACAGTGCAGGTTGCAAATCGTTGTGCACTTTGGAGTGCCAAATTTGTCTCCGTCGTTTGATTTAGTGCGGTGCATTTGTTGTTGTGGATTGCAATCAGCCGTGTGTCTCGGGCACACCCTTTGGTGCGACGCAGTGCTGAGGGATGGTAGATAATCTTGGAATTATGGATTCTCCCGGGCCGTGTCTTATTTGCATTTGCACGCCAGCAAAGACAGCCAGATACTTGCTGAAGGTTGGTCCCTCTGGAGTTTCGGGGGGGGGGGGGGCATGGGTTGATGTGTGTGTGGTTTCAGCGCCCTCGGTGGGTGGGTGGGTGGGTCAGAGGCCCAACTCTTTCAGTAAATTTCATTTCTTCTGGTTTCTGACGTGTGGCCGGATCGACCGTGGCCAGGGCCCAGGAGCAGCAACGACAACCCCCAAACCACCACCAGTGCCTGGGCGATAGTCTGGTCGGAATGGATGCTGCCAAAGTCTTGATCAGCGTCAGCCCAAAAGTAAGGATTTGTCTGTGGCCGTGGGCATATTCCGGCTGAGCTCCAGCCGCTGCATAGGTCAGCCAGTCGTATCATCTTCTGAAGCTTTAGTTTGAAGCCCCCACCGGCCTCACGGTGACCCGCGGTTCTCCGTCCTCCTTGCAGTGCCTGCGCCTGAGACCGACGTTGAAGACCATCAAATGGGGGAACGCGATCTGAAGACTGGCGACTGGACATGCCCTGTTTGCAATGAAGTGAATTTTCAGGCACACGATGCATGTGTTGAATGTGAAGCAGGTATCTGGGCACGTGCTTTATGTTGTGGTGGTGGTCGAGGTTGGGCAAATGTCACTGGTGCGTTGTGCCTGGCGAACGCAGGGTGCAGGTGGAAGGCACAGCGCCGTCATGAAAGGCAGGAGCTGTGCTGTGGTTTGCCACGTCCCCCACAGTGATGGGCGGTGGTTTTGTCTGGGGGACAGAGAGCAAGGGAAAAAAGGAGACCATGGAACTCACAGCCTGCCTTGGGATACTGTCCAGCCGCACGCATACGGGGCTGCAGGCTCGCACGCCTATCTTCCAGCACCATCTTCAGTGGAGACATCATTTGTCGGCGGGGAAGAGGCGCGCACGCCGCGGATATGGGGAAACAGGTTTGCCGGGGGGGGGGGGGGGGGCGTTCGGGCCCCTTACCCTGGGGGGGGTCCGGGAAAGGGGTTCCCGTGGCAGAGCCTTAATAAAGTGGCGGTCTCCCCTGTGATCTTTTTGCTGCAGGGGAATGCACGGGTGAAACAACTCAGGCCACAGGTGACCACCAGACAGCTGTCATAGCCACCAAACCTAGGCAGACCGTGCATGAAATCCACGTACAACAGAGAGTTAGCAGAATAGGGGATAGGCAAACTGGATATCAGTCCCCGGTCCCTAGAGTCGCTTTGCTTGCTGGCATGACAGCCACAAGAGTCCACTATGGGCTGCATTCGTGACCGTAGTTCAGAGAGGGTTAGTCGGGAGTAGAAACACTCCCTGAAGAAGTCAATTGAACGGTTACAGCCTGTGTGCCCTGAACCCCTGTTTTACTTGCTCACTTGTCTTTCTTGAACAGGGGATCACATCTACTGTTGTGTACAGATTTGTTGACAATTTATTGTGTTGCTGTTGACACAGCATGCAGGTCTTGAAGTCCCCTTTCAAAAGCTCGTCATCTAAAGGCCCCAACCAAGACCCGTCGAGCTATGGGAGCGGCTCGGCAAGGCCAGACACGAGCTGGATGACTGCGGATGAGATGAGAGCTCTTCTACAGTCCCAACAAGAAGCTATTGGACATTTGCAGGCACGCTGGGAGGGTTTGGCGGTCGCTGAGCACAACACTGTACCGGATTTGAACGTGGCGGCCGTGGAGCAATTGTTGGGAGGCGAAGAGTGGCAAGTTGGATGAGGCAGTCGGGTGAAGCCCTGCGGGACTACTTGCGCTCGGTTGATACTGCGCCAGTTCGGCTGTCCAATGTCATGGGCAACGCCATGGAATGTCCACGAGGAGACCGCTTAGCTTACAGGCTCCCGGGAATCATCCTGGACTCGCGGCATGCGTATGCCCAACGCTATGTGTCGGATGATAGCCGAGCGGACCCAGCAAACACGCTGGATGCGTTGAGCTGGTCGGAGGCCGTCCCGAGGGGCGGTCCGTCCTTCAAGTACAAGGGCATCGACTTCGCCATGCGGCAAGGTGTCCTTCATTGGATGTCGAAGAAGGGGAGGTGGATACCGGTGTCAGCCAGGCCATCAGGTGACTGTCAGAGATGCGCCAAAGCGAATGTCCCACAAGAGCACTTGAGGCATTGGCATTTTCAATGCCCCCACTGGTCCCGAAGGGACTGCGGCCGGGCCGGCTGGGGGTGCCCCTGTTGGTGTTCGGATTCGCGGTCGGTCGCTGGAAGCTACGCGGCAGTGCCCTCTCATGCTCCAGGGCCAACCTTCAGGGTGGCGGCGGTCTGCTGGGCCATGGCGATGGCAGCTGTGGGCTTGTATCTGTCGCAGCCGTGGGCGTGCGGGGATGGGCACCCAAAACCCAAACAAGGTACCGATCCGCGCTGTCCACATTGGCTGGCTTTGAGGGGTCAAGAGCGCTGCAGTCGACGCTTCCTGACACGCTGTTTGAGTTGCTGCAGTATGGGACAGGCAAGGTCGACTCTCTGTGGGTACGTCTCAGCCGCTCGGGCTGCTGAGGGTGTCCGGCTGCTTCCGGAATGTTTGCGAGCCATCTACTAGAGACTTGCGAAGTCGGGCAAGCCCACTCCCGGGCAACCGTACCTGGGACCATGCGGACTCCATCTCCTCTGGTCTAGAGCGTCATTACCACAAGAGCAAAATGTGGCAGCCCTTGCTTGCCTCAGTTGGTTGCTTTTCCTCAGGGTGTCTGAGGCGCTGTCCATCACACCAGCAGGACTAGCGAGTGACTCCGTGGTCCTGTTCGTCACGACCAAAGTCGGCGGTCATCGACAGGTGCGAAGGCCGCTCTACAGGTGCGGACGGTCGTGGGTCCGTTTCCTCAGGGCCTATGCCTAGGCCTGTTGCATCCCTGAGGGTCAGCCGTTCCTTCGGGGAGGGGTTGAGGCAGTGGAGAAGACCTTTGCGACCCTCCTCCGCGACTCCCCATACGCGGGTCACCGGTGGCACAGCGTACGGCAGGGGGGCGCCGCCGCGACCTTTCACCGCTCCCCCAACGTCCCCTACTTCGTTTGGTGGGGGCGGTGGCGCCGGCTGGCCACGGCTCTCGAGTACGCTCTGGGGCACTCTGACCCTGCAGTGGTTGGGGCACTGGAGCTGCCGTGGCCTGTTGGCATCCAAGCTGCTGATGGGGGGCTGGTTGTGCTCTTGGCGGACCTGTGGGGCGATGCCATGTATGCCAAATCCGAGAGGTCCACCACCAGTGCTCAGCGTTGAATTAAATGCTGGCCAGGTCCCTGGCCAAATGGCAAATTTACGCGTAGATGCGTAAATTTTACGAAAATGGCCACTTTTTGGGCCACCCCGCTGTTAACAGGTGCAACTTCGGTGTAAATCGGTGTATATTGCTATGTTTACACTATTTCATGATGCGGTTGACCTTCTTTGTCTTGCAAGTGGCATGCTTTTTGTCATTTTGTTCACATTGCTGCCATTCTTACATGGTTGTCAGGGCAAGTTTCGCGCGCATGGTGGGGTAGGGGACTCTATGCATAGGAGAATGGTTAAGAGCAAAGCTTGGGGGTAGAAGAGGGTTGGTGATAGGGGTGGCCTCCTCTCCAAATTTGGTGGCACGACAACATTGGTATCAACGGGTGGGGCAGGGTAATGAAAAATGTATGGAAAGAAGAGAAGACAAATTTTAGAGTAGAGAAACGTCGGTGCTAGGGGCGGCCTCCTCCCTAAACTTGGGGGCACAACAAGGTTGCTTACAAGAGTGTCTTTCCTTCGCCTGCGCTGTCATTGCACCCCCCCCCCCACCTCTTTCTTTTGATTAGTCTTGACATGGGTTCTGGCATATGGGTGCGGCCGCTTGGCCCCATTGTGCCCCAAGGTGTCGCTTGGATGCATTTCCCCAACGTTGTTGAGGCCCTCTGCTACTTACATTCGGAGGAGGGAGGGCCTCTTTGCATCCAGCGCACTCAAGTCACGCGGGTTGCCAAAGCCAGCGCCACTCGGCACGGCTATGCCTTCGTGTTTGACAAACCATCATCCCTTGTGGGGGCTCCACCCGCGCGCTCGCAGCGCACAGCTGCAGCACCCGCGCCCCATTTGTCAACCTTTGGGTTCACGGCTGCGGTGCAAACATTTGCGGCACCAAGCACACATGCAGCAGGTGCCACCGGGTTGTTGATGAGGCATGCATGCAACTTGTGGAAAGACTAGTACAGTGTTTTTCATGTACTTGTCGTGCATGTGGGAACGAGTAGGCATCCCGCACTGTTGAATGTCATGCATGTCATTTCCGTGTGCATCCCACCTGCACCACTGATGGTGTTTGTACATGGTGTGCCGCGCGGGCGCCCATGTCGGCTGAACCTGTTTCTGAGGCATGTAAGTTCTCCCATGCATGGCAGTTGACTCGGCCATGGTTGCAGTACGATCCCGTGTGTGTGCTCATGTGGTGCGAGGCGTGCCGTGCGCATCCGCAGCTTGGGAGCTCCGTGCCTTTCGTGCAAGGAACTTCCCACTTCAAATCGTTCACTGTGAAGGAACATGAGGAGGATGAGGGGCACGGGAGCAAGGGGGAGGAGGGGGCGGGAGAGGACGAGGACAAGGACGAGGAGGAGGAGGAGGATGTGGTGTGGCTTTTGGCCAGGGCCCACGATGGACTGCGCACAAGGGAGAGGGAGGGATCGGAGTGGCCGCCGCATTTCTAGTGTTTGCAGTTGGGCAATGGTGCCCACACGCAATACATTGTGACACATTTGCACTTAACATATCCCGTGCATTGGACAATGTGTATTGCTTGGGATGAGGTTGTCCATGCCATGCCACATTGTGTTGCAAGTGGGGAACTGGGAATAAACAGCGCCCATCCAGAGTTGGAAAAAAAGACACCAGTGATGTCCAGATGACAATCAAAAATAAACAGCACCCATCCAGAGTTGTAAAAAAAATAAATAGTGATGTTCATATGACAATCAGGGATGTTCATATGACAATTAGGAATGAACAGCACACATCGAGGGTTGTAAAAAAACAGCATTCAAGCAGAGTGGTGTCAGTGGTGTCTAGGTCATATGCATGAACGACTAATTGTTTCTTATGAAACATTTGGGGAACGGGTAGGAAAAAAGAGGCATGGAACAAAATCCTAGAATTTTTTTGGATTTCTCTCAAAAAAGGGTGGAAAACACAAAAAATTACATCAAAATATACAATCTACTGGCCACTCGCCAAAAAGCTTCGGGCCAGTGTTTATTTCAAGGCTGCCAGTGCTGCGTCGGCGGTACCTGTACTTGTCCGTGCGGGGCCTACTGTATCTCTTGCTGATATGGATGTGGCGGAGGCTGCAAAGTCGAGGGACGACGCTTGGTCTGATTCTGATTCTACGGCCGTTTCGTCCGCATTGTCCGAGCTTGGAGAGTCCCCGGCGTCTGCCAGGGGTGCACCGGCTACCCCCGCTGCAACCACAACGTCCGAGTCCGTCTCCGCAGAGTTCACGCTAGGATCCCAACGTCCGACTGGGGTTGGAGGAAAGCAGGCGAGGCGTGTCTTGTCCAGGCCCCGGGAGTCGGTACGACAGCTGGAGCCAACACCAACGCGCCCAGAGTCAAGAGTAGGGTCGTTGGTCTGGGCCGTTCCCTACTTATCCGATGGCATCATGCGGCGAGCGCGGCGGTGGGCTTGGGTTCTGCAAGGACCCGCCGACCTGCCCCCAAGCGACGGCGACACGATGGGCTTTCAGGCGGGCCTGCCCGCAAAGCGGCTTCACATCCCCAAAGTAAGCGGTAGGGCCAGGGCGCAGGGGCGGGTTCCAGTGAGGGGGGTGGAGGGGTCTCTTGGAAGCGCCAGATATCATTTTTTATGTCCTGAAGGATTTTACTTAGGACTCCTCGGATGCGTTGTTGCACCTATCCACATCACCCGTACCTCAATTGGGCAAGGTGGATCCCCAGTTGGTTGGGCGCGGGCCTGGTACAGTGGGTGATTATGAGATATCTGACGAGTTGTGGCACGAGCTAGCCCCTGTGGATTTTGAGGCCTGTGTTGCGGAGTTTTCCTTGCCTCGCCATGTTTACTCCCCGACTCAAGAGGACATGGTCTTACCCATGGTTCGTTGGCTCCTGGATGCGGGGGTGGTGAACATTATGGATAGAGGCTGCCCACTGAGGGCCACGTGCTAGCCTTTCATCATACCTAAGACCACCGAGAAAGTGTCGCTACTTTTTAGCTTGGTGGACTTGAATGAGGGTTTGCAGAGGTGTCGTTCTCTTTGGATGGCTCGGAGCAGATTTCACGCAAGCTGGCGGAGTGGCCGGCGGATAGACCGTTGTTCTGTACACATGTTGATCTAAAAAACGTCTTCTGGAGTTTTAAATTGCCGCGACGACATGCGAGGGCTTTTTGTTTCCGTTTGCGGTGGGAGGGTGAAGATAGAATTTTCTGTATGTCCCGGACGCCATTCGGGTGGAAACACTCCCAGCTTTTTTGCCAGACAGACAGCCCTAAGCCGGATCGTGCAGCCCCTGATACCGGACGGTTACCTTCTTTTTCACTACCAAGACGACTTTCTCATCCTAGGGCCAGACCCGGTGCGGTTGCGCGCTATCTCAATGCATGTGGTGCGGGCCTTGGAGGAGGCAAGGTTCCTCGTGTCGGCTAAAAGCACCCTGGAGCCAGTTACCGAGATTTTTTTCTAGGGTAAATACGTGAATTTAGGTGTGCGCACGATCAAGTCCCACCCACGGGCTTTTCTACAAATGTTTAACATTTGGTTGCTGGTTGCTTTTGGCCCGCCGGTCCCGCCCATCATCCCGATTGCTTTCAAAGGCTTTGGGATTCATCCACTGGCATTTCTGACCGCGGTTGGGAGGGGGGCCCTTTCTTGCATGAAGCTACTGCCACGACCGGTGGGGGGGGGTTGAGCGCCCCCCGCCTTGTAAAGTACTCCATGGGCTATGTACTCTATTGTCCGGTGTATGACGCCATGGGAGCCACCCGCGTTGGCACGTATAACGATTTACCATTCGTTGTCGGCAGTGAGTGATTTGTGGGCAGTGTGTCACTGTGTGATGTTTGGTGGTGCGGCGCTGGATATTATCCAATACGGGGGGGGGGGGCTTTTTTACCGAAGCTGTCGGTTATCCCCCAGGAGAGACATACGCAGCAAAGCGCCGAGCTTTGGGTTTTGGTTTGGCTGGTACGCTTGGCTCTGCGGCTGGGACACATGTACCACCGGTGCCCAGCATAGAACATTGAAAGAGAGACCAATATTGTCCGGTTACCGGTGGCAATTTTAGGAAATCTGTACCGACGTGCATGCGATATGCTTCGGTCCGTCGCTTGGAAGTTTTCGAAAACCCTTGGAAAGATGCTCGGAAGTTTTGGCAGCCAGATCGGCCCCCCAAAACGCAACCGATATCGGTAGGAATGTTCCATGGGCTTCCCAGCCGACCGTGCCGGGGGAGCTCGGAAGAAATTTTTCAGCCCGAACCCAGTGGAATTTTGGTTGGATGCTTGGTGGAAAGATGCTCGGAAGTTTTGGCAGCCAGATCGGGTCCCAAAACGTAACCAATATTGGTAGGAATGTTCCATGGGCTTCCCAGCCGACCGTGCCGGGGGAGCTCGGAAGAAATTTTTCAGCCCGAACCCAGTGGAATTTTGGTTGGATGCTTGGTGCCTACCTTGCCTGCAAGATGCCATGGAGAACAGCACGTTGAAGCTAATGTTTGTCTACTCTTTGTCTGCTTTGCATACAAAACTGCATGGAGAACACTGTGCTCAAGGTTATGATTGCTTCCCTTTTGTGCTCCTTTGTGAATTTGGACTTTAGCTTTTGACATGTGCAACGCCAGTTTGATCCTTGGTGGCTGCTTTGCCTACAAACTTGCATCGAGAACACTGTACTCAAGCTTCTGAATGTTTGCCCTTTGTGCCTTGTGATGCTTTGTGCCTGCTTTTGTGGTTTTCTTTTTGCATGTGTGTCGCTTTCTCACCTAGGCCCCTTTGAGTAGACTCACTAATGTATTCCCTTTTTGTGCTCAGAACACTTTTTGTCACCTGCAACAGACATGTCTGGTAGTCAAGGCAGTGCCGCTAGTGCCTCGTCTTCGTCCGCTCAGCCCCCCCAGCCCGTTCGGCAGCTCCCGGAACCAGATTTGGAGCTTGAGGGCGAGCTCATTGACGCGGACACAGCCAATACCGAAGTTCCCGAACCGGGTGATACACAATCGCGCCTCCAACACGCCCTAGCAGCACTGTGCCTGCGGCATAAGCCGTCAGAGACCATTGAACCCAGAATGCTAAGGGTTTTTTTGGACAGGGTCGTCCCTGATGCATACCGCATCCAGCCCAAGGATACCTTGCTGGCTATGCTTATGCATAAGCATTTTTCAATCCCTGTCTTGACGACACGGGAGGCTGTGGGCAAGACAAGCCCCAGCAAACATGAGACCTCGTACGGTGTACAATACAGAAACCTCTGCATTGTTGGTCCGGATCCGAAATACAACACGGACCGGACCTTTGCAGAGGAATCTGAAGAGAGGCTGCGTGTACATTACATGTACTTGAAATCAATACTGTCCACACACCCGGACAGTACCATTCGCGAGTTAAAGTGGACACAGAGCGATGTAGTTACTTGGTTCAAAGAGGCCAAGATCAAGAAGCGGTCCAAAAAAGTAGTTTCCTGCAACGTGCAGTTCCCCCCCCTCTCATTTATTCATGTTCCGTTCGAGGTTTTGAGGGTTATCATAAACGATGCCTTCTGCGAGTCCCCACATGCAACGATTCACAGCGCCCTCAGAGCCACCATCACAGGTGCACATGTGGTAGAGGTTTTCGGGGAAAAGGACGGCTGGCGGGTGTGGGACCAAGCCCCCTCAGGCACGTGGGAAAAGGTGGTTACCCCCCCCGACGGTGAGGTTTTCATAACACACCAGCAACCCACGTACCATGCGCACGGTGTCTTGTGGGGCATTGAGTTTCTTTTGGCCCCAGCCCCCAAACCTTCTTCCGAGGGCGCACCAAAGCGGCAGCGACTTACCATCTTAGGTGCATGGTTGCAGGCCAAGGGTGAGGGCCAGGGCCAGGTTGGGACCGCAGAAGCCCCCCCCCCTGCCTAAGCTGGGGATGCACTGTGTTGGGTCTTCATCAGCCCTCTTTTTCGCTCTGATGTCTTCCATCTCTGCTGCCCTGGCTGCCCGCGCCCAGCCACCAGCTCCTGCCGCCGTCCCCATCTCCTCGGGTCGACTGGCCGAACTTGGGAGTGGGAACCCCAGCGCCGATAGCAGTGCCGGTGCCAGCAACCCTTCGCCAGCCACCCCCGCTTTGTGGGAGGCGCCAGCAGTCGGAGGAGCAGCAGGAGCAGCAGCAGCAGGGCCCGCCGCCGCAGCAGAAGATGCGGAGGACCCCAAGGGCATGCAGGCTGCCCACTGCGCAGCTTTGTTGGCGGCTGTTGCAGCTGTGCAAGTCCAGATGGTGCTTGCACAGCTGAGTAAGAAGACAGTGTCCTGGTTCGCGGCCGGGGCACGCTACGGGCCAGAGGGGGAGGGGGTGGTGGTGTGGGTCACTCGGGGGGCCGTGACCTCCCGCAGGCAAGTGGAGCATCGTGCTCCAATTGGGCAGACGCCCCCAAACGTGGCCAAGGTGGTTCTGGACCTGGCCATTTTTGACCGGAGTGTGGCAGTGTGTGGGGAGTTGGGGGTTCCGGACCAGTTGAGGAAACTGGTCCTCAAGGAGTACCGATCACCAGCCGATCGGTACTCCAAGTTGAGAGGGCAGTTTGAGCAGGCCTGCCAGTCCTTCAAGAAGGCTGAGCAGGCTGTCCGGGAGGGGGTGGGGGGGAAGAGGCAGGGGGGGCAGGGGGTGAAGAGCAGGGAGGGAAAGCTGCGGGCAGCAGCTACTGCCCAGCAGGGAAGGGCAATGGATCTGCTGGGGCAGATGCGGGGGGCTTGGGAGGAGGCAAAGAAACGCCGCCTCCTTAAGGCCCCCCTCCCCAAGATGTCCCCCAGCACCCTCCCCCCCTTTGGGAAATGGGAGGTGACAGGGGGACACCAGGAGGAGCTCTTGCATGGGGTGGTTTTTGCAGGGACTCCTCGGGGTTGGGAGGTGTACGACCTTGCAGCTACGGCTGTTTCAAGGTCGTGCACCCAGAAGCTGAGGGACAGGGGGGTTTCGGTGAGGATGCACACCGCCCCCGACTCCTGCAACCGCCACAACTGCATGTATGTGGCGGTTAAAATAATTTTGTGGCACATGAGCCACCGTGTGGGTGTTTGGGACACCCCCCCCGCCCTGAGCCATTTTGCCATGTGGGGGCGCCAGTGCCGGGAGTTGCTGGACAACACCCTGGCATGGGCTCAGGTGAAAGGGAGCTGGAAGTCCCGCCGCACTGGCTGGGGCCCTGCGGCCCTGAAGGAGATGAAAGAAGTCTCCGGGCAGCTGGCCCCAGTTGGGGGGGGCAAAGGGCCTGTCCCCTTTGCCCCCCTCTCCGGCAACATGGTACCCATTGTGGTACTTTTTTGCATCGCGAACCCTGACTCTGGCCCTGCTATCCCTGGTGTGGGTAAGGGGAAAGGGAAGGGGAAGCGGAAGCGGAAGGGGGGGGGGGTGATTCAGACTCTTCAGACTCTGCCCCAGAGATTGCAGTGGGTAAGGGGAAGGGGAAGGAGAAGGGTAAGGGTAAGGGGAAGGGGGGGGGTGATTCAGACTCTTCAGACTCTGCCCCAGAGATTGCAGTGGGTAAGGGGAAGGGGAAGGAGAAGGGTAAGGGTAAGGGGAGGGGGAAGGGGAAGGGGAAGGAGGAGGTGGTGGTTTCAGACTATGAGTCATCTGACTCAGACGTGCCTATTTCCTCGACAGGGGTGAGGAGAGGGCAGGTGGCCCCTGAGTCATCTGACTCAGATTCCAAGGTGCCTGTTTCCTCCACAGGCGTGAAGAGAGGGCGGGCGGCCCCTGACTCTGGGGCCCCTTCAGGTAAGAGGAGGAAGAAGATCAGCCGCAGCCCATATGTAGGCCGGAGTGGAGCGGGACCAGGGGACCAGGGGTCACTGCCCCTTCGCATAGTCACACAGGTCAGGACTGTCATTGACTATGTGAAGGGGTCTGCCCACCGACCTCGCAATTGGATGAGGTCCTTCCCCCTCATCCATGGGGGTGATTCCGGGCCAGGGGAGTTGATTCTCCTCATTGTGCCCCCTGAGACCAAGGCCGAGGCCTCTCACAAGGCACAGCCTCAGCCTGAGCCTGAGTCTGAGGGGGAGGACTGAGAGGGAGGTATATATTCCCATTCGAGGCACTGAAATGAACTGCAGCTGCACCTGAACTGCCTGTTGGCATCCATTCATGCTTCCAGCCCAGCTTGTGCTTGTTGTGCCTGTGGCAGGGGGCGGATAGTCGAGCACACTTTGGACCCTTGGATCTCGAAACTGGTAGGAGCAATCTTGGCAAAAGAAGGTTCTGGTGAAAGGTACTGGTTGGGGCTATCCATACATGGTTTCCTTGAAACCTACCAAAACAGTGGCGCAGAGTGAGGGGGCGGATAGTCGAGCACACTTTGGACCCTTGGATCTCGAAACTGGTTGGAGCAATCCTGGCAAATGAACGTTCTGGTGAAAGGTATTGGTTGGGGCTTTCCATACATGGTTTCCTTGAAACCTACCAAAACAGTGGCGCAGAGTGAGGGGGCGGATAGTCGAGCACACTTTGGACCCTTGGATCTCGAAACTGGTTGGAGCAATCCTGGCAAAAAAAGGTTCTGGTGAAAGGTACTGGTTGGGGCTTTCCATACATGGTTTCCTTGAAACCTACCAAAACAATGGCGCAGAGTGAGGGGGCGGATAGTCGAGCACACTTTGGACCCTTGGATCTCGAAACTGGTTGGAGCAATCCTAGCAAATGAAGGTCCTGGTGAAAGGTACTGGTTGGGGCTTTCCATACATGGTTTCCTTGAAACCTACCAAAACAATGGCGCAGAGTGAGGGGGCGGATAGTCGAGCACACTTTGGACCCTTGGATCTCGAAACTGGTTGGAGCAATCCTGGCAAAAGAAGGTTCTGGTGAAAGGTACTGGTTGGGGCTTTCCATACATGGTTTCCTTGCAACCAACCAAAACAGTGGCGCAGAGGGAGGGGGCGGATAGTCGAGCACACTTTGGACCCTTGGATCTCGAAACTGGTTGGAGCAATCCTAGCAAAAGAAGGTTCCGGTGAAAGGTACTGGTTGGGGCTTTCCATACATGGTTTCCTTGCACCCAACCAAAACAATGGCGCAGAGGGAGGGGGCGGATAGTCGAGCACACTTTGGACCCTTAGATCTCGAAACTGGTTGGAGCAATCCTGGCAAAAGAAGGTTCTGGTGAAAGGTACTGGTTGGGGCTTTCCATACATGGTTTCCTTGCAACCAACCAAAACAGTGGCGCAGAGGGAGGGGGCGGATAGTCGAGCACACTTTGGACCCTTAGATCTCGAAACTGGTTGGAGCCATCCCGGCAAAAAAAGGTTCTGGTGACACGTACTGGTTGGGGCTTTCCATACATGGTTTCCTTGAAACCAACCAAAACAGTGGCGCAGAGTGAGGGGGCGGATAGTCGAGCACACGTTGGACCCTTGGATCTCGAAGCTGGTTGGAGCAATCCTGGCAAAAAAAGGTTCTGGTGACAGGTACTGGTTGGGGCTTTCCATACATGGTTTCCTTGAAACCAACCAAAACAGTGGCGCAGAGTGAGGGGGCGGATAGTCGAGCACACGTTGGACCCTTGGATCTCGAAGCTGGTTGGAGCAATCCTGGCAAAAAAAGGTTCTGGTGACAGGTACTGGTTGGGGCTTTCCATACATGGTTTCCTTGAAACCAACCAAAACAGTGGCGCAGAGTGAGGGGGCGGATAGTCGAGCACACTTTGGACCCTTGGATCTCGAAGCTCGACGAAGCAATCCTGGCAAATGAAGGTTCTGGTGAAAGGTACTGGTTGGGGCTGGGCATTGATCGAAGAGTATTGCATTTTCGAAGGGTCGGACCACAGAAGACAGTTGGGATGTGGGCATTGCTCAAAGACTATTGAATTTTCGAAGGGTCGGACCACACAAGGTAGTTGGTATTTCAACTCCAAATTGTCTGATTGTCAGGTTTCTGTTAATGTCAGACAAGTGCGAATCTGGAGAAGAAGGGGGCAAGAAGCGGGAAAGAGAAGCAGTAACGGAAGGACCGGGCAAGAGGGTCAGGCTCAAGAGAGAGCCCAAGGAGGAGCCGAAGGAGGCCAAGGACCCCAAGGTCAAGGTCGAGGACGAAGAGATAGCCTCCTCCTCTGCCATATCCGCCCCTGTTCCTGCCCCTGCTCCGGCCCCTGCTGCACCCCCCCAGGTTCCACCTGCACCACCGGCCCCTATCCCAGCCTTCCCTACGGACGTCTTCGCCCAGGACATGTACGACGTTCGGGCGAGATGTGCGGAGGGAAACATGTCGGTGCTAGACCTCAGTGGTAGCCCACACGGTGTCATCAGCCTCCACTTGGGTGTCAGTCGAGCCCTTTGGAGGGACATCCCAGCCCCTCGGCGGCAGGCAGTTGTCAGGGCCGCTTCCCGTGCGGCCCTGGCCACCCTCCTACAGCAGTGGGCGCAATATCCCCGGGCCCCGTCACCCCCTCCACCCCCTCCGCCTGTGCTGTAGTGTGCCCCCACCACTCCACGGGCCCAACGGTGTTTTTCAACACCACCATGAATTGCCATGAATGGTACCATGAACTGCCCAGCTTGTGCTTGTTGTGCCTGCGGCAGGGGGCGGATAGTCGAGCACACTTTGGACCCTTAGATCTCGAAACTGGTTGGAGCAATCCTGGCAAAGAAAGGTTCTGGTGGAAGGTACTGGCCCAAACCCTTGAGTGCTCCCCCGCCCCCCCCGCCCCCCCGCCCTCCCGCCAAGTAGGCGTCTGGCACCCGTGACCCTCTCTTTTCAGCTCGCCATGTCGTCTAGCCCCCTTAGCGTGGCCTCTTCTGTCCCCTCCAGCCCTTCCTTCCGGGACGGCTGGGGAGATTTGCCGGAGCTCCTGCGGTTCGGAGACCAACCCGCGTCGCCACCGTGGGACTCTGACGCTGAGAAGTGTCTCAGCGAACTGGCCTCGCCCCAACCTCCATTGCCCACACCGCCCCCCTCTCCCCCTCCACCCAGCCGCGCACCAACCTCTCCAAGTCCTCTGCCCAGACCCTACTCAACCCCATACCAGGTCGCCCTCGAAGCCCTGGAGGAGGCCCTGATGTGCACTGCCGTGCCACCGCCATCCCCCCCACGACCCCCCAAGTACATACCCAAAGACCCCCCCACCCCCTCCAAACACACTGTTCACGGGCCCTACAGTGCCAAAACACTGCAGCTCATCCGGGACAACCACGGGGGTGGGGTACAGTATTTTGTTGATGGGGTGCTGAACTGCCGAGCGATGTATCGGTTTGCGGTTCAGCAGCCCAAGAAAAACCCCCTGCGGGTGTGGCAGGAGGGACTGCGAATTAGTCGTTCGCATTTCCTCAACAGGGACGAGGAGCATGCAGCAGTGGTGCTTGAAGTGCTGTGTGCTACCCCAAAACACCCTCCTATCCCCAAGCCGCCCCCTCAACCCGTTCCTCGCCGGCCACCGCCCCCTCGAGCCAGTGATCAGGTGACATTGACACAATATAGCAGGCACCGCCGTTCCTCACTACTCCCAATGGCTCCCGCCCCAAAGCGGCCGTGCCCCACCCCGCAGTTTGGCTCGTTGCTCGGGCGGCGAGCCTCTCAGTCCGCCCCCCCACCGCAGAGGCCCCAGTTTGGGTCATTGCTCCCTGCGCAAGCCCCCCCGCAGCGACACCAGACTTCGGCGAGACGTTCCAATTTCCAGCTCTTCGGCAACGCCTGAGGAAGTGGACCTTTACGGTGTTTTTCAACACCACCAGCCAGTCGGCCATGAACTGCCCAGCTTGTGCTTGTTGTGCCTGTGGCAGGGGGCGGATAGTCGAGCACACTTTGGACCCTTAGATCTCGAAACTGGTTGGAGCAATACTGGCAAATGAAGGTTCTGGTGACAGGTACTGGTTGGGGCTTTCCATACATGGTTTCCTTGAAACCAACCAAAACAGTGGCGCAGAGTGAGGGGGCGGATAGTCGAGCACACTTTGGACCCTTAGATCTCGAAACTGGTTGGAGCAATCCTAGCAAAAGAAGGTTCTGGTGAAAGGTACTGGTTGGGGCTTTCCATACATGGTTTCCTTGAAACCAACCAAAACAGTGGCGCAGAGGGAGGGGGCGGATAGTCGAGCACACTTTGGACCCTTAGATCTCGAAACTGGTTGGAGCAATCCTGGCAAATGAAGGTTCTGGTGACAGGTACTGGTTGGGGCTTTCCATACATGGTTTCCTTGCAACCAACCAAAACAGTGGCGCAGAGGGAGGGGGCGGATAGTCGAGCACACTTTGGACCCTTGGATCTCGAAACTGGTTGGAGCAATCCTGGCAAAAAAAGGTTCTGGTGAAAGGTACTGGTTGGGGCTTTCCATACATGGTTTCCTTGCAACCAACCAAAACAGTGGCGCAGAGGGAGGGGGCGGATAGTCGAGCACACTTTGGACCCTTGGATCTCGAAACTGGTTGGAGCAATCCTGGCAAAAAAAGTTTCTAGTGAAAGGTACTGGTTGGGGCTTTCCATACATGGTTTCCTTGAAACCTACCAAAACAGTGGCGCAGAGGGAGGGGGCGGATAGTCGAGCACACTTTGGACCCTTGGATCTCGAAACTGGTTGGAGCAATCCTAGCAAAAGAAGGTTCTGGTGAAAGGTACTGGTTGGGGCTTTCCATACATGGTTTCCTTGAAGCCTACCAAAACAGTGGCGCAGAGGGAGGGGGCGGATAGTCGAGCACACTTTGGACCCTTGGATCTCGAAACTGGTTGGAGCAATCCTGGCAAAAAAAGGTTCTGGTGAAAGGTACTGGTTGGGGCTTTCCATACATGGTTTCCTTGAAACCAACCAAAGCAGTGGCGCAGAGGGAGGGGGCGGATAGTCGAGCACACTTTGGACCCTTGGATCTCGAAACTGGTTGGAGCAATCCTAGCAAAAAAAGGTTCTGGTGACAGGTATTGGTTGGGGCTTTCCATACATGGTTCCTTTGAAACCAACCAAAACAGTGGCCTACTGCAATCTTCTGTTTCCCAGGCACCATGTTTCACCATGAATTTGTTGTGAACAACCATGCTATATGGGTGAAGGGGGAGATCTCCAAGCTGGAGGCATTTGCCAGCATATGCCCTATTCCAGCTGATCAATTCATGGTGTCAGCCTTTGCCATGAACTTCCCCACGGCCACCCCCTTGTAGGCCAAGGACCTAGACCAGCTACAGCGCCCCCCAAGTGGCACCTTCACAGTTGTGCGTAGGTCCCTTGGCCCTTTGCTTACCACACAGGCCACATCAGTCACCCAAGCACCAGAGTGCCAGGCTGCTGCACTTCGCCTTCGCCATGAGCATGTGGTGCCAGCCGCTGTCTTGCGCACCTTAGACCATCTCCAACCAGGGGTTGGTTGGTCAATGGTTGCTTTAAGGCAACAGGAGGACCTGCATCTTCCTGCAGTGGACTACTCCCTGGACAACAGGAAGTTGTTACCACAGCTGTGCCACCTACTTCTACAGAAGTGTGGCTCATTGGCTGCCCAAGGCCGGCAGAAACCCCCACCACCCCATGCCACCCTGACCTTAGGCCTCTACGCCGACGGTTACCAGCCCCGGGGCCGTCCAAATATTAACACAAAAATCAGTATAATTGATTTCCAGGGACACTGGTTCCCAATGTCTGGCAATGTGCCTAGGTGCACAGACATGTTGACCTGGCAAGAGCTTCCCAAGGTCAGTGATTGCCAGTGGCTACCCAAACGTGCAGAGGCCTTACAAGCCCTGCCTTCTTGTAAAGTTAAGCAACGTATGAAGGATGCTGGTGCAGTGTACAACACCACCCTGCAGATAAGGCTCGGGGCAATCACTGCCGATCACCACCATTTGTGGTCTGAGTGCCGGCAAAAGGGCTGTGTGGCGTGTCCCTGGGTGAATAAGGATGGGGCGGGAGAACTCTTTTTGCACAAAGGGGGATGTCTCAATGGTGTGCGTGGGTCCCATAAGTTTCAGGGGGTTTCTAACCTGGAAGAGGTATATATTGTGCAACCTGTATTGCACAACACCAAAGGAGCAGCCTCCAGGATCCTGGGTGTCATAGGTCGAACACTACCAGCGCCCTACAACCATGAGCTACTCCAGGTCATAGCACATGTGGCAAGGAGGTATGATCCTGGATCTTTGCCACCTGATAGGAGGCAGCACATGCGTCACGTACGAGGTAGATTTCAGGCAGGCATTAGCCTCACTGGTCGCGAGGCCCGCACAGTCATGGGCAGACTAGCAGGGGGTATGGTGCTCCCCCTGCCTTTCCATTCCTTGGTGGTGGCATTTTGCCACATGGTGCATCTATGCTATGGTTGTAATAACCTGGCAACTGTCACATGGCAAGCTATGGGGATGTTGTACACATATATTGTGCACATCATCCCCGAGTTTGCTGAAGAAGGTTGCACTGCAACCTTATATATGCATGGGTGGTCCCACACATGGTTTAATCCACGGACACCCATGCTGTATTCCGATGAGGCCGGCGAGCGGGATCTGAGGGTGGCCAAGAGATATGCCCCCGTCACTAGTACCAGGCAAGATGCCAGTATTAGTGAAAGTTTGAAGCATGAGCTGTATCAGAAGTTCGTGCAGAAAAAAAAGAAGATCCCCTGTGCCAAAATTTGGGCGCCCGTGCAACGAAACGTTGTTCTTGAGGCGTGCATGGTTGGTGCCAATGCCGTGTGGCATGTGGTCTTCCAACGCCTCTTAGAGCATTTGCTGGATTTCCAGGAGGGAGGTGGTTGCTCCCTATATATGCACCCAGACACCCGTTCGGTGAAATGCGCCTTTCCAGGTGCAAATCCCGAGAGTGATGTGGTATGTGTGTGTGGGACCTGTGGCTCAAAGCGTGGTGTCCGTCAATGGGTACCACTGGACAGGGAAGCTGTCTGCAAGTGGCCCAAACTGGGTTTGAAGAGCCGTGCCACATTTAAGTCCTGTGCTGCACGCCGTAAGGCGCTGAAGGACAAGGGAAAGGGTAAGGGACGTGTGGGGCCCATCCCTCAAAGCCGAGTTTCTAACCCTGCGACAGTTGATATTGTACCCCCTTCGGAGGGCGAGGACAGTGCTGCTTCATTTCAAGGTCCTACGGGTTTGAACGAGCAGCAGCGTGTTCAACCCATGAGACGTACGAAGTTGGCGCGTGTACCCATTGTTGATAGCGACATTGAGCAGCAACTTGTGTGCCCTCGTGGCAGTGGCAGTAGCAGCAGTAACAGTAGCAACAGCAGCAGCAGCAGCAGCAGCAGCAGCAGCAGCAGCAGCAGCAGCAGTGATAGTGGGAGCAGTAGCAGTCCCGAGGATAATGATTCGGATGATGATGCTGTGCACCTATCTGGTGCCTCCACAGTAAGTGCCTCAGATTCTTCCTCATCATCCAGTGACAACCCTGAACCCCAACCTCAACCCAAGAAGTATCGCCGTGTGGTGGTGGATGTGGATGCCATGTCAAGCGATGGCTGTCCTGTGCAGATGCTCAGCGAAGGAGATTACAGCATTCACAGTTCAAGCTGAAATGAACAGGCAAGGCACTGAGCATTCACATTTCAAGCGTAAGTGAACGGCCATGCTTGTCTTTTTGTGTGTTTCTTTGCTGAGGTGTGGGATTTGGGAACCAAGAACGGTGTAGGTCATTGTACAAAAAACCGATGGAAAAACGCCTGGAAGTTTTCGAAATCCCTCGGAAAGATGCTCGGAAGTTTTGGCAGCCAAATCGGGTCCCAAAACGCAACCGATATCGGTAGGAATGTTCCATGGGCTCCCCAGCCGACCGTGCCGGGGGAGCTCGGAAGAAATTTTGGCTGGGACTTCCGAGATCAACCCTGCAATATGAGTCCCATTTGCTGAGCATGAATGCTGAGCATCCCCAAATATCCTGAGCAATATGCTCAGCATTTTCCTACCATTTTTTACCTTCTATGCTGTGCGTCCCAGCACCATGTGATGGTGTTATGTCGTTTTAGTGATAGATTCACAGGTGGCGGTGTGCCAGTTTTTGTCCCTGAGAGCTTCCACGTGGTTGAATAGGCAACAGCGACTTTTGCGTGCCTTGGTGTTGCGTGTGTTGCAGCATCCCTGGGTTGTGGAGGTGCGCCTGGTGCCCGGGGTATTACAACCGGCTGATCCGCCACGTAGGTTGGATTCATCATCGGTCTAATATGCAGCCTGCGTGTAGCCAGGCCTATCAGTTGTGGAGGGGACTGCTTCGTCATCCGCACGAAGTGCAGCAGGTGGGTGGTTTGGTCCTGTAGTGCCTGTTCTTTTGGGTGCTTGTTTTTGTGCATAGCGTCCATTAATTTGCCATGTTGTGGCCGGAGCCACCGGCACCGCAGGGGCCGCCAGCACCACCGCCGTTGGGCGCAGGCCCTGCAGCGTAGGCGGGAGCGTGCGCGTCTACACATGTGTGCAGTGCCCGCCAGGCGATTGGTGTGGAGACCAGTGCGCCGTGTATGGTTGGGGACGCAGGCAAGGTTGGTGTTTTACAAGTCGTGTGCGCGCGACGAAGCGCCCGGGCTGTTGGAGTTGGCAACGAAAGACTTGGGGCAGCGCCTACAATCCCGGACACGCCGAGCAGATGTTCACAGCGTCGGGGAGCCCCGATGTTAAGGATGCCCGTAACCACCTTTGCAGGCATCGTTGGCGCGTGCACGTGGGCAGTCGCGCCATATATCTATCGCTGTCCTCCAACCGCCTAATTGGGGGTGTGTAGCTGACATACATTTGGGTGCAAGGCACTCCGTTGCTCGTGCACCGTGTGGCATATATGTTTCATTCAATGTGAGCTCGTGTGAGCGTTTTTTTGGTGTGTTGCTCTGGCATGTGGGGGCCGGGCGCCGTGGCTGTTTAGCTGCTGAGTGGCCGGCGCTCATTTCTGGCGGGAGCAGCAGTTTTGGTTGGTGTCGTGATGTCACACTTTGTTTGTGTGAGATGGCAATAGAGGATGAGGAGTACCAGAGGTGTATTGTTGAACTGATTTGGTGCTTTGTCTTGTGTGATCCCCTGTTTTACTTGCCCATTTGTCTTTCTTGAACAGGGGATCACATCTACTGTTGTGTGCAGATTTGTTGAAAATTTATTGTGTTCCCACCACCCGCCCCCACCCCCGCCTTTTGTACTCTGGTATTCAGGCGGGTGTGTCGGTGGTGAGAGCCGATGGAATGAGAGCCGATGGAATTCGGCAACGTGGTTTGGGTATTATTTGTCTAGTTTTTTGAGGGGATTGGGGCGATTTGCATGCTGTGTCACATGTGTGTATGCCAGTGTGAGTTTGGGTTTGGTGTGGTGTCCCGAAGGCCTGGCGGGGTCATTGGAGAGTATCTACTAAGGCCTCTGGCACTTGGAGCATACATTCTTATGCACTTGATACTATTGACAGCGCCGAAGGCGCTGGCAGCACTTTGAATTGTTGATCAGCCAGAGGTGTATTGTTGAACTAATTTGGTGCTTTGTCTTGTGTGATCTAAGATGGGCCCACTGCAGGCAGCCGTCTAGCCGTGCCTCCGGCACAACTATACGGTCCTCTTAATCGAGGTACTGGTTATCTTTATACCAGCGTTCACCGTCTATCAGACGGGCCTCTCCAGACTAAAAAGCATCTGGGCCACCCATTGTTACAGGTTCCGGCCCTCATGGGGTGCTAAATCTATAGGCTAAAAGTAGGGGCACAATTTGGATATGTGTGACAATGGATGCCAACCGGCTCATTTTAGGATCCGCAAAGATTGCCTCATATTTCCGCACTCCAATGATCACAATCGGCCGGGAACAGCGCGATTGCGACCGGAGGGGGGGGGCTTGCCCTAGGTGTCCTGCATGCCCGTGTATTCCGTACATGCCAAGTGTATGCCCTCTGCATGCCCTATGGGTGCTGCGTGCCCCGTGCATGCCCAGGTGGGCGGGCTTTGGATAGCTCCTTGAATGGCGTCAGTCAGGTGTGTTTAGGCCAAATAGTTTGCCCCTCCAGCTCCTAGACCCCGGGCTGGGGTAATAGTGAGGACACGATTGGGGTACGGTTTGTGGTGTTGATGCCCTTTCTAACGGGGGCCTGTCGATTGCAAGTTAGCAAACTCTGGCGGCTTTTGCCGTTTTCCTGGACTCTGGAATGGATTGACGTGCGATACTGATCACTGATCATTGTCTCAATGTGCGCAATACGCTGGTTCGTCCTTGCTCGGGACGCGGCTCTGCCGGCCACGTCGCCTGCGCTCCTACACCGCCGACCAGGGCCGGGGCCGTGGTGGAACAAGCCAGTAAACAGGCACTGCTGTGGAAAGTGTAATACAGGGCAAGGGGGCTCCGGATCACCACCAGTGGCTATATTTGGGTCAAATGTTATGGCTACGCCATACCTAACTGCCCATGACGCATTAGCAATCCGGTATCGCTTAAAGGAAACCGAAGATAACTGCATTACGTCCCCTTACTCTTCAGTCAGGAAGGGAGAATATACAACCTCAGAAGGAGAGCAGTCTCCTGTTGTTGCTCGAACCTCTTCTCTGCCCCATACTACACAGCCAAGCCCAAGGACGTGATGAGGTTTGCCGTCAAAGGGGATTGGCTGTGCACGGAGTGCGACTACCTGAACCGTGGTCACAGAATCCGATGCGGCGGGCCCCGTTGTAAGGCCCCGAAGGGCCCACAGGCCACGATCATTTACAGGCCGGGTTTCTGCAGATCAGGTGCTCCTGCCGCCCTGTGCTGTCCACCTCCTCCCTCTTACACTACGTCCACCCTCTCGAAATACGTTCTGCTCATATGGACCTGTTGTGATTCAGTGAGTGTACTGTGAGAAGGCGGACGTACAGTGAGCCGAACAATGCGTCCCCCCTTTCCTTGGACTCTGCGGTACCAACGGCGGCGGTAACCTGAAGCACCTCGCCCGGCTTCAATGGCTGTTGCATCCTCTGCCTGTTACATGTCGGAACTACAGAGCGGCAGTACAGAATGACAATGTAGTAAAGACCGTATCCAGTGACGTTACTGGAATGCCATTTTCGAGAGAATGGCGAAGAAGGAGACAGTGCCGTGTTATGGTGAAAGAGTGATAGCTCAAGAGAATAGGTATAGAGCGATAGAGCTACAGGGAATCGCACGTCGTCCAGCACATGGCCCAAATCTATGCCGTCACCGTACGGTCATGGAGGGGGATGGGGGTCTGAGCGACAGGCCCTGTTAGGTACCCAGAATTCATTGCACGTCCAGCGCGTCTGGAGCATATGTGTGTATGTCGGCGTGCATCGGGTTCATACTGGTATATTGAAATGGTATTGAGTGCATACCCGTGTATTTTGAGCGTTTGGCATGGATTTCGATGTGTTTCAGCCCTTCTTCTAGACACTATATTATTGCACAATTGCTGTGGTATGCTGCACATTTTGGTGCATTGCGTGCAAAGCGCAGATTCTTCTCCAACATAAATACAACAGATTCTTCTCCGACATGCATGCAACGGATTGTTCTCCGACATACATGTCACAGATTGTTCTGCAACACACAAACATCAGATAACATGTTCTTCTCCAACATACATACAACAGATTCTTCTCCGAAGTAGAGCAGATTTTTCTCCAGTTGACAACACACATAGACAGTGCAGTTTATACCATTTTGGTAAGGAAATTTGTTCGAGCATCTCTGACCGCCCCCCAAAACGGGATTTTACCGGCAAACCTACTCCATTTTTCTGCTGCCCCCCCCAAAACTGTTGGGCCGCTCTATGGCACGGTCCCTGTGAATGTCACGCATCAGCACACTTAGAGGACCACCAATAGTGGTGGAGAATGATAAAACGTGTTTGGTTCGCACGCCATTGCAAGTCTGATTTCCTCTTGAAGGCACGTGATGATTGTGCTGAGCACTTTTGTCGCTCTGACTCTGTGGAATGCCCAACCAGGCGGGATGGTTTGTAAATGCCGGGAAGCATTTGCTCAGAATATGGGGCTCCAAATGTGGGAGGAGGGCCCCGTGTCGGCTCCCCTCAGAAGGGTTCTGCTGACTCGACCCAGGATCCCGACCGAGACGGCTCCAGATGTCGCCCAGACCCCGCATTCGGAAAGAAACTGGATAGGGTTTGGCCCATATTTATTGGTGGAGGCACCAGCTCATTTCCAATACCCGGCCGTTTTTAAGCAGTCGCGCGATACTGTGCTGAGGGAATGGGGCTTGCACTGCTCTTGCTCCCTCTCCAGCGGCGGGGTGTCAAAATGTTGTGATGCAGATATGGCGCAGCAGGAACAGGCTCCCGGGGCTCGGAAGTGCGCAGAAGATACGCCACTAATGATCATCGAGGCTGGGGAGATGAGAGGTTTGTGTGCACGCAGGCACTGAATGGTCCAGTGCGGATCTCCTGCCCCATCTCCGTTGTCAGTGGTTTCCGTCCAGTCGGCTGTCCATCATCGGAATTTCTGCATCGACCAATCAGCTGAGGCTTCGAGCTGCCACTGATTTGACACCAGCAATGCATGATTGCCCTTGTGGTGCTCTGCGCTGGAACGGACTATGCTTGACCTCTTTCGGTCGGTCCTGTATCACATATACCTGTAGTATCCGTCACCGGGGGTACTATTGGAAGAGGCAGGGCGTTCCACAAGGGGCAGCTTTTTTGTTTTTGTGTCATGGAAAGCCCGGGACCGCCAAGCGCCGACATTTGGTGGTCAAGCAATGACCAACTGACGGTTACTGGCAGTTGCTTCAGGCAATGGCTGCTTTGTACTGTCATTTTTCTTTGGGTCCGGGCCCATTTAAAGGCAGTGGTACCCATTTTTGAATGCAAAGGAACGGTGTAGGGTCTATTTTCTTTGTTCCATTAGGAGACAGCCTGTAAGGAGGATGGAAGTGGGATTGAGTGTGAATTGGAGGTGGGATGGGACGTGGGACCAGGGTCAAGGCGAGGATCTCAATCCCATGTCCAGTTCACCTCCAATCCTACCTCCGATGCGACGTCCAACCTCCAGTCCCAACTCCAGAAGGTGGTATTCGTGATGGGATAGCATTTAGAGGCTGGAGGTGGCTGGGAGTTGGGATTGGTGGTGGATTAGAAGACTAGACTGGAGGTGCCTGCGTCATAACGTTTTGGTGGGTTCTGCCAAGAACAAGGCAGTACGATTCATGCCGGCTACACTTTTTTGCAAAGGGCATGCTGCGGCAGTAGAGCTCAAGACTCGGAACGTGCTCTCCGAAGATGTGCCGTGGCACGACGTGTGGCCGCAGCTCTTCTTCTCCCAGATCCCGAGAGTATACCTTGGTTGGCAATGCTATGGGAATGTGGAGAGGTACCTATGCTTTCGTGTTCGTTCGGGGCCCAGCAACCCAAGCACAGTCGAGTGCACACAGCAAGCCGCGGGGGATGCCGTGGCAAAGTACGCGTGGTCTTTTTGGGACGCCTGCCGACCAGTTTCGGTGACTCCTCGTGTGCTCTAGTCAAGGGATGTTACGAATAACATCAGCTCAGAGCTGCCCCGCGCGCGCGCGTGCGTGTGTTTCGAGACACGAGATTCAACAACGCCTTTTGGTTTTGGAGTCATGTGTGCGCATCCCGGGGCCGCATGTGAAGCACACTCGGTGTGCGTAAAGGGGACCAAGGACGTGCTACACTCGTGTCGTTCTTGTTGAGCGTGAGCCTACATGAAGAAGCGAAGGCTGCGACAGAGCGGGACCATAAGGGGGCATCACGACGAAGAAAAAATAGCACGACCTCCCAAAGGGCCGTGCCAGAGGAAGAGGTGCAGCAATAGCAAGCCCGACAGGGCCCGCGTGGCAGCGCTGCAAATAAGAGCGCAGGATCTGACCACGAAGTGCGTCTGAGCAAAGGCACAGCCGAGCACCATCCTCGGCACGCCATTTCGTGACCCTCCGCTGCGGCCGTCCATTTTCGCCATTTCACACAACTTCTGTTGGCACAGTCCAGCTCCGGCATCAACGAGTAACGCGTTTGCGCTCCGCTTTCAGGATCGAACAGCATGAGATGAAAGACGTCGCGAGGAGCGCGGACAAGACGTACCCGCTGGGCGGGCTACACATCAGCCTCCGACGGCTGTTGGGGCTGCTGAAGGCCATTCGCAAAGTAGTTCTAGGTCATTCCGTCTTTTGATCAGGACCTCGTGCCCGGCCGTGTCTCTTTGCATTGTTCCGGCCGCTTGCGGGGGTCGGCGGTTGCCAAGTTCTTTATGATTTTTGGCGAAGAACACCATTTTTGGGCATCGGCGCTGAAAACCAGTTGAGGGGACTGGTGCGTGCTGTTGTGGTGATGGTTGTTGTCCTGTCGTCAGTTGTTGTTGTTGTTGCAGTTGTCGGCATTGTTGTGGTCGTTGTCTTCGTCGTCTGTGTAGCTGTTGTTGTAATTTGTGTGGTAGTTCTTGTTAATGTTGTAGGTGGTGGTGGTGGTGGTGGTGGTGGTGGTGGTGGTGGTGGTGGTGGTGGTGGTGCTGACCACCAGGCATCACCCATCAGGCATCGTGCTACAAAGTGAAAAGACGGTGGAAACTGACAATGGATGAAACCGCATTATGCGCATAGGGAATTTTCATAAGTTGCGGTGATGTTGCTCCGCTTCTTGCTTTTCCATACCAAACAGCGGGTGCCAACTCAAGAGCTTCACGGTATTGGCCCCATTTATTACCCCCATTCCCTCCCACTTCCCTCCATGTTCACCACAATGCAATCGCTGCCTTGCCGCGGAGGCCACCAGAAATGAGAACTGCAGCTTACCCAGACACCGCCGTGGCTCAACTCAGCATTATGCGGGGAGTGTTGCCCCGCAGAACGTGCCGCACCATTCCGCTCCGCCCAATACTGAACAGCACTCCAAGTGCCCGTCCGAGTGCTTCAATGTGGAACTATACTCCGGCCGTCCCAAGAGCTATACCAGCAGGGCGACACACCGCGTTGTGCCCGGTGGGAGTGAAATGGTTTTTTGCAGGGGGGGTAGGGGGTCAATAGAGGCCTTACAACCGTTGGTGCGTGGGTGGGCTTGGATAGGCGCTCAAGTGGCTGAGCCTGTTGCAGGTACACAAGAACAAGTGTTCCGGTAGCAAACTCTCGTTTTTGTTGACCTGAATGGCCCAGCACATTGTTGGACAAAGCGATGTTTCACTTATTGTTGACCGTTGTTGGTCCCAGAATGGGCCCTTTCCAACGACTTTTGGGGCTTCACAAGGACATGACTGAGGCAAATGTGGGCACTCATGGTTCAAACAAGCCACTGTACAGAGGTGACACACGGTTTTCAAAGTCGTCGACAGTCGTCAAAAAGCTGGCAGAAATATAGGCGTTTGGGATTTCGGGCGCCTTTTTGGGCACAAACAAGGTCCACGAAAAGTACCAAGACCGGAATCAGCTGTTGCAGAGCGTGGGATGGTGTACATGTCGATGAAAAGACAATCCTGGGCCGTCCAGTCTATGCCCGACTGGGGTGGCTGCCAAAAGGGTTAGGGTGGGGTTTTGGGAGCGGGGGTTGGGTTGAAGGGGTGGCATGGGAGCTGCGATGGAAGGGCGGGCTTCCTGGAGGGGGCGGTGCAGTAGGCAGTCAGCTTCCTGGAAATAAGCATGAGATATGTGTCCCAACAGAAGCAAAGAGGGCAGATGCATAATGGCAGGTGGCCCATTAGACAGCCTTTGCAATTTCACAACTGTTCAGCGGCGATGGCAACAGCACAAGCAAAACGCAGCCGTGCAGACACAGTCAAATCATGTGAAATCATGAAAATTCTTCCAGCCATCATGACGTCCGCTCGCTCTTCACCGCCCTCGTGCTGATCCCATCCGCTGCGCTCTGGCTCTTGCTGTTTCAGGCTTCAAACACACAGACCATTTCACGCTGGTGTACGATGAGCACCGCATGAAATCCCTAAAAGTTGTCCCAGTCGAACGCGAAAAGGACTGTTTGCCGCAGTCAGTGCTCCTCAGTCTGGACAGCGCAGGGCACTCTGGTTCAGTCGGGGGCGATTTGCAGCAGCTGCATCGACGAGAGGGTCTGGAGGCCGAGGAGGATGGGGACGAGGTGGATGGCGAGGGCGCGGCAACAGGTGACCGCGGACCCTCGAGGATGGAGGCGGAGCTGTTTTCCCCGGAGCCAGAACCGGAAGATGAGGACAAATCAAGAACTCGAAAGGAGCGTCGCAAGCCACGGGACAAAGGGCAGCGTCATGCCGGTGCATCAGCTCCGCCAAAAGCAAAGGACAGCGGTAGTTCTGCAGTGTCCAGGAAGCAGCAGCAGGGCGAGACGCGGAAGGCAGACAGCGAGGCAGTGACCACGCGATCGCATTTGTGGACCCCATTTCAGTGGCGCCCGCACTTCCACGGGCTGAATTACTCCGGGATTGTCAGGATGTTGCACGGGCCGAAGGAGGGAATTGCCTCTGGGGCGTCAAATTAGGGCTTGGGGTTCGGGCTGGGTTCAGCAGAACGACTTCAAATTTGGGCATATGCGCCGACGAATTTTGCGGATTGCAAAGGAACTCTCTGGAAATGTCGACCGGTTCCTGGCAAATCCAGGCCCCAAATTCGCATTTGCGACTCGGCCTGATGCCCGAGGTCAAGGGGAGGAGCGGTAGCTGGCATGTGCTCTGGTTCTGGGGATACCAAGTGCCAGAACAGGGCCTTCGTGGAGCTACTGAGTCCTGCCACGTGTGATTGACTGCTGGGTCATGGCAGCATCGGTGTTGTTGCTGCGGCTGCTGCTGTTTGGGTGTGCCATGAAATGAAAACTGAACGACCACGAGCGAGAGATCTGACCATCGATGAACGACGATCGTTGGGATCATTGGGCGCATCGATCAGGCCTTTTGATGCATTTTGGCCTTTCGGGTCTCCTGCGCGCATGGCGGCGCATGCGAAGCGCATTGCTCTCTGGTATTCCGGTGCTCTGGCTGCTCTTGCTACGGATGCACACGAGGAGTCAGACACCGAAGAGTACGCGTCAGCGATGGAGAAGATTCAGGCCGATGGTGATGCACTCGAAAAGGGAGTGGGTTCACCTGCACAATTACAGGAAGCATTGGACAAGGATGCGAGTAATACGGCGGTAGAGAGAGAGAGAGAGGGATTCTGTTCTAAGTGACCCCCACCCTCCGAAGTGGGTTTGGCAGTTCTGACGCTTGACAGGCGCGGAATTGCAAGCCGTTAATTTCGCGGTTATCTGCCGGTCAGACCGCGCTGAACGGTGCTCCAAGGACCCTTGCGCCGTCAGAACGCCCGAGCTCTGAACATCTGCCGTCATGTTTGTCTGTTTGCAGCCGCAGGTCCTGGGGGGTATTGTTGCGCACATATCTCTTTGCCCCTATCTGGATATCGAAGCACACGGGGCTCTCAGGGTCATGGATTTGCATTCGGTGCCCCCCATGGTCTGCCCCATGCAGCGCCCGCTGCGGGGGCCGACAGAGAAGACTTGGGGCCCACGCCCCTCATTCCACCGCCGATGAACCAGCGGATGCAGGGATCCTGCAGCATCCGGCCGTGGCGGTGCACAGCGACGTGGACACTCCGGTGGGTTGATTGACTGTTGGAACAAGGGACAGGGGTTGACAGGGTCTTTTGTTCTTTTTGAGCCGGGAAAAGGCGTCGGTTGCTTGGGAATATCTCAGTGTCGGTCTCTCAGGAGAGACACTTGCAAAGACCTTCGCTGATGGTGTGAGGCCTGTGGGCACCACTAGGGAGGCTAGCTTCCGCTACATGGCCCCCTATTGTAATCAAGTGCGGGGTGCGTACCACCCCCCCCACCCCATTTTTTTTATCAAAACCCCACCCCAAATCTCGCTAAAACACCCCCCAGTAAGGTTTGGGGGGTTTTTTGGTAAGGTTTTGGGGGGGGGTTGCTAAGATTCGGGGGGGGGGGTAAGAGCTGGGGGGTTTTTTTGATGCCAAGAGCACGAAACGAGTGTTGAAAATATGAACAACTCCATACGTGGAGAGGGAACTTGAAATCAAATGTAGACACATCGTAGGACACAGGCAAAATCTGTCTACCAGACCAAACGGTTCCTATGGTGAACACTTTCCCTGCAAATGTGCAATGCCAAGCCCACCTCAGAAGTCGCACAAATAGATTTACCAAAACTACTCCTTTTGATGAAACTTTGCCACACGTATGAAGCGAAGTTTTTCCTTGACGAAGTGTCCAAGTCCCCCCATCACCATTTGTGTGTGCTGAGCATGTAGGAAGGTAAGAAAGTTTCAACCGGTTCTTCGGTATACCAATCCTTACTATACCCCTACCACCGTACCTTAAAAAGCAACCTCTTTTTATGCGTACGGTGCCCCAATAATTTTCCGACAATGTATGTGTCCTCGTCAAATTGAGACGGCACACGTGCAACCTCCTCCGTGTATTTTAGAGGCACGGGGGAGTGGGGCGCGTCTGGAATGCCCTGTTGCTACCACCTGTGCATCAGCCTGGCGGATCCGGGGGGAAGCGGCATCATACTTGAGTTTGAGAACATGCAGATGTCCGTCAGGTACGGGACATGTTTGCAATACTTTGCACACTGGGGCACTGGCGGTGATGCTGTTGTGGACGTCTGGTATCCACAACATGAAGGGTGGCCCTTTTCCTTTCCTATGAACGATGCAGCCAAACGACCATTTGCCTCACACACCAAAGCAACATGGATCGATGTTCTCCCTTGCATCCAATGATAGTCCAACATGACGACCCAAGTGGCACAGTAAAGGTCCGTTCCGTTGTGGTTATCACGTCTCAGTTTTGTTTCTGTTCTCGTCACAGCAGCTCTATCAAGCTTTCGGAGCGTTGTCTTCCGCGCCAAGCAACCTGCCAGGCAAGGCTCCAAAACCATTCATAAACGCGAATCAGAAAAACAGTAGCATGAAACCACAAATACGAAGACTGCGGTTCCGGGTGTGACTCTTCATGGATGTCACAAGCAATCATTGAAGTGGGAGCATGTATTGAGTCATCGCAGGTGAGTGTGAAAGGGCCCAATCCAGCCCCCTCCCCCCCCCCCGTGAATAGCACGTTTATGGGGCATGGACTCACTTTGCACTGGCAAAAAGGGCCGATTTATGGGCACGGGGACACTTTGCACTGGCAAAAAGGCCCCCATATATGGGCATGGTGGCACTTTGCACAGGCAAAACGGGCCCCCTATTGGGAGGGGAAAATTGGCTTGCGCCGGGGGGCGGGTCGTGAGAGCCCCCCGAAGGAACGGGGGGAGGTTCTGGCAATGGGGCTCCTGTGACAGAACCCTTGGTAAAGTACCAATCACCTCGAAGAGAGGTTGTTAGATCAAGCGCAGGCGTGGGCGTTGTATACCCCCCTTTTTTGGGGTCATTCACGTAGCATACCCCAAGGCATGGTGTAATAATTTGTAGTCAGAAGGCTCCAAGCAATGGGGATGCATATTCCTATCGCAACAGCCCATGGTCGAATGGTAGCGCAGCAATTTGCAGTTTTTGCAGTCGGCGGTTCGAATCCTTGCTAGCAGGATGCCATCGGTGGCGCCGCCGACATGTGCACCTGACCGGGGTTCGAGCTGCCGACCAAAAAGACTGCCGCCAGTTGCACTACCATTCGGCTACTGCCAGTCATGGTGAGTAGGACTGCTTGGATCCAAGTCTGCTACTGACAAAAACCCAAACTGTGTGTTTCTCTCTAACCGGACATAAATACCACCACTGCTGCACCCCCCCCCCCCCCAGTGGAAGTTCAATTTTATTTGCCACCATCTATGACCTTTTTCAAGGCCCCGTCACGGGAGCCAAGGAGGGGGGGGGGTCCGGGAAAGGGGCTCCAACGCCCCCCCCCCTCCCCTGCGCAAGCCAATTTTCCCCCACAAGTAACATCAACAATTGAGAAGAACAACAAACATGACAAGAACAACGAACACGACACAAACAACTGGCATTGACATGACCAATTGACACCAACAACTGACACCAAATTCTGCTACGACACCAACAACACGACACGGGTTACTTGTCGGTGTCAAGTGCTCTTGTCATTTGGCACCGTATACTGTGATGGGGACACTTTGCACTGGCAAATAGGCCCCCATATATGGGCACGGGGACATTTTGTATTCGCAAAAAGGCTCCCATATACGGGGCTAGTGACACTTTGCACTGGTAGAAAGGCCCCCATTGATGGGCATGGAGACAGTTTGCACTGGCAAAAATTCCCCCATATATGGGCATGGAGACAGTTTGCATTGGCAAAAACGCCTCTATATATGGGCATGGTGATGTTTTGCACAAGCAAAACGGGCTGTGTATACGCCGAGGGCAATTTTCCGCATTGGCAAAAAGCCTCAAGCATGGGCATGGGGACACTTTGCACTGGCAAAAAGGCCCCGTAAAAAAATATTATCTGTACTTTTTTTTAGATGCGGATTATTTTTTTAGAGGTTATATTTTTTCTTAGCTAAAAAAAATATTCCGCACTAAAAAAAAATGCTCAGACATTTTTTTTCTTCGCGTAGTATTTTTTTTTAGCGCAATGGCCACAACTTTTAGAGGTGGTCAAAAAAGTGTTATGGGCGATTCCCTAGGCACCTGTGGGCGACGTGGTGTGTGCGGGGACCCCATGGCAGCACGGGTGATGAAGCAAGTTTGATTTTGACCCCCCCCATTTTGGATTCACACCCTGGTTTCACCCATTTCTACCTTTTTGCGCATTCCCACCACATCCACTCTTTTTTTGGGTTGATTGCTCCCCACCCACAGAGGACGCTCACCTGTGAGGCTTGCCACCAACCCCCTGCCCACCCCTCTAGACCCCCTCTGGAGCGCCAGATTAGCAAGACGAGGCGCTATACAAATGTCGTTTGTTGCCCAAACATGTTAATGCAATTGTCAGCCCGCGGACAAGGGGCCTCTGGCGCGGGATGCTGCCACCCACATTGAGCGTTGAGTCCGATCCATCTACTCTCCAAGCGGAGCCGCTAGCTTTGCTACGCTAGCGGTGCCCCACTCAGCAATGAGTGTGGCCGCAGCGTGGAACTGCGTGGCCACCAACGTTTAGTGGCCGTGTGGAAACCTGGGAGTGGTATTGCGGTACACAATGTGAAATGTGGGGACTTCCACTTGTTTGTTTGTTTCACAACCCCATATTGGTTGGTATTGTTGCGCTCCGTGAGTTGGGGTTAGGGATTCGAAATCCACGCTTTGTTGCGGGGCCCGTTGAGATGGGGTTAGGGACTCGCAATTCACGCTTTGTTGCGTGGCCCCTAGAGTTGGGGTTAGGGATTCGTAGTGCACGCTTTGTTGTGTGGCCTTTTGAGTTGGGGTTAGGGACTGCACGTAGTACCATGATCAACCGTAGTACCGTTTTTGTGTTGCACTGCTTTGTGTTGCCATGTGTGCCAATTAAAATGCAAAGGGTTGGTGAACTGGACTTTACGTTAGGCTACTCAACCATAGAGTACCTTATTCTCCTATTTGTCACCCTACCCTGCCCCGTTTTGACATACAGCTCGTAAAACCGTAAAATGTGTAACAAGTGTTTTTTCTGGGGCAGTTGGCGAGCTACCTATTGCTAGCCTGGGAACCGGCTTGCAGCAGGCGTTTGCTGACATCTCACCCAACACCACAACGGCATGCATGGGTTGAATCAAGCTTGCCGTTTCCAACGCAGCGGCCCTACAGAGCCTCTCTGCTGCTACCCCGTCCCCGCAAGCTACCGCGGCAGTACCAACGACGGCAACAACCGAACCTACGCCCGAGACGAGGACACCGGGTTCGCAACTTTGGACAGGCAAGCCTTCCGTACAGCAAAAGTTGCAAGCACGGCGGTTAGAAGTATTGATGATCGGTTTGTGTCCAAACCACGTCACAACCGTCGTTATGATTGTGCACATCAAGGTTGCATTTATTAGCATTTTGGCCCGTACCGACCGTCATGTCGACCTAGTTGCCATTACCCTACCACCCATGGAACATAGGTTTGTCGAGGAGGTCCAATTAAGGTAAAGTAGCCAATTACTGTACAAAAACAATGCTACAAAAATTATAGGCTGCAATTAAAGCTGGCAGCTATAAATTGACAATGTTTTAGGTCAAATCCTGAAGTTTTAAAATGTTTTTGGTTCAATATGCAAAATATAACTGGTACTGGAGAAATCGGTGCCAGACGGGCCCGCGCAGAGATCACGGGATCGCGGTCGCGCCTGTTTCTGTGCCAACAAAGAAGAGAGAAGATCTCAGGTATTTTACGACAAAATTCATAATAAATTAGACAGAAATCTGCGAAATGAATTTTTCTCTGGATGGATGTGTTCAGATGCTTGACAGCAAAAGAAGGGCGCGCCAGTGGATTGCGGAGGTAACAAAAACGAAACCACGAAGCACAGGAAGCACGCGCCAGAAAAACTCGGTCCCGAAGCCTTTCCTCCCAGGTCCTATACGTCCTTCCGCTATAGGAAAAGCCGTCAGACATGGAAGGCGTCGCCGTCGACTGCCTTATCAAAGCCAAGAGCATTCGCAAGGGTGCGACTGAGTTGGGACTCCACCGCCAGACGCTAACTCACGCGATGGGGCGAATGAGGTGTGCTGCGTTACCTGTAACGCAGTGTGAAAGGGGGCCGCGCATCAAACAGGACGGGACACGCAAGAGAAAACAAACTGGCGCGCGTCGCGCTTTTTACTTTGTCCTCTTTGCTGCAGTCGCTACGAGCCGTGTTAGGTGAAGAAGGGCCCAAAGCCCTGTCTGGTGGAGTTGCCCTTGACAACCTAGATGGATGAGTGTGCGGATCAAATGGTCTGCCCTTCACTGACTGAGATCAAAGATGAAGCTCAAGCCATGGCATAAAAGAAAACGAGTGTGCAGAACCCAGCTCTCCCTTGTAAGTTTGGTAAGACATGGTGGAAACTGTTTAAGTGTCAAACAGTGACTTTGTTTCAAGACTTGCTCAAAATGTTGAATCGCAGCGTGCCTCTGCTTGTTTGAGCCCCCAGCAGTGGACAGAGTTTTTGAATAATCATTTAAAGCCAGGTTTAGAAAAAGTTGCCTATAACCCCTGCCATATCTGGAACGAGGATGAGTCAGGGTTTTTTCGACAGTTCACCACCGTGGGACAGCGTGTGTGGGTGAGGAAGGGAAGAAAAACTGTGGCTCGACGCTGTGGCTGGCAGCGGCAGCACATCACGGCCATAGTTGCTGTCAATGCACAGGGCCAGGCCACAAGACCAGCACTCCTATGGAACACAAAAAAAATAAGAGGCGACATGTTCCTCCGTGCACAGTGCCGAGTGGCACTGAAAAGAACGCCTGATGGGTGGTCTTCTCAAGAGGTCTTCCTGGAGTGGGTGGAAACAGTACTCGTGAAAGAAACACAACCACTCAGCAACCCTCAAAAATGCATTTTGTTACTGGTGGATGGCAGCAAAACGCACCTCACACTGCAGGGTCTGCAAAAAATGAAGTCCTGGGGTGTAGAGGTGGTTGTATTCCCCCCCCATCTGACAGATGTCATCCAGCCACTGGACAAAGCCGTTTTCAGGGCACTGAAGGCCTCGTTTCGCAAAAAGGAAGAACACTGGAAAAGGAAAAACCATCAAAGAGCCCCGTCCCCTGCAGACTTTGTGCAACTATGGACAGATGCATATGTTGATGCAGTCACACCACGAAATATTCTGTCAGGCTTTAAGTCCTGTGGCATCAGCCCGTTTGATCCCCAATATTTTCTAGAACATTGTCCCCGTGAGCGCATCCAGCACCACGACCTCCCTACCTGCCCTGCCAGCCCTACTCACAGCCCTGTTGCATCGCAAGATCCTCCGCAAAACTCTTCGCAAGGCTCTTCGCAAAACTCTTCAGCAGCTCCCTCTCAGGTGTCATCAAAAAGCGATGCTTCAACACAGTGCAGTGGCAGGGCCATCAGTGCGGCCACGCGGGACGATCCTTGGTCGCTGCGCCTCGGGGGCTTTCTGACAGCCCAGGATTTTTTAGATAAGGTCAGTGAAAAAGAGAATGGTGCTGCCGCAAAACCAGCACCCAAACGGAGGGCACGGCGAGTAGGAAAGCCTCTGAGACGGGTTGACAGGCCTGCAGCAAAACGTCCTGCCAAACCAGCCCCAAAACCCAAAGCTGAGAAACGTTGAAGGGTTGATGACCCTGCCTCAGCAGCAACCCCTGGTCCTGACGAAGCACAGTCTCCCTCCGACGAAGGGGATGGTGCAGGAGATCCGTTTGATTTGTATATTAGCTACCAAAGTAGTTGTTAGTGTCTTTGGGGTGGAAAGTGTTTGTCAACGCGGACCACCGAAACAAAATGAACCCGGATCGGCCTGATAAATGGTGCAACAACAGTGCATTGGCAGTGCTGTGAAAGGGATTGACAGCGCAAAGGAAAAGATACCACCTTGCCCAACGGCAGTAAGGCTACCACAACTTTTCACAAAAAAAAAGTTTTGGAAAAAAAAATTTAAAAAAATTTTTTTTTCCAAATTTTTGGTGCATGAAAAACGGGGTGTATACGCAGAAAACCACATTGCTAGGCAAAGAAACATGGTTTTCCTTTTTGAGGCATGGCGGTCCCCCGCCCAAAGCATTGCACCAAAGCGGCCTAACCATGAGCAAAATGAGCGTTCATGGTGAGCCGAAGTTCTCCGAAGGACAGCCGCGAGTATTTACAAACCTACATGGTTTTCCTTTGGGCATGGGATACAAATAGGTGATGCAAAGGCGTTGGCACTATGAAAAGGAGTTTCACGGGCCTAGCGGACCTCATTTCCAACAAACATCCAAGTTTTGCCTGATTTCTTGGTGGCAGCAAAAAAGGGAGAAATTGTTATAGGGGCCCCCTAGGAGCTTGCTTGACCCAAACTTGTGTTAGACGATCGGAGTTAGGTGCAACCAAGCATACCCCAATGGTAGGGTACCCTTTAGTATTGCTAAATCCTACAATAAACACTAAGTTTTCATGTGGAAAGTGTGAAAAACTTATGGTGGTACAACAACTAGTGCCTGGTACAAAAACTGGCTCCTTTACCTTAGTGCTAAAGTACATGGTTGCGCGTGAACACGACATCATTGATGAGGAGATCCAGGGCATTGCAGGTAGCTTGTCTTCGGTGACCAATTACGAACAGTTGTGGCTTGCACAAGTTCTCATTTGTCACAATGAAACGAAAGCCGTTTGGACTCCAGTTATGGTGACGGGACGCTTGAAGCAGCAGTGAGTCTTAGGACGGTGGATTCTTCCACCCCACACCGAGCTTCCAACTCCCTTGAAGCACTTGTGTAAGGAACACACACCAGAAATGTGCCTTCACATGATGACAACGCTCCGGCCGACAGTCCGGAGGGCCCCCATCCCCTCTCTAGCCCTAGTGCAAAGCCTAACCCTGCTCCATGTGACAAGGAGGGTGGCCAGTGTGTTCCTACTAACAACATTGATTCCCTCATCGGTGCCGTGGATAAGGTTTGGCAACCCCGGGACCTTTTGTGGGCTATTTATGTGCACCATTTGCCGTCTGATCCAAAGACTTTGTACATAAAGGACGTAATGTTGCCGTGCATGACACTGAGGTCACGGTTAAGCGGGCCACGGATAGGAACCACACAAAGGTTAACGCCTCGGAGGTCCACGAAAGTGAAGAAGCAGCATGGGCAGCTTTCCACAAAGCCAGGTGAGTTTATCTCCTGGTTCCGCAAGGGGCATTCGGTTTGGAAACGCTGATACCTCCTCAGAGCCGGCCTTCCTTCTTGAATGCGCATCACAAGACGGGGCTAGGATTGCAGGGGCAACACAACCAGCACCCCTCCCCTCCCCTACCCCCCAAGAGACCCCCGCAAAGGTACCACGGCCGCCCCAACAGGAGACACAAGGTGCCCTTGTGCCCATTGAGGGAGGGGATATTGAGGTGTTGAGGTATCCCCCGGTTGTCAAGGTAGGCTGGAGAGCTTACCTTGTGCCAGGAAACTACGGTGGTAACCTCGATTGTGACCACGCAACCTGCACACAACTAGCGAAGTGTAGGGGTGGCACGGAAAACGTGTCGCGCTGCGTGGATGCCCAAGATAGGGATCTTGCTCATTGTATGAACTCAAACCCCCGTTCTCTGAGCAAATTAATCCGTGCACATGGGCTCTTGCCAAGGTGGCTGAGCACCCCACTTTACAACATTCAGATAGTACCTGCGATCCTCTGCGAAAACTCTGTGCATAGGTCCCGCAGCGAAGGAAGACCCGTGGTCTCCGAGCAGATGAATCTGTGCACATGGACTCTGGCCAAAGTGGCTGAGTACCCTACTTTACAACATTCGGATAGTACCTGCGATCCTCTGCGATGAACTCTCTACATACAGGGGGTGGTTATAGTTCATATATGCAGCGGTTGGTAAAAGGTGATTTTATACGTGTTTTTCATGCAGCGGTTGGTAAAAGCCTGGTGTTTTTCCATGTAAAGGTTGGTACCGACACCCTCCTCTTTTGTTTACCCTAATATTTCTTTGTATTTTCTGTTTTGAATGCATTATGATGTCCCGTTTGAAAAACCAGAATGCTTCTTTTTGCTTGAATTTTTCTTTTTCTACTATAGGGAGTATTCTTCTACTGTAGAACCATTATTTCTTCTTCCAAAACTCCTAGGGCTCTCATTTGTACAACACTGGTACTATTTCTCTCTCCTCGTTTTTTCAAAACATTACACTTTTTTTTTCTACACCCTGCACCCTTGCTATTTGTGTAAAATGTTTTGTCTCTTTTTTTCTTCTTCAAAACCTGCAGTCCTTCTTCTGCTGAAAAACCTACACTGTTTCTTTTTGTCACTCACTTCTGCATTCAAAATGCCGTTTTTTTTTACCTACTGAAATATTGTTTGTTTTTTCTTGTCACTGATTTCTATGTTCTGTGTTGTTGGTGTTCTATGTTCTATGTTGAAGATCCTGTTTTTTTTATATTGTTTTTCTTCTCTGAAGTGGTCAGAGTTCCTGCTTTTTTATGGACCACCATTGCCGTGCGAACTCGCGTGAATTAGGAAAAACGCCCAAAAAAAAAAGTGCTCTCTCGTGTCCAAATCGTCCAACCCTACAGACTTCACTACCCTTTGAGGGACATGTCGCTGTTGCAAAGGATGAACCACATATTTAATTTGATCGATTCGCTGTTATTCAAGAGGAAACAGGAGGTACTACTCTCTTTCACTCATGGTAAGCAACACTGCACAGCTCAGAGTGCCTTCATCATCCGAGGTCTGCACTGCCTCCCGGGCCTCCCTTGCCCTTTGCCTGTTCTCCCTGGTCACACGCTGAGCATGTACATCACGTGGTGCAGCACGAAATCTTTTGGCAAGTCTGTGCAACCGGGTCTCAGCCCTCCTCTTTGCTGCTCTTTGTACAGGTGGTGTGCCTGGGACTGACAGGACGTCAATGTTGTCCTCCAACTCTGCCCCAGAGGCTTCATCTGCCTCTGCCTGTGCCTCTGAGGCTTTCTCTGAATCTGAAACATGACCAGGAACAACAGACAGCAAAGGTGCAGGCATGGGGATGGCTGCTGAAGGGCAGGGGAGGTCCACATCATCTACAGATTCTGTCACTGGCACCTCTGTAAACACCATGTTCCAGCTGCTGAGGACGTGTGTGGTTGTCAAAGGGGATGCAGCCCATTCAGCAAGCCAAGTTACAATTAAGCAGCGCCTTCATCGTACGCTCGCTGCTATCCAGCTTGGAGTGCTTTGGCAGCAGTCCATCGTGGATCTTCAGGCAATGGTCGATGTGGCGACGCTTCAGTCTGTCGCGCAACAACGCTCTCATGCCTGGATTGATGACCTGATCGCCAACATTGCTGACATGGCTGCGACGAGCGCGGCCAAAGAAAACATACATGTGTGGCCGCGCCACAAAATAGTAAAAGTTGGCCAGCTTTATTTCAGCATCCTCCACGCGCTTCAACTCGTCATCGTCGAGATGGCTTCCAACCCAATCCATGATTACGACACATGGGTAGTTCTGCGCGACGCCATGGTCGCGTCTGTGCTTCGCAACTTCACTGTCGACCTTGATCATCAGGCGTTGGAACGTGTCGCCAGTCTGACACTTCTTCTCCGCGTGGTCTTCGTGCATGTAGGATGGCAGGCCCTGAGGCAGGTCGAGACGCGCATGGCAGCGACCTGTCTTTCCTCTGTGCAATACTTGTAGTACCTTTACGGTGCCTTCACGGACAGGCGTGGCCGTGGCCTGTCGCTTGTCAGCGCTGCTGTAGTGTCTGACCTGTTTTTCTCCGGCTGCATACCCTCCGCGCAACTTGGGCGCGTACTGGAGGGGCGTCTCGTCCAGGCCCAACTGCGCCCACGTTGGCAGCGACTGAGGTTCACTTTCAGGGATACGCACACCATACTTTTGGGGCTGCTCAACGAGGTCCAAGAATTCACGTCTCCATTTGTTGTCGAGCGCCAAGTCAGACACTGTAGAAGGCAGCCGCTCAATCGTGATCTTCTTGAGACAACCCATCTTGTGCCTGCGACGAAAGTTTGCAGCCCATTGGCGGTCCAAAACAGGAGCAAGACCAGGCCCACGAGACCTCTCAGCGACTGTTCTTCCAAGCGCCGCAATGGTGTCCAGGTCAATCACGACAGCCTCATACTTCAACTCTTTGATGAACTTCAGAATGGTCTCCTCCTCTGTGCGGCTGAGAACTGAGTTGGTGCCGTACCCTTCCAGTGGCTCACCCAGGTGCGAAGCGTGTTGAGGGGCGGCGCTTGACACCCGTAACGCAGCACAACGTGGTTGTAGTTACCTTCCAGGAACAGTTGCACACAAAGGGACTTTTGCGACGGCGTCCACTCTAGCCAAGTCCTCGGCGCCGAGCTCTTGTATTGACGGGCCTTAGAACTGGTGGAGACCTTCTTGCTCTGGGACTGTGACACCACTGCAGCCAGAGCGTCGTTCATGGACTGGCCTCCCTTTGTGAGGAAGCGCTGCATGACTGAAGACAGAACAATTATGAATGTTATTGATCATAATTGTTACTATCATCATTATTACTACTGTTATGACCACAGAAGCTCAACAGAGCGCGATACAAAAGCCTCTGTTCTCCTTTCCCAAATTTGACCAATCCCGGAACACATCTGCGCGGTTTTAGTTCGTTGCTGCAGCGGTTCGTAACAGCTGGCGGTTTCTACATGCAGCAATTCGGAACACCACCCATACGAACTGCTACAAAACGAACCTTTACACTTACGAACTGTTACCACCCCCTGTAGGTGCCCCAGCGAAAGAAGACCTTTGTTCTCTGAGCAGAGGCATCTGTGCACATGGACTCTGGCCAAGGTGGCTGAGTACCCTACTTTACAACATTCGGATTCCTCTGCTATGGACTCTCCGATCTGTCCACGTGCATCCACAAACAAAATTGCGCCCATAGACTGCTGGGCACTGTCTGCAGTGAGAAGGTCGGGGGGGGGGGGTTTGGTGAATAGAATGCTGTGCATTGAATGGAGTTAACCAGACAACTCAAGGATTTCCACTTCAGTCATCCATGTTCCCAAAAACACGAAGGAAAATGCATGAGGAATTTTGGATGAAGTACGGGGATCCCGAGCTCCTCGACCGTGAGTCATTGTTTCGATTTTTCTGGAAGAAACACACCCTACCGGCAGACAGCGGTGCTTTCATGTCGCACACGGAATGTTCGGAAGTTTCTTGGCGGCAGAGTATTGCCCGTGTTCGCGAATAGCTTATGTAATGATCTTGGAGATCTTCTATTTTGAGTGTTATTTTCCCCGTGATCTCCTTGGTGATTTCGAAATCCAAATGCGAATCCGGCAACGGCGCAGCACGTGATTGATCTCATAAATCACTACATAATTTCATCCCAGTGTTCTGCACAGTACACAAAATGAATTTGATTCAATAGTTGAATAATTGAATTGCTTTGCACTGTGCTTTACATATACACGCAGGCGCGTTTACTCAATGATCGCGATGTGCGCGCACGTGCTAATTTCCATTACACTCCCCTCACAAGCCATGTGCAGGGTGCTGAGGCACCAGGCACAGGGCTGACAAGAGAAATGATGGACCTCAGCACTGCACAAAAAAGACACTCAGAAAGTGTGCTGAAAAAAAAATAGCCAAAAAGGGACAACAACTCAATACACACCTACAATACTAACGCGCCTACAAGTGTGAAACAACACCTGCAGCAGTGGCTAAGCAAGTGCTGCACTAAGCTATTGACGAACGAACTCAAACACCTGTGCACACACATGGTATCTACTAGTTTAAGTATTGAATTGCATTGCACTGTGCTTTACATATACACGCACGCGCGCTTACTCAATGATCGTGATGTGCGCGCACGTGCTGAGTTCAGTAAGAAAAAGCGCTTTTCCAATGCTTTAGGGTATACTTTAGTTGTATTAGAGGTGCTCCAAGCACTCAGGCATTTTTATCTTAGTATTGGCCCACCCAAAAGGGGTGATAACACATTTTGACCTATGGAACCAAACACTAAATCAGGATGTGGTGTGGACCCCTTTATCCCCAAGCTATAGGCACCAAAACATCTTTTCCTGGGTTGCTGAGGCACTGATATACTGAAGGCAGAGCCTATGAATTTATCTATGTTTTCTCATGAATTCTTAGCTATCCTAGTGGTATGCACCCTAGGGGGCTGGGGTACCTCTTCTTGAGAGGTCCTGGGTTCAATACCCAGTCAGCTTAGCTAAGTAGGAATATCCCATGTGACATGGCAGTGACCTCATCGCCACACACCATGCCACCTCAGCACCTATGGGACCCAAAAACAAAGAGTGCACATCTCAAGATGGCACTGCGGATGATAGTGAGCCCTTGGGGCAGTTTTCTAATCAGTTTTTCTCAAACATGTAAAATATTTCATCCTGAGTTGCAATGTATGCTAATTGCTGTGGTCTATTGTTGATAGTTGTTGTTATCTGACTCTTTGTGACTGCAGCCCTTCATGCTTTGATCCTGACCTCCTTCTACTTGCTTATCTCTGGCTTGGGTTATCCTGGATTGGTTGTATTTCAACAATAAAATATTTTCCTCATCAAAAAAAAGCAGCAGGAACCCTACACCAGCAGCAAGCAGCAGGAGAGGCACAACAAACACACAGTGTTGAAATCACTATAAAACCTTCTGGTAGCAGAAGCAGACTGTCTCTGCGTACCGGCAGCAACCCTGTGCCGTACATCCAGTGCGCCGAGATCAGTCATATATAAGCAAGAAGGGCGAACGAATATGGACACCAATAAAGAGGACACCGACGTGAAGACGGCGCCTGAGGCACCAGCAATGCCAGCACCTGGTGAACCTGGACCTGGACCTAGCGCTGTACCTTCGGAGCCCTTACATGGGCCAGTGGACGTGGCGGAGGATTCGATGGAAGGACTTCCGTCGGCCTTCCGGGCCCTCTCAGTCGAGGAGGTGGACACCTATCCTGTGAAGAGAAAGAGAGAGAGAGAGAAGGATGCTGGAGAAAGCATAGCAGACGAAGGAGCAGACCAAGGGCACGACCCGACGAATGATCCTACCTTCGAGGGCGCACCAAGCGCTTCTGGCCTCCACGCATCACCCTCTCCTATAACCACCACACTCCCAACTCCAGACCCAGCCGCTGCAACATCCACACCTATAACCAACCCGCCTATAGCTGAGGGCATAGGCTTTACTGGTATGCCTACCTACCCTGCCTATGGTGTGAACCACCTACCACTGCGTTTCCAGAGGCAACTACTACCAGTGAGCCGGTGACCTCCAGTTCTGCGCTGCGATGGTATGCGGCTGACTATCACCATCCTCTACCCGCTACGGGAGCCTATGTGGATGTTCCTGGGTATGCAACCTTGAGTGGGTTGAGGAGAGGACCGGAGTCATGCGGGAGCAGGAGTAGAGGATCGGGGAGATCCTCCAACAGGTCCCTGACGCGGTCGGAGATCAACGAGGTGCTCCGAGGAGCCACCTCTAAAATTGTTGGCGACCTCACTCAAGAGATTCGAGATAAACTGGAGCCCCTGATACCGCCCCAAGCGTCACCTACCACGGTGGGAATGTCACCCCATAGAGTACAGGCCAACCACCTGGTGGCAGGGCTGACAAACACCCTGGGGAGCCTGAGGAGCCGACCGATGCCGACCCCTGCAGCGATACCTAGAAGCCCTTTCGTGCCGAGGACGGCCCAGCCACCCTACAGTCACGTGGGGAATTCTACGAGAGCCGAGCTGGACCGGCTGGGGCTGACAGCCCTGAGGGCAATGGTGGATGTGGAGCCCTACGGCTCCAGTGACCTAGGCGGAGATCCCTCCGATGATGAACCGCTGTCGATGACTTCTGCTTCGCCCTCGGAGGACGACGACCCAGAGGACCCCGAGAACCTGAGTAGGAAGGAGAAGAAGAAGAAGAAGAAGACCCGACGCCCTGGGGGACGCAGGTCTCAGGAGGCTAAGGCTATTGCCACCTCCAAGATCGTGGTGAACCTGCCTGAGTTCATAGGCAAGGACCTCAGCGAGTTCGCTGAGAATTTTGGCCGGTTTCTCCGATTGACCGGCCAAACCCACGCTAGTGGATTGTTCAAGTGCGATCTGCTCCTGCAGTGTTGCAAGACCAAGTACCTGGAGAAGCAGGTCAAACAGATCGTGACTAAGTCCGCCACCTTTGCTGATGTGTTGGTTGCCTTGGAGAGGCAGTACCCGACCTATGAAACCGACCTCTCCATCAGGGCGGAGATCCAGAACCTGCTCATGCTGCCCAACAACCCCAAACCTGGCAGGGTCTCTGAGCTATTGGCTGACTTGGATCACTGGGCTGGACGATTGACGCCCGGTTCCTACAGCAGCGACAACCTGCTTTTCTGGTTGGTGGCTAAGCTCCCTCGAGAGCTGAGGGACGAGTGCCGTTCAACGGCAGAGAGCAAGGCTAGAGCCCTCCACTACGAGGATCTATGTGTACTACTCCTGGAGCTGGCGCTGGAGAAAGAAAGCGACCAGCACCTGAACAACTACCGTCCTGGAGGTGGAGGCTCTGGAAGCCATGGCAAAGGGTACCAAGGATCCAGACCTGAGCAGGGGACTACCCCCAAACACGCCCGTATCATGGAAAACGTCAAGGAGCTCTTCTGGTGTGATGCCAGAGACGAGCAGGGCCACCTGCAGCACGCCCCTGACTGCGAGCAGCGAGGTAGGTAGGAAGGTATCTTCGGGAGCTCGGGATGCCTCCTTTGACCATGCAGGAAGAAGGTCTTACCAAGGGGACGTCCTGTCCCTCCCACTGCCCTAGTTCAGGTGCCTCTTAAGCCGCTCCCGCAGGTGCTTGGGAAGGCAGTGTCGCGGCCACCCGGTCCAGGTGTCCCAGGTGGGAGGGTGTCCCCACATGTGTCCATGGGTAGGGCCACATGCGAGCAGCGAGACTGCTTCGTAGTCCAAGGGAAGAAGCAGGAGACCAACACCGGCGCCAAGGCGATAATGCCGGATCACTACAGGTGTACTATCACCTGTGCCTTCTGTGGGAAGAGGAAGCACTACGAGGATGAGTGCTACCACAAGCAGCGCCTGTCGGCGAAGCTGGAGGGTGAGGATCCTGGCAAAGGCTCTGGCAAAGGTGGAGGCAAAGGCAAAGGCAACGACTCCGGCAAGGGCAAGTCGAAAGGACGTGGACAAGGGCAAGACAAAAGTCAAGGTGGACGAGGTGGAGGCGCTAACCGCCAGCCAGACAAGGACAACAAGAACACGGACAAGAACGGAGGCAACCCTAACCCTAATCCAGGGGGGAACTCCGAGCCCTCTGGAGGGCAGTCTGGTCCCACCACAGGCTCGCAGACGCAGGCCCAGCGAGAACAAGGAGCCAAGCGTGAGCATGAAGGTGGTGATGACGGCAACGCTAAGAAGAGGAGCCGTTTAATGAGGATGGCCCGCAAATTGCGAAACAAGGGGTTCGAGGTGACCTGTCCCGCGGAGTTCTGACGGGGACGCTCCGGTGGGGCCCTGGACTTGGTGTTCTGGGTACGTATCCAGCTAGGGGGACGCGAATACCTGGGGGTATTGGACACTGGAGCCACCATATCTATAGTGGCCAAGAAAATTTTACCTTGTGGGAGCCTGAAGAACACCCTGACCACCGCGGCTATACGAATGGGGGATCGACATGTGGTGCACAGCTGCGGGGACTGTGAAGTGGAGGTACCTATGGGCTCTCGAACTATCGCCCATCGGTTCTATGTGATGGACACTGAGGCCTTCGACTTTGTATTGGGGACTGACTTCTTCGTGCAGCACTCCCAGATACAATCCCTGACGCTGCAAGCGCCCTACCTCCTCTACGTGGACCACGGCAGTGGCAGAGAGTCTGTGCCACTGGAGCAGTTGGAACAAACCTCGAGCTACCTGAGGGTATCGAAGGAGGAGCCCTCGAACATGATGGCGGCCTCCAAAACTGAGGACTATCAACTATTGGGGGAAGTCCTAGACCAAGGTCTGAAGTAGTTGGGTTACTCTAGAGAAGACCTGAGGGTGGAGTTGTTCGCCAGCGACAAGCAGCATGTACTGGACCTTTACTGCAGCAAGGTGAAGACCTGCAGCTACAAATTTTACTGGCCCTCTCTCGGGATGGCTTACGGGAACCCCAGGTTCAGTGAACTGGGGAAGGTCTTGACCAAGGTGGCCTTGGAACGTTCCCGTATGGTCCTGTGATCCCCCGATTGGGGAGCCGATGGGGGCAACGAGTACTGGCGAAACCTCCTGGACAGGCTGACTATCAGCTCTGTTCGGTTACCTGATGAGGCCATCTACGTGCCTCTGGGGCGTAAGACGCCTATTGGGAAACCCAGATGGGGGAGTATGCTCAGCGTGGTGGACGGAGGTCTTACCTCCATCCCCTGGGAGGATCTGGACTCGACTCTGGTCCAGGCTATACAACGAGAAAGCGATGGACTCGCCTTGGGTGATTTGAAGGATCGACTACGACCTCAAGATGCTATTGAGACTATACCCAGAGGAGATGAATACGTCGTGACTAACACCAACGCCCCCAACTCTCCCTGCCATATACCTGTTCCTGATGGAGTCTCTGAGTGTGGACTATCCGAGCTACCTAGCTCTATCCACCCAGATGACGAAACTGAGCACGATGCCTTCCTCGTGCAGACCTGTGTGGAGGAAGTGGAGAACGCCTAGTATGTCACCCCACTGAAACCCCTACTCTCCATGAGGGTGGAAGACCCCGTGGACGAAGAGCTGGACCCTCGATCCAGGGTAAGGGAGTATGTGGACTCCAAGCACCTATGATTTTAGCAGCTGTTTTTTCCCAAAATTGAAAAAGTCGACAAAAAGGGGTTTTTCGCGTGAAATGACCTAATTGTTTGGTTTCTACGGCCCCAAAATAGAGGGGGGGGGTACTCCTACCCGAATTTTGTCCAAAAATATCAAAAACCCTGAAATTTGGCCTATTTTGGGGTATTTTTGCCTGCTCTGGGCTGGTCCTGCAGAAAAGTGCTGCACACCAGTGTACCTGCCTATAGAGGATTTTCGACAGAAATTCCAATTTTCTTTGGATTCTCTGGCCCCAAAATAGGGATGGGGGGGGTCCTCCCACCCGAGCTTTCTCCCAAACCATCAAAAACCCTAGAATTCGGCCTATTTTGGAGTATTTTTGTCTGCTCTGTGGTGGTGCAGCAGAACAGTGCTGCACACCAGTGTACCTGTATAGTATGGTATAGGCACGAAAAAACCATGAAAATAGGTTTTGTACCCCAAAAGACCAAAAGTAACCTTTTGTTTTAATTATACACCCCCCAAATAGCAGGGGGGGGGGGTTCTCCTACCCCATTGTTCACCAAAAATAACAACCTAGGCCTCAAACATGTGTGTGTACGGTGATAGGCACGCAAAAGCCTACCTATGAACTATACGGAAAAGGACCACAAACGGTGCAAAATAGGGGCAAAAACACCTCAAATGTTCATCGCTCATCCCATTCATATGCACATACTATCATATTTCATGTAGTTCTTTGGCGTATTTCGCTTTTTTGCAACGAGCACCCTCCAATCGGACGCCTATTGGGAAACCCGGATGGGGGAGTATGCTCAGCGTGGTGGACGGAGGTCTTACCTCCATCCCCTGGGAGGATCTGGACTCAAGTCTTGTCCAGGCTATACAACGAGAGAGCGATGGACTCACCCTGGGGGACTTGAAGGATCCACTACGGCCTCAAGATGCTATTGAGACTATACCAGGGGGAGATGAATACGTCGTGACTAACACCAACGCCCCAAACTCTCCTTGCCATGTATCTGTTCCTGATGGAGTCTCTGAGTGTGGACTATCCGAGCTCCCCAGCTCTATCCACTCAGATGGCGAAACTGAGCATGACGCCTTCTTCGTGCAGACATGCGTGGAGAAAGTGGAGAACGCCGAGTACGTCGCCCCACTGAAACCCCTACTCACCATGAGGGTGGAAGACCCCGTGGACGAAGAGCTGGAACCCCGATCCAGGCTAAGGGAGTACGTGGACTCCAAGAGGAGGTTGGTGGCGAAAAAGCTATGCTACGCTAAGCCTACCCGCAGCTCATTGCCACTGAAGCAAGGACGTATGGGAGATCTATCCCAATTGAAGGAGGACCTCGAACAGAAGATCACCATGTCGCGCGTGTTCGCGCCTGGCGCCTGGAATTGTATGAATTAGTCCTTTCCTGAACAGGAACGAACAGAACATCGGCAATTCTGGATTATTAACAGTGAGAAGTGGAAAGCCTTTCTCACAGCCCTTGCAATAAGCAACGCGCCAGAAAATGACGAAAAAAGGAGATAAAGAGAAAGAACGCACCAACGTAAAGGATTTGAATGAACCTGAAGAGAATCGAGGAAGAAAGATTGCGGAGAGCCGCCGTCAACGCAACCGAGCTCAATCCGTCGCGGAAAGAAGGAAATCATCTCTAGTAGCTCAACGTGTTTCTGCTTACGAAAACTCGTCTTCTCCCATTTTCTCAACTCCAAGCGAAGCACCGTCAACGCCAAGCCGCTCAAGAAAAAGTAAACAAAAAGAATCGTCAAGCTCTCCCTCAAATTCTTCACCCAAGCCTTCCAATTCAACTCCAATCCAAAAAGATTCCCATGGTTCATATCGAAATGCCCTCACCAACACAAAATCCCGCTTCCACATTATCAAGCAAATCCACACCAAAGAAAAACCGCCCCACCACACCGTCCGACAAGGAAAAACCTTCAACTTCATTGAGAGAAACAACACCATCTTTGATGCAAAAGGTTACACCACCCCGGGCCCCATCCTCGACAAGGTGTACAACGAAGTCAAGTTTGAAATTGATCTCTTTGGAGACCGTGTGAACAACATCTACAACAACAAGGATCAATACAAATACCACGAAGAAGGTATTGGCTATTGTGCACAAGGTGATGACGACCTCCCGTTCCAAGCAATCCAAGCCGGTTTCAATTTTTGGGCTTTCCCACCAAAAAGCAACCGCCGCCAATTTGAAAAAGAAGATGGAGAACCTTCCCTCACCACAAACATCGAAAAAATGATGGAAGCAATGAAAGAATCCCACGAAGAAGTACAACGTGCAATCGCCCTAACGGTCAATGATCCACTCATCAATGAAAGGAACGCTTTTGATATAGACCACCGAAGAGCTCTACAAGCGATGGCGGAGTTTTGCACCCACACATTCTTTTTTGAACACGTCCACTTCATGAAACCAACACCGCAAAAAGATGATCAATGTTGCCTCACCCAAAGCACCCGCCCAAGTGGAGACGAACTTCTCGTATGCTTCGTCTCAAATAAGTCATCTTACCGCAATTTCAACAAGTCCAAGTGCAAGATATTCAAAATGAATCCCCCGGGTAAAGATCAACACTCCCTATCCACCCAACTTTCTCACCATGGCTACGAAGACGAAAAGGTTCATCAAAAATGTTTTGTGAGGATCGACGTCGACAAAAGCATCCTTGGAAACGCCGATGAACACACGAACATCTACAACTACATCAATCTTTTCTACGGATCAAAACAAGTACCGGAAGAAGCAGAAAGTGTCCAATCGGAATTCGCTACCTACCAAAGATCACAATTCCACCCGAGATGGTCACCGCTCAAAGACTGGGCCCGATGGGACATTGAGGTGCCGCCCGACGAAGCAACAGCCCTCTCCGAAAAAAATATGGTATGAGCAAGCTCAACAAGTAAGCCGCACAATCCTTGCTTTCCCTTCAACCCTATACGAGGACGCCAACACGTTCATGGCATTCCCATCAAAGCTGGTAAAGAATGCCTACACAAAAGGCATACCATTCGGTGAACTAATTAACATGCTTGATTTGGAATCAAACACTGGAACAATCTTACATGTGGCCCCGAGATCAGCAAACTCTCTATTTGTGCATGTATCTTATGAAAACGCAATTGATCCGGAGAGCTTAACCCTCGAAGAAAATTTCGCGACAACCCAAAAGCGAGGATTGATTTTTGTCCGTACAGTTGACGGCAAATACTGCCTACAGGTGGCTCCCACATTGGATGCATCCTTTGATGAATTGGCGAATGTTCACCCCCTGAAGTACCCAACACCGTACTAATGATCGCTCCTCCCCACACGTCCTTCAGAGAAGCTAACTATGCTGCGGCCCTTTTCGGCACCTTTTCGGAGGTCAAACACTACCAATCAGGGCCCCGCATTCACTACGAATTTGTGTATGACAATCGTGAAAGTGCCATCATCGCAAACAACTCTATCGTTGATTCTTTCTCTTTCAAATACTATGACGCCGACCCTGACATCCGTGCAAACATCATTGCCACACACTCCAAAGGAAAACAAAAATCTGAGCAATTTCTTTTCACCATTGGTACCGTTTTTGGAGCCTCCAAACAATTGGAAAAGTTTCAGAAAGACCCCCTTCTAAAAATGCGATATGACTGAACCACATTTCGTGCATCAACCCCCCACCCAAAAATTTCTTCCTCTATTCAGCCGCACATGCATTTCCAATCCGTTGCGCACCTCGCCGCACCACGCGTGGCACCCAGTCTCTCTACCACTTCAAGACAAGCCAACGGCTTTGTGGTCTCCCAACGCCTTGGAACCCCCCGTCCCAGATGACTTCTCTGAGCACATTTTGTGGACATGCCTGACTACGTGGGATATCCAGAAACTTGCGAAAGTATCAATTCATTCTCTACCGAAGACAGCCCGTTGGAACAATTTGGGTGAATACAAACACCAGTACCAGGTGCCAATTATCCGCTGCTGCCCATGTTCAAGTATGCTGGTGAATCTATTTCCAGCTGTTCAACTGCTACCACATCGCCTCCTGGGACTACCGCATCGAAATCAACCTCTCATTTTACAACAAGAAAAGCCAACGGATTCACAGATTTTTACCTTACACATCGATGAAATCGGGCACGATTTATGCAAACTGGTCCCAGCTTTCGCCTCACTGAAGAGTCCCAAAGGAGTCCCAGAACAGGCAACAGAACCCTGGTGGAAACCCCAGCCTGGACCTCATTCAAATGCCGCCTACACCATGGTACATGCTCCTCTCCTTTGTTATGGTACCAATGCAAGCAAGTCGCAGGTCTCGCCTAAACGAAGATGCTATACTGTTTCCAACCAGAACCTGAAAGCCTCCTGCTCTCGTAGTATTCCCAAGCCAAAGGCCTCTACGCCAGTCTGGACCAGATTCCATGGCAGTCCGATCCATGGAATCAGCTCACGCCCATTGTCCTCAAATCCAGCTTGTTTTGGTATCAGCCGCCGCCTGAATAATTGGTCTCCTGCCAGCGCCAACACACAGCTATCCAGTCTGTCTCAGGGCAATCGAAATACTCTCAGCTCACAACACCATCTCACAACCATCCTCCCCACACACCCACGGCAACCCCCCCCCCCCCAACTCAGACATGAAAAATGTGTAACCCACCCCCCACACCTCCCTCCCTCTCCAATATTCCAACTTTAAAAATGAAACAACTCCTCGCTCAACCACCGCCTCCTCAAAACACTGTCATCACCAAAACGCATCTCAAACTTACAACTCACAACATACAAAAACGAAAGGACACAACAAACGCCATCATTGAGCAACATTTTCAGACACACACTGACATACTCTGCCTCCAAGAAGTCCTGGAAAAGCCCACCCCTCCACCCAACCTGGGCCTCATGACTTTTTACTGTGGCGCCACCACCAACTCCAACGGAACAGCAATCCTTGTCCCATCTTACATCAGCCCTTTCACAAAACTCATTTCCACACACACTCAGAAGGTACCATCACTGCCATCCAAATCTCTCTCCCTGGATACCCTACGTTTGCACTCATCTGCCTTTACAAGACATATCACGCCGCTCTCACACGAAAAATGGAACGCATCCTCGACTCACTGTTAAACAAATTCCCTCTTCACATCATACTAGGTGACTTTAACTCCCACACCCAACCTCACCTAGATACCCAAAACATCAAACACATTAAACAATGGCCTTGGCTCCAAAACCAACTTCTTCACGAAAACATCTGTGATACCTCCCTCATCGATCTTTTTCGCAAAGAGAACCCAGACTCAACCCAATTCACACGGTACGCCTCAAACTGTTTGCCCAATCAATCACGCATTGACCTCATCCTCACTTCACACTCTTTCCACACCTCATTCCAACCTCTGAAAACCCACATCCACACCAACAACTTCTCCTCCAATCATCATCCTGTCTCCACCTATATCACTCTCGCCACCAACCCAATAAACGTACACCACACCCCAAAACCCTCCATTCGGTTCAAACCACTTAACCAAGACCAACGAAACCAGTTTTCTGACCTCCTCTCCCCGATTGACGCCTGGTGTAAACAACACAGCAACATTCCCCGCGACACTGACCCGGACACTCTCTCCACTACGTTAAACTCCCTTCTCTCCTCCATCACTGAAGCCTACAGATCTGTCACGCACACACAACACTCCCACAAACCCACATCCTTGGAAAAATCCTTTACCACCGACATCAACTCCATCGACTTAAGCAAACCCATTACAACTCGCACAACACAAAAACTCCAGAAAAAACTAAACACCTGGCGTGACAAACTAAACCAGAAAAGAACCAAATACATGCACCACTGTCTTATAAAGGGATACAACTTAAAACGAGCCATCAGCAACCTCACCACTCCCCAGAGCCACACTCCCATCACTTTGAAAGATGACAAAGGCAACATCATCACAGATCCCACCCTCCTGTGCCGGACAATGGGAGAAACCTTTGCCACCCTTGGGAGACCGAAGGACTTCAACATCGACCCAAATCTTATCGACGAACTAATGGCGAACTCCCCATCCATTCCCGCAGACCACCAAAGCCCTTCTTTCACCAAGGACTTCTTCTACAACATCCTTGCCTCGGCAAACCCCACCACAGCACCAGGCCTAGACGAGACCAACCTCTTCCTCTTCCACATCTCCCCACCTCACATCAAACACTTCCTTTTCTCAGCTTGCTCCTACTTCCTTCACAATCCCATACCAAATCAATGGCTCCGCGCCAAAGTCATCCCACTCTTTAAGAAAGGTGACCCTCAAATTCCCTCCAACTACAGACCCATCTCACTACTTACTTCAATATACAAGGTTCTAGCTTCCTACGCCACTCACGTTATTACTTTTCTCACCCTTGAACACTCCCTTTTATCCTCTTCACAATTCGGGGGACTACCAAACCACCGATGCACCGACCACATTTTCTCCATGATCTCCAACCTTTCTACCGACCCCGACCTATACCACCTTTATCTCGACCTCAACAAAGCCTTCAACTCCGTCCCTCATCAGGCCCTCTTCCAAATTCTACGCAACTACAACTTTCCTCCCTTCATCATTACTCTCATACAACAACTCTACAGCTACCCTGCTGATCTCGCCTCCGTCAACAATCACACCCTCCACGAGGCAATGAGCACCCGCGGACTCAGACAAGGATGTCCCCTCTCTCCAATCCTGTTTTGCCTCTTCATCGACCCCATCATTCGCCATTTACTCACTCTCCTCCCCCCAAAGCAACAACACCTATACGCTTTCATAGATGATCTCGCTCTTCAATCCTCCGACTCCAAAATCCTCCACACAACCCTTAACTTCCTCTTCCACACCGGACCCAAATACGGACTACTTTTTAACCAAGAAAAATCTGAACTTCACGCACTTAACAGCACCCCACACGTTACCATCCGCATCTCCCCTCACATACATTTCTCCACATATGACAAATCAGGTAACCCCCGCACACACTACAAATACCTAGGCACATACTTCTTTAACAAAACCCAAAACAAACACATGCATTCTCTCCTCACTAACACTATTTCTTCTTTCTTCCACGACCTTGCCCCTCTTCCACCCTCCTACACCGAGCTTATTAAACTCACCAACTCACAACTCATTTCCTCTGTCACCTACCGCCTAATTTACAATTCACTCCCAGAAAATCTACTCAACTCCCTCGACAGCGCTATATGGTCTTACATTTCAAAACAAGGCCATCTATCCAAATTCACTCCAACAAAAACCAAATATGGGAACCGCGCTCACTTGCAGCTGGGCATAACCTCCCTCAAATTAAAAGTTCATCAGCAAACCGTCAACCATATAACTCGGTACCTCCTCAAAGAAGGACCGAAACCAACCAATGAAGCTGTCCTTTACGCTCTCTCTCAGCCAACCCCAACCCCAAACCTTCTCCAATCATTCTCTGTCGACTCAGCAAACTTCATCAACATATCTCTGCACAACGTCCCAAAATCAAACCGAGCCCCACTCACCACCATCCCGCTCTACACCACTGTCCAAGTTCAGTTCCAATGCTTCCTCTCAACCACAACTCCAACTTCCTACTCCTATACCCGCACAAAGACTCACCCCACACCCAGCCAACGATGGGCAACAGGTACCATCATCAAACAAAACCCCACATCCACAGACGTAGACTTTGGAGATGCCATCATGGCCCTGAAATCACACCATCGGTTTAAAGTCCCCTCACATAAAACCCTCGACCCATCTCCTTTCTCCACCATCCCACTCTCCAGCACACATTCTACCCCCCTCCCCTACCCCTTCAGTTCGACGCGCTCCACCAGAACATACATCCAGTTTGATCTCAGAGATGTTATCCCTCTACCCCCCAGTGACACTCTCGACTATTGGGGCTGTCACGACTTCATCGAAGCTATTCAACATCACCCCACCGCCACCATCATTTACACTGATGGTTCCAACAACCCTACCAAACCTCTACTACGATCCGGCTCCGCCGCCGTTATCACCACCCCCTCCTCAACGCTAGCCATAACTTCCACATGCCCCATTAAAGGCTCCTACCCCGCAGAAATCTACAGTGTACTCATGCTCACAACCTTTCCTCTACACCCACTACCTCAACCCATCATCATCCCAATCGACAACCTCTCAACCTGCAGTACCTTAAACTACATCATGTCACACTCCCACTTCCCTTTGTCCTCCTCCACCGATCCTTTCTCTTTTTGGTACTACTTGATATGGGCCTCACTCAACCAATCAAAACTTGCTCCACTCTTCGTTTGGTGCAAAGGACACGTCGACATCCTCGGGAACGAAATCGCTGACTCTATTGCAAACTGGATTCCTCACAATCAATACCAACACCCCAACAACTACCTCCCGTCAGTCACTTCCCCCATCCTTTCCATCGGTTTCAGCATACTTCCCGGAAAAATTTCCTACAAAAACTTGACCACTCAACTCCCTCAACATCATCACAACAGCATCCATCTCTCACTCAGCAATGACTACTTTCTACACTCTTCATGGTTCTCCGTGTCTTCATTTAAATGGGTGAACGGCCTTTTCTCTTGTAAAGGCTACAAACCTCACTTCATCCTCAATGATTTTAAATGCCCGATGTGCCCCCTCATTCATCCTTTGGACCCCCTGTCAACTCTCTCATACTGCACCTCCACAATTCACCTTCGCGAACTCTTCAACAACACATGGCCATTACCCTTCCGCCACACTGTAACAAACTGGATCCCCACCGCTCCAAGGGGAGAAGTCCGCAATTATTTCAAAACCCTTGTCCCCAACTCTCTCAGCAACCTTCTCCGAACCCCACACAGAAACACTACTTATGCTCACCATATAAACTCACTCACCAAAGCCCTCCAACATCGTCGCAAACCCCTCTCTAAAGCCTTGGAGTCCATCAAAGACTGGTTCATTACAAACCCTCTGAACCTTGATCACCTCGAGCCTCACGCCCCTGACAACCCCTGGTTTACACCAATGTCTGACCTCAGCACCTCCTCCAGCGCTCCAACAAAACTTACTTATCCAAAGAAACAACCACACAACGAACCCACCAACAAACACCCCTACCAAATTCGCTCCTCTCACAAAACAAAACCTTCATCAAAATTCAACCGCTTGAACCTCACACCCCACAACTTCCCCAACACAACATCTTCTCCCTCAACTTCATCTCCACATTCCAATTGCACCACTTCTCGGCACCACCTTCCAGAACTTCTCGACTCTGCTCCAAAAAGACGCAGGCTGAACCCCCCCCCCCCCTCAGCAAGATGCATGAAAGCCCCCCCCCCCATAAACCATAGACCCCACCTGCCCCCCATTTTCCCTTAACCACAGCCCCCCCCCTCATATCACGCTCGCCAATTCATTTCTGTTTCTTTTCGTGGTGCCGGCATACCCCGGTTTATATATCTGCTTGTCTGTGTACTCTGTTTTCCTGGAATGATCCATCTGTTGAGCTCAGGTTTCTTTTCAGTCCCACAGACCACTAGATCTTTCAGACAATCCAGACAAACAGGCTCCCCATTTTCACTGGAACCTGCATGCCCAGGCCCTCATTTATTTTCTACTTTTCTTTTGTATTTATGCAGATGTCCCTGTTTCCCGGATTCCAGCCCTTGTATCCTGTTTATATGTCTGCTTACCCGTGGACTCTGTCTCCCTGGGATGATCCATCCGTCACAGAGCCCAGGTTCTTTTTCAGTCTTACAGACCACTGCATTTTTCTGACGTCCCAGAAGTGTTTCTCTAACAGGACTCTGGTCATGCCCTATCCCTTTTAGTTTCATCACGCCTTTCAAACTGCTTCCTCTCCTGTTGGTAGCCCAGCAATATTTGATTGCCATTTGTCACTCTCTCTAGGCTATTGCTGCCTCACTTGGCAGTGCTTTGCACCCAGGGAAATTTACAGTGGCATGATCTTTTTGTACGGGTTCCATTCCCGCGGCTGTCCTTCGAGGAACCTCGCATTGTGAGCAGTTTGTGATGATGTTTTGGGCGGGAAACCGCCATGTCTCAAAAAACAGAAGATCACCACCTGGCAAAGGGAGGTAGATTCTAAGCTCATGAAGAGCGTGTGGGGTGCCCATGTGAGGACCCCAGAGGAGGACGACCTCTCGGAGGAATGTGTATGTGAACCCCCTCGAGCGTGCCTATGTTGCCATCGTCCATCGGAGATGGTTGAACGAGACCTACTATATGCCTACCAAGGGTTGAAGGACACTACCAAGGGCGAAGAGTCGGTGGAGGATCACCTCCCGACGTCTATTACTCAGGGGGCAAGCAACTTACATTCTGACGACGACATGGAGGACAAGATCAAGCTATTGGACCCGCGGGTGCAGACGCTTATAAGGACCTATCCGGAGGTGTTCGGAGAACTACCCCCTCCAGCCTCATGTGACAAGCTGATACAGATGGACCTCAAGCTGAAACCCGAGTTCGTGGGTCACAAGATCCAGAGGAGACCCTATCCAGCTCCTAAAGAGCAGGCCGACAAGATTGAGCGACAGATACAAGAATGTATCGACGCTGGCCTAGTCCTGGAGTACAAGGACGGGGACTACCCCCAACACTGCAGCCCCTGTTTCCTGGTGGCTAAACCTGGGTCTAAAGCCAAACGGCTGGTAGTGGACTACGGAGAGCTGAACAGGAAAACGCTGAACCACTCAGGGTCCATTCCTAATATGGAGTCTACCCTTGAGAAGATAGCCTCCTGTCGCTACAAGACCAAGATGGACAACAGGAGGGGATTCTGGCAACTGGATCTGACGCCCAACGCTCAGGAGCTACTAGCCTTCATCACCCCTCAGGGGAGGATGTTCAAGTGGAAGGTCATGCCATTTGGCGTGGCCAATGCACCCGCTCTATTCCAAGAGCTGATGAACAAGATCGTGTCCATCCTACGAAGGAGACCTAAGGTGCAGGAACTTACATCCCGTGGGGCCCTGATGGAAGCACACATCGACGATGTATGCCTCGGGACCAATACCCAGGAGGACCACCTAATCCTCTTGGGTGAGTTCTTTGCAGTCTGCCAAGAGAACCACACACGACTCAAGCTGGAGAAGTGTGAGTTCATGCAGGACACCATGCAGTACCTGGGGTTTGACGTTGGCTATGGGTGGTGGACCCCAGCGGCCTCTAAGGCCAAACCCCTGATGGATGCTAAGGTACGACACGAAGACCCCAAGAAAGGACTTCATGATGTACGCAGTTTCATTGGGGCGTGCAACTTCTATCGCCGCCATATCAAAAACTTCACCTAAACCAGCGCCATTCTGACGGACTTGATCAAGAAGAGTACTACTTGGCGCTGGGGCCCACAAGAGCAACAAGCGTTTGACGAGCTCAAAGACAAGGTGGCCAACGCTAAGTGCTTGGGCGTGCCTAGGGCACAAGGGGAGATTATCCTGGTGACCGACGCCAGCAATGTGGGCGGTGGTGGAACGTTGTTCCAATGGCAAACACTAGAGAAGGAGGAGTTCGACTCGGCCATTTCCCAATGGGGGAGGGAAGGTCTCAACCGAGATGGAACTCTCAAGCACAGCTACCCTGACGACAAGTGGGTCCTAGTACCTGTGGGCCACTGGAACTGGAAATGGAACCAGGCCAGGGGGAACTACTCCACGTATGAGCAGGAATTGCTCGCGGGTATGCTAGTGCTATCCTCACAAGCACGACTGTTGGGGAGTAACCCTGTGGTCTGGCTGTGCGACCAAGAGCCGGTCCGCACTTTCCAGAAGTGCCCCCCTCCTGAGAAGGCCAAGCTACGGCGCTGGTGGACCTACCTCAGTCAACTACGGCTGACGGTACACCATATCCAGGGAGTGAAGAACGAGTGTGCAGACTACATCAGCCGCAACAACCTCGACGCCCTGATTGGTGCCCGGTCTGAAGCGCTGGCTAAGGAGGCGTTCAGCCGTATGGACGTCCACTTGGACCTCAACATGACTATGATACGCCCCCTGGATGGACTCCAACAATCAGAGTACCTGAAGGAGTTTGGGGATATCTACAAGCGGCTGGAGAAACGCCTTGAACCCCTCCTGGTCAACCAAGATCAGTGGAAGAGGGACAAGAGCTACCTCTGGCACGAGGACCGCATCGTGGTACCTAGTGACAGAGTCCCAGCGCTGCTGAAGTGGACCCATGAGTCCAGCGGTCATGTGGGTGCTGACCGTACCCTGGGGCTATTCAAGCAGTGGTTCCACACTACGTGGACTGATGACCAACTGCAGAAAACCCTCCAGCCTATCGTGGGAAAGTGCCCGTGCAGGTCCTGCAAACCAGGGGATATCAGGGACAGAGGTCTCTACTCGACCCTGCCCATCCCTCACTGTGCTAACAGTGTTCTGTACGTGGACTACACGGAGATGCCAAAGTTCGGGGGCTATGACTTCGCCCTCGTGGTAACCTGTGGGTTGACCAGGTTTACCAGGGTGTTCCCATGTACCAAGCACATTACCGGGGAGGAGACTATCAAGATACTCCTGGAGGAGTGGTTTTGTGTCTATGGGGCGCCCAAGGAGATCAACTCCGATGAGGACGTACGAGTACGCTCAGATACCGGTTGGTACAAGAGGGTCCTGAGATCCCTCAATGTCCAGCTGTCTACGGAGATCCCCTACTCCCACACGAGCAACCCCCTATGTGAGCGACGAATCCGTGTCCTCAAGGAGAATGTAAGGATATGGTGCAAAACTGAACGCACCAGAGACTGGGTGAGACTACTCCCCGTCATATCCTTGATGATGAACTCCCAAGAGAGTTCAGCTACTGGCTACTCGCCCCACGAGCTATTCCAAGGGCGCCCGGCGTGGTTCCTACATGCCCCCTATCCAGAGGACACCCATTCTTCTGTGGGTGAATGGGTCCAAGAGCAACAAGCGAAGGTGGACAAGGCCAAGGCTATGCTCCAGAGAGTGAGGGAGCGTCAGTCGAACAAGAAGAACAAGAACCGAGTACCGGCCACCTACCAAGAGGGGGACTGGGTGCTGGTGCACCACAGCCGACTACCCGCCTGGCCACGCTCTACCAGCGACGACCCATACTTCGAGCCCTACAAGATTCTATCTGTGGATGGACACCTGAAAGTGCTGCCCTGGGTCGTTGAGGGTGCCGGAGGGCTCGGGGCCGGCAAGACCAGTGGGGCAGGCACGCGAGGAGTCTCCCTGGATGTTGTTATTGGGGGTAGAACCGGAGACACGGACACCAACGGAGGCGAGAGCAGCGACAACAGAAGCAAGGTCCATGCTGATTGTGGTCCGGCAGAAAATCCCAGTCTATGAAGAAAATTGATGCGAATTATTCTAAATACATCTGAGTGTCCAAAACTGTCTGAAAGAATTTAAATAATCCATTTATGTAAAAATGTTTGGCCGATCTGGCCCGCGAGCGCGCGTCAGCGGCAAATGGCGATTCCAGCTAAAATAGCGAAACGCGGTGGATTTACGGGAAATGGACCGCGGAATCAAATCCGGCATATCAGAAATATATAGGAAATATCCTGTGACTGAGCTGCGAGGCGGCAATTCCGCCGAAGCAAAGAAAATGACCAAAATGTAGCCAATCTGGGCAGAATGTCTGAAAATCTGAGCAGATGGGGCTAGCCGCACTTACACTCCCCCTCCAAAAACACACTGGGGTGTGTCGCTACGTCAACGAAGAACGTAGTGCGGGTAAGTCCCAGAAAAAACATAGAAATGTAGCCTCGATGAGGCGAAATCTGCTTGATCTGACCTGATTTGGGCTGAATTGGCACTGAATCAGGCTGGATGAACCTGAAATGAGACAGAATGAGAAGTGACGAACAGTCCTCCGTGCAGTAAAACATTAGGTCAAGGGCTAAAAAGCATGTAAACGTATCGAGAATCGATACCAAACCATGCATTGGTTGAGAATGAGGTAGATTATTGATGGATTGAGTGGGGGGATCAAGAATTGGAGTGACATCTCAGCGCTCTGGCACAGTTTCGCTGTCGCGGGCACGCTACGGTGTCCTCGCCGAACTCTACATCGTGTTAGTCCCGCTTTTCTCGTTCTGAAAAGTGCAGCATGTGCTTCAGATTTGGCGCATCTGGTGGATGATCACAAGATTCAGCAAAATTGAGAGTCAATTTGAGCAGAGATTAAGGGGATGAGACAATCACAGTGAGGGAAAACAAATACAATTGTAGTCTACAAACCCTAAGTGAACCACCGAAGGTAGAGATGTTCTTCTGTTCACTTAGATCTAAACAGATCTTCGAGGAATGTGAGGAGATGACAAGGAATTCAACCTAAATTGTCCTAACATGAGGAAATTCCCTAAGATGGAGGTGAAATGAAGCGGAATGTCTGGAACTGAAACTACTAACACCTTCGTTTAGACTAAAGTTAATATATATTGTCGTTTATTCAGCTCAATTGTGCTTTCCGGCACGTTGGTTCGCGAGCATCCAACAGATTACATCAAAATGTGGATCATGTGATGATGCATCATGATGGGACATGATAGCCCTGGATCCTTGGCATGTAACGCGCCGAAGGTTCGCTGAAGGCGCTTTACTGACAGTATATAACTGAGAGACACCGAATTTACAGTGGCGGTGGTGTCAATCGACTTGGACAAGGCCAATCTTTCGATGAAGTCCCACAAGACAGTTGGATTCACCATTCTCGACAGTTTCAGGTCGGATTGAGCTCACATTGGCGTGTGCCAAAAATACAACGAAGCTTACGGACTTCAGAGGTGACTGTTAGAAGTCCCTAGAGCTCCTAGATGAAGATTGTCTGAACAATTGACGTCTGGGTTTCGTACAACAGTGGCAGAATGATGGACAAACCTGAGAAATTCAAGGTAAATTTGAGGATCCTGGATCTGAATCTGGACTTTGGCGTTAGCATCACAGCAAATGAAGGTACGATCTGAGTTCCTGGCGTTGCATCTGGTGCAGCCAGTACTACAGGGGGTGCCTGTAGGGGTGAATGTCGCTGCGCAGCGTTTTTACTATGTACATTTGCTTCCATCTGCACGAGTAGCCAAATTCCAAAGATGCACAGACCAACAGAGACAAGATTACCCCGAATCTGCCTGAATTAAGCCTGAGTTTGGTTTTTTCTGAACACGGCAGCAAACTCCGTCAGCGTATCTACGCCTTGTCTGCCGAACGGAGACCAAAGAAAAGTTGATTGACGTCAAATTATCAAACATTCGCAGTTCTCCACATCATGACATAAACAGAAAGAATGAACAGTGGATTGAGCAGAATGTGGTAGGATGGCTTCCTCAATTCGGCCAAGCACGAATACATGTGACCACCAACCTGTCTGGCCTGGCCCTCGTACGGCTTGGGCGCTGCAAATCAGCGGCCGAACTCGAAGCTTGGTCCTCATTTGGCTCCTGGGCTGGCCTGACCGCAGGAGGGGGGATCGACGGATCAGCCCTGGAATGTGGCTGCTGAGGGCCGTAAAAGGCTGGATCTCGATTCACCACAGGTCGTTTTCCGTCGCTCTCCACTTGTCTGTCTGGTTTCGACAAACAATCTGTCAGGAGTACTCCAATTTCGGGGTGCTTCTTGAGGAAGTCGATGAACCCCTTGGTGTACCCATGGACAAAAGATTGGGCTGGTTCCCAGTTGTTGTGACTGGAATCAAAGCCCCTCCACTCACACAGAAATTCCCATTCGCCCTTGGCGTCACGTCTTGCTTCAACAATCCTCTTGAGTTCGTACTTCCCCCCTTCGATGACCCGATCAGACAAGTGTTTCGCAGTCCAAAAAAGGGGTTTAACTCGATTCTTGGGGGAGGGGATCTCTCTCTTGAGGCGATCGCCCGAAACGTCAATTTCCCTGCTGACATCCACACGAATCCTCCACCTGTTCTCACCAAGACGCGCTGTAACAGCGAATGGCCCCTCCCACAAGGGAAGAAGCTTGTCATCTCCGTCCAGGGTGGTTTCGGATTTTCGAAGCCAAACTCGATCATCGACTTCAAAATTGTGGGGGTTTTTTCGACCTTGATTTTGAACCCAAAGCCAGTCAGCTTGATGCTTCTCGATTAATTTCGACACAGATTTATCTGCTCGTTGGACTTCGTCCAAAAACAGCGAAGCATCCTTACAGGGGCGAGGATTATTCAACGGCATGTTCCACCAACACTTCTTTCGTCCAAAGACAATTTCATTTGGAGAAAGGCCATGATACAAAGGCGTGTTGTGGTACCGGCGAAGCAATGCGAAGAGAACTTCCATCCAATGGAAATCCTTTTCACTCGCGAGCTCCTTACGAAGCATATTTATTATTGAGCGGCCGGCTCTTTCGCCAGGCAGCGCTCGATGCGAGTGGATTTCACATCGGAGGTGGTGGATTCCAAGGCGAGCACACAATTCTCTCCACCATTCGGAGGTGTACTCTTTGCCTGAATCCGTGACCACCTCGGATGGGACGTCCCAGCCTCCCATCCAGGTCTGCGCGCACCATTTGGCGGCAGCCTTGCCAGTCATCGACTCAATGTTGCAAGGCAACACTGGAATGTAGCCGGAATGACGGCACTGAATGAGGAGCACACCATTGACTTTTTTATTAGTCCAATGGCACTCTTCGTCATCGAGTTCACCGAGATAGAAGAAATCACTGGTGACTCTGTTAAAGAGGCGCTCCGGAATAGGATGAGGCCTCAGATGGCCGTGCTTCTTCGCGCTGGGGGGCGTCGAGACAGCACATTGGGCACATCCGGCGGCTACTTTCATGCAATGAGTGTAGAGCCTCGATCCAAACAACCTATGCTTAATCATCGACCACAGTCGACGGCCATGTGCGTGGGGGGACTCCCATTTGTGCCACCAGTTTAACACTCGGGGGGCTAGGGCGTCTGGCACACACAATTTACCCTCCATCCACAGCTTCCCCCCATCCAACGAGTACTCAGCAAAAATCCCATCCCTGTGAGCATCTTTGGATTTGAGATTTCCAAAGACCTCTTTAAACATGGGATCCTGCAGGTAATCGGACGTCCAGTCACGGATGATCAGGGAATCTTTCGGCAGGGGTGGAGTTTTGGCCGGATCTCGACGCTTAATGCCTTGGATCAACCGAAATCGACTTACTTGTCGGGTATAGTCAAACCGTTTCACACTCCCTGAGGAGGGATCGGTGACTTTTTCCACGACTTTCAGTGTTTTGGTGCAGATCTCATGAGCATGCGCCGGATCTGTGATGGCCGTGATGTCGTGACACGGCAATGCGTGCTGTTTAACAGCGCACTGCATGCATGCACGTCGAATGAGTTTCTTTTCTTCCTGATCCCATTCGATGATGACATGGCGGTCCTGCTCCGTACCATGGATGTTGGTACTTTGCAGCCCCTCTGAGGCGGGGTAAGCCCATCGGCTCAGAGCATCCGCTACCGTGTTATGTTTTCCAGGCAAATACGACACATGGAGGTCGAACAGACTGAGAAATTCGTGCCATCTGGCCCGTCGACCAGCTGGGCTCGCGACAGTATCAATGTGTTCAGTGGCCCAATACTCCAGAGATCGATGATCCGTCAGGACCTCGACTCGATTGGTGCCAACCCACGATTGGTACTTTTTTAAAGCACAGATTATGGCGTAGGTTTCTTGCTCACGCGGCGACCATTGCATTTGGCGTGGGGCTAGCTTCCGAGACCAAAATGCAAGAGGGTAATGATCGCCGGTGGCTTCATCAACCTGTTCAAGAACAGCTCCGATCGCGTACCTAGATGCGTCGGTTCTAATGTAGAAGGGTCGGTCAAATTGGGGCACATGCAACGTGGCGACTTCGCAGAGGGCCGCCTTCAAGTGATGGAAGGCCTCCTCGCACTCGTCAGTCCACTTGACACGAACCTTTGAACCTGCCTTGCCCGCATCTCTCCCTACCTTCAATAATTCAGTGAGGGGGGCAGCAAATTTGGCATAATTCGGCACAAAAGTATGGTAAAAATTGCAACAACCCAGGAATCCTCTCAACTCCGTGATCGTCTCAGGGCGCTTCCACTTCTGAATAGCGACGAGCTTCCCTGGACTGGGTCGTCGGGTGCCATTCTCTAGGAGAGAACCACAAAATTCGACTGATTTTAAAAAAATTTTCCCTTCTTTGGCCCACAAACCAGCTGATTGGCGTCAAGAATGTCCAAAACTTGGTTCAGCTGCTTCTCATGTAGGGCCACCAGCTCGGCTTCGGTCAGTCCCTCCCCTTCCGTCGCGATGATTATGTCATCTATGTACACGCTCACGAAGGCACGAAGCTCAGGATGGGTTGTGAACAGCACATCCTCCATCATTCTTTTGAAAAAATGAGGGGGCGTTCTTCAGCCCCGTGGGCATGACCGTCCATTGGACTGGACCACATGGCGTGCACATACAGGTGAGAGGTCGGCTGTCCTTCCTCAACGGCATTTGGTGAAAGCCGTGACGGAGATCCAGCACAGAAAACAAACGACCTCTTGCCCTCTTGGCGATTTCCTCCTCAATGAGGGGCAGGGGGTGCGAATCCGCCTTGGTTTCGGCGTTGAGATTGCGAAAATCAACAACCATTCGCCAACCATCAATGGTGTTCTGGTCTGCAGGCGGTGGCTTCGGGACTGTGAAGGGTGAACAGCACCATTCGCTGGTCATACAACCCTCAAGCCAACCAAATTCCCTGAGATTTCTCTCAATGATTTTTCTGAGTATCTCATGTTTGTGTCCATGATTTTCATAAGGGCGCTGTTTTTTTGCCTTGTACCCTTCACGAAGCTCGATGAAGGCTTCACCGAACTGTCCACGGACAGGGGGGTCTTTGATCAACTTTCCTGAAAGGGTTGTGTCCTTCCGTTCCTCAAAAATCTTTTCTCTTGACTTGAAACACAATTCGGTGTCCACCTGATCGCCAGGAATTACTGTCGAAAAAACTTTGGCGACTTCTTCGGCTTTGGCAGGAAGAATCTTCTTACGGATGTCCCTAAACAGGTCCGTATCAACTGCCTCTTGAAGATAGGTGGGTCGTGTGTCGAAATCCCAGAGATTCTCTTCGTGATCCAGCTCCTCGAAAGGATCCATGAAAGCTTCCACAGGGGGTTTTTCATAAAAAACTCTGAATTTGCGGCGCGATTGGAGATTTTTCCTCGCCCGTGCACTGAAGATTCTTTTCGATGTCGACCGTATTGGGGAAGAGGGAGACGAGGCGGATCCATTGGACGTTGAATCACCTTGGGTATCTGACGGTCAAAAATCAGAAAAAATAGATTCATCATCAGTACCACGCTCAACCTCAGATTCAGACCCAACACAGGAATCTGTACTAGAATCAGCAGAATTAGAGTCAGAAAGCTTTCCATCCACCAGGAATGCAAGCGAACTCCAGGACCGCTGTGGCAGGGGACCTGTGTCGTCCCTGGCATACAGCTTAATCTTCCTGGGAAGTTCGATGTAATCTACACAAATGTCTTGTAATTCCTGAAACCAAGGCTTGTCGTCCCACAAGGGCACAACTAAAATTGCCTGGGTTTTATCTTGCTTGATTTTGTGGATGACCTGCTGGATTAAGTGAAACGGAGGATTAATCCACAACTTTTTGTCCCATTTATGGGTCCAAGCGTCGCTAAAGTGCTTGTCAAAGCGCTTGTTCATACGGTTAGCAAAGGCATCATACTGGGGCCAAAAGGAATGATGTTCATGAAAGTATTCACAAATTGCATCGCGCCATTTGTCGACAACTCTGTAGGATGAAGAGTGCCAGCGCGAAGGGCGTCGTGGCTGGGAGTCCCTACGAAGACATTCTAACTCTTGGGAGTAATCGGCACTCCCATTCACCTCTGCAATGGTGACATCTTCACCACATTTTGGTGTCACCTTTTGCTTCAAAAACTCTTCTGCACTTTTAAACCCTGCGTGCAAAAAACGAAATTCAGGACGCTCCAAGGGACCTGACTCCAGCAAAAAACAACGACGATGACCTACGGGCGCTACCCTGTTCTTGCGAAGCCAAGGATGGCCCAAATAAAGGTCATACTTTATGTCGGCACGATAGAAGTAGTCATCCTTAAGGACAACTTCTTCCACATTTTGCTCTTCCCAAAGGTCTTGAGCGACCAAATGAGTTGATATATAACAACCGCGTTGCCCACCTGCGAGAGAATGTCCAGAAACTCCCTCGAGGGTAACAGGATGAGGCGATTCAAACACGCAGTCGTCGGGTAAGAATGAATTGGATTGGAGATTTACCTCTGATCCATTGTCACACAAACAAGTGGCGAGGTGGAAATTTCCCTTGCAATCAGAGACCCACAGCTTTGTGACAAACTGACGGGCCCTGTGCTTGGACTGTACACCAACCTCGTCCACTACAACAGAAGGATCCGCTGCCGGATCCAGGGGAGAGGAGACAAGCGACCCTACATCAAGTAATGGTCGATCAGGAATTTGGGGATCATGCCTGAAATCGCCTGGGGAGGGGCGATTTTCGTGGCTCCCCTAGGCGTTCTGACCTCCAGCGGCTGCGTTAACATTGTGAACACAGCCTGATTCGTCGATCCACTCATCTTGGAACGGATCATCCGCTGGATTCAGGGCATTTTCGACATAATCTCGATCCGCATCGGACACCTGATCTGCACCTGAGACCTGATCCACACGATGATTTCCCTTTCCACGTCCGCGGCCACGGCCGCCGGATGATGGACCACCACCGTCGCCACGCCCTCTGCCCTTACCAGAGAAAGGGGTTCCTGAAGGATTTCCCTTACCTTTACCCTGTGATCCTGGAGCATTTCCTTTGTTTGTACCGGATTGAGGGGTTTGGCCTGGATTTCAATTTCCGCCTCCGGCGTTGCCATTGGGACTTGTCTGGCCGTTGGGCTGTCCACCGGAACCGGATGGAGTCCGATTTCCTTTGCCTTGGGACCCGCCAGGGCCTCCGGTATTTTTGTTTCCACCGGAGGGGGTCGGATTACCCTTTCCCCCCTTTGCACCATGCACCTGTCTGTCATTCCTGTCTGAATTCTGCGAATTACTGACATTTTCACCAATCACCTTGTGATCGTAAGCAGACCATCGGTGATTAGCAGTAGAATGCGTCTTAGCTCGGTTCGTAGAACCTAAAAGAAGGCAGATGCTACAATGATCCTGAACATTCCGGGTGTCATTCACCTTTTTGTTGCCCTTTTGGGCCCCATTTTGGGTGTTTTGCTGGGTATTCCTGTTTCCCCCAAGACCCTCATGGAAATTTTGATTGGCGGCGTCAGCGAGCCTCTCAACCTCTTCCCACAGTTCCTGCGGAGTAAACGAAAACACCCAGTTCCTGGCCTTCAGGCGATGGCCGTGGAAACTTACTCCCCTGTTGAGGACTTGGACAACCAAGTCCCGATCCTCGTGTTCATTAAACTTGATTTTCCACATGTTTTCAGTGAATTTCACCTTGGTAAACGACGTGGGGGGGCACTTTTGAAGTGCCTCCCTGACTGTAAACCGGTTGGCCGAGGCGTCAAAGCCATCGACTTCCGCCCACCAGGTCTTGACCTTTTCTTCGGACTGTCTATTCCGAAGGGTGGCTGCGGTTTCAGAGGGGATCTTGTCAAAAATCAGATTTTTCAGCTCGGCACTAGAAAATTTTTCGCCTGAATGTTCAGATTCTTCTACGAGATTCCAGAAGCGCTGTCTCTTGTCTTGCACTTCGTGCAAGATTAATCGCGAGAACGAAGGAAAATTCTTCAACATCTGGTGGTAATGGTCCTCTGGCAACCGGGATCCACGTACCTCCAATTGTTCCCAAACCTCATCAAAGGTAAGGGGGGAACTTGAATCCTCACGATCACTCCAGGTCCTGAGCCAAGTGTTGGCCGGCGCTCCCTCAAGGCAGTCCAAGAGCGCCATCAGGAACTGATCATCCTGGAGTTTTTGAGTCTTAACCCACAGTTTAAATTCCCGTTGGAACTGAGGCCAACGTCTGGGGTTCCCATTATACTTTGGTTGCTTGGCAACCTGGCGAAGTCGCAATGATGTAGGATTAAGGAGTGAATCCAGCCCAACACCGGCCGTAATGGCAGACACCTTGGCGGCATCGTTAGCCACACCAGCTCCGGCGAGGGTCTGGGCGAGCAACATCTGGGCTATTGCATTGGAATCAACAGCAGGAAGGGTAGTACGGGAGGCAGTTCGTTTGGCATTCTGAACCTCAGTCCTAGCCTTCGCCGATCTACTCTGAGATCGAGAGATTGTAACCCTTTCCTTTAGCTTAGTCCTGCTGATCCTTGCGTCGGTGGTCTTAGAGTCCACCGAAGGAGCAATCGAAAAAATTTCTGTCGCCTCCTCCGACGGTTCTGTTGTTTGTTCCACCGATGATGCGCCCTCAGACCTCATGTGGGTCTTGAAAAGATCTTTAATTCCCAGCGTCTGAATGATGAGTTGCATTTGATCTTTGAGCAATTGGAGCTCAGTATCTCGCTGTAATCTGCAAGAGCAGTCGGCAGGACAGTACATACCGTGTCCTGAAGGGCCTGAGCAGGCTGTCGGACCGCTAATCTCAGTGGTTCGCAGCCAGGAGTCCACTTGGGGAGCTCCTTCAGTCCTAATTTCCAGGCTTGCCTGCCTAGCTGCCTCTAAAATTCCTTCCTCAACCGCGGCGGCTAGATCGTCGCGGATGGAAACAGAGGGATGAGGGGCGGAGGGCCCGGTAACAGGTGCCTTGGTCTTCTCCTTCGGGAAGGGGCTTGCCTCCCAGATCTGCAAAAAAATGGCAAAAGATTCATCTTCTTGAGAACACCACCACATCCTGGTATTAATTTCTTCTTGAAGAAGGAAAAAATATTCAAATAAAAAATCAGAGGCGATTCTTTCTTGTCCTATCAGCTTAGACGTGGCTAATAGACAAAGGGCCTCAAGACTCTGAAGGTTACGGGTCACTTCTGAAGACAAATGGTTGTCCCATTGTGCCCAAGAGTCTGGTCGATTATAGGTAGGTACCTCACCTGGACCACCCATCTCAATGTCGTCAATGTCGGCGTCGATGGTCTCAAAATGTGGACATTGGTAAGGAGTATTAGTACCTGCCAGGTCCGTAAGCTCCACCGGAGCGTTGCCATTAGCGTAGGCTGGGAGATTCCAGCTGCTTGATGGCCAATTTCGACTGGGATCTTGATGGTAATCTGGGCCTCCACAGCTGCTGATTTGTGCCCTTCTTGGGCAATTTGGGCTTGCGCAAGGCATTCCTCTCAAGGCCTCGTTCGCACAGCACCACGGCAACGTAATCGTTACGTCTCCGGAGGTGGCGGAGTCTACGGGGCCGTACTGGGGAGCTAGCTGTGGTTGGGACACCATAGGAACAACATTCAGGTAGCCTCTGCTACCATGAAAGTGCTGCCCTGGGTGCCGGAGGGCTCGGGGCCGGCAAGACCAGTGGGGCAGGCACGCGAGGAGTCTCCCTGGATGTTGTTATTGGGGGTAGAACCGGAGACACGGACACCAACGGAGGCGAGAGCAGCGACAACAGAAGCAAGGTCCATGCTGATTGTGGTCCGGCAGAAAATCCCAGTCTATGAAGAAAATTGATGCGAATTATTCTAAATACATCTGAGTGTCCAAAACTGTCTGAAAGAATTTAAATAATCCATTTATGTAAAAATGTTTGGCCGATCTGGCCCGCGAGCGCGCGTCAGCGGCAAATGGCGATTCCAGCTAAAATAGCGAAACGCGGTGGATTTACGGGAAATGGACCGCGGAATCAAATCCGGCATATCAGAAATATATAGGAAATATCCTGTGACTGAGCTGCGAGGCGGCAATTCCGCCGAAGCAAAGAAAATGACCAAAATGTAGCCAATCTGGGCAGAATGTCTGAAAATCTGAGCAGATGGGGCTAGCCGCACTTACAACACCGCATCACCGTGCGGTGTTCTCCCCGTCTAGGGGGGACCCTGGTGTGCGCTGCTCAACATCTGAAGCGCTACTATGATCCTGAAGACCTCTGTGGGGAAGAGTGGGAGCTTAACGACGAGGAGATCGCCGCCCTAGACTTACAAGGGGCTGCCAGCCCTATGGAAGTCGAAGGGGAATTCCCCAACATGAACGCCGAGGAGATGGCTAAGGAGGGGCTAGGGATGGCTAGGGAGGGGTGAAGTCTGTCCTACGCCACCCCTACCGCCAGGGTTGGCGCTTCCTCACCCTCTGGGAAGGGTTTCGAGTCGAAGAGGCCACCTGGGAGCCCTTCTCTGCGTTTGTTCTACCTGGGGGACCCCTAAACACAGTTCTGGTTGACGACTTGTCCCAGAACAACCTTGGTGAGTTGCTGAGGCACTCTGAGACGCTTGCCTGCAAGACTAAAGCTAGGGACTGAACCTTACCCTTACCTGCCTAAGCGTATGTGTGACTGTGGTATTCCTAAGGTCCTGAGAGCAAGCCGCAGAAGTGGTGTCCTAATTATACCCAAGTCTGCACGCTTGCTAAACCTGGAGGGTTTTCTTATTGATGCCACGGGGTACGCCCCGGGTCTCCCCTCCCCTAAGCGCCAATTTTCTGTGCTGGCGCAAAGCCTTGGGGGAATACCCAGCGTACTAATCCAGGTATTGTTTTCCCTACCTATCTGTCTACTACAGGGAGGGGTGGCCAAAAGCTATGAAGGCATCAAAACGCCATTTTGCTGAGTGGCCAAAATGCTGACCTAACCACTGCCACAGCCCACCAACCCTGCTAAAATTGCAGGAAACGGGTGGGACAGTGACACACGCACTACAGGTCCTACACACCCTACAGTGGCACCATCCTGGTGGGCGAGCGCTACTGCAACTGGCTCAAGCCCCCACTCAGGATTACCACTCCTACACTCACGCTCTACTGGGTGGTGTTGAAGATAAAGTCGTGGGTCCTAATGACCCTCCTGTGAAGAAGAGAAGAGAACACAGCGCTGCTAAGCAACTGTGGCCTAACAGGGACGTCACAACACTATTCCCTGCCAGGGCTTGGAGGGGAGAGGCGCAAAGGTGGCGTGCACAGCGTGGATGTCAATGGAGTCGAACTGCCCTCGCCACTCCTGGCTGAGGCGCAGTTAATTGATTGTGGGATCAGCGCCCTTGTTTAGCAGGGCAAGAAAAAAAAGAACGCTGCTGCACCAATCACCCTACCTGCCCAACTGTAAAGCAAAGGCCAATGAAGGGATGTTTGCGGCTGGGGAACCAAGCCAAACTCCACGTATTATACGCTTCTCAGTGTGACCTATAATACACTGTCCTCAAACACCCCTGTCAAGCAAGCAAGCGTTAAGAGACTCCTCAATTTCTCTTAAAGAACGTACCGAGGAGCCCCTGGGTAACCTAAACAAGGTTTACCGCGCGCATTTCGCGTGGCCTACCCTTTAATGCGTCTGTGAATGCACGAGCATGCACGAGTGGACGCTCTGCCTTCCGCAAACTTCCTAATCTTACACACCATCACGAACTCCACCAGGGGGTGGCCCCACCTGGGCTTACCTACCTTACCTACCGCTGGAGAGGGAAGCAAGGTGAGGAGAAAAGCGTGACACAAGCGAAAAACGTCGCTATGCGCTTGTGTGTATGTCTAAGCACCCTGATCTTACCTCTAATCATCTGCAATCTTTCTAATCTATCCCTCTATCGTGTTCTATCGTGCTACCAGGCTTGAAAACGACGACACATGGCGAGCACTGTGCGTCGGGCAAACAGAACGAGCATACCTGCAGTTTATACCTGATTCATTGAGGTCATATTCTTTTTTTTCGGATTCTTGATTTTTGGTTGATTCTGGCAATGTGGGTGGAATCTTTAATCACATCTATGTATGTGTGTCTCGTCGTTTTCCTGTTTACGTGAGACATACGTTTGTAATCTCATTATTTCTTTATTTTCCTGCACTTCGCTAAGAGCTGCTCCTGCGCGCCGCCTTTTTCTGCGTAGGAATTTCTTGATTTAAAAAATGAGGAGATGACTACAAATTTTAGAAAAATGTGCATCTGATGCACAATTGGATTCTGTCGAGGTGTGTGCCTTCAGAAAAATTCTAGGCCTTCATTTGTCGGATTTAGGTGTTGTCGCTTCGCGCTTGCGTGGATTCGTCCCTCACTCTCCCATTCCTCTGTTGTACAGACCTCCTCGCAAAGCCTCGTTGAGTAGGCCGCTGTTCTGGCCGAAAAGCAGCAGCAGGAGACTGAACCAGAATCAAGACCTCTCCAAGGGGCAGTTCTAACTAAATCAGATCACCCTCGCCCCAGTACCAGGACAGGTGTCTCCATCAGGTTCCTTGTGACTTGGGTCGAGCGTCTTATGACAGTCTGGCGTTGGATTGTGTTACGCTGCAGCTTGGAGGTGTAAAACGTATTTTCAAAACACTTGTACGGTGTTTTGTCGTGTGCTTTCCAAGATCTTTTGTACCAAAATCCCAAATCTTGATTTCAAAGAACTCCTGGACGACCCACAATACCGAAGACGGCGCAACCCAATAGCGAAGCAAATAGCTGTAATACGACTTTTCTTTATAGTCCAGAAGTACTGAGCGATCTTGCCTCTTGCTGAGATCGCAATAATCCCATTGCACACTAAGACAAAAGACACTCAGAAAGTGTTCATGCATGCATTCGCACGTTACATTCCTACAAAATCAGATCTTTTTATAATAAAAATCAGTGCTTTTCCGAAAGAAAACAATGCACAAATCAGTGCGCACGCGTGTCATGCAGTGCCCAAAAAGCGGCATCTGCACCGCAACGCGACAGGATAATATATGGGTTTATGTAACAGACATGTGTCAGTACAGCCAAGTACTGAGCGCGATACCTTAATGACGAAATAGCAGTAAACATAAGGAACCGAATCCTAGGGAAAACACAGGCTTTCAGGCTTGTCCTGTCCTGTCCTGAGCTCCCCTTTACACTCCCCCCCCAAGCCCACACATACCCTGATGTGTGGCTCAGACCCCAAAACAAAAGGGTGCGAAGGGTTTTACCATAGGGCTGGGAAAAGCTCAGACAGAGCTGGGTGGGTGTAAAACGCAAGCACCCAAAAGGCTGCCTTGCATGTTTACACTCCCCCCCCAGGCTCAGCACTCCCCAAATGAGTTGCTGACCCGAGCAAAAAAATAGCAAAACATGCAGGCCTTAACCTACAATACAATACAGATATTATTGTCTGTGATCTGGCTATTTCTACCCATTCCAGGTAAAAACAGCTACTATCTATGTGCAGATCATGCTAGTGGAATACCACTGGTACCAAAGATAGCTTTACCCTCCTGAAAGGGATTTCTGTCACAAAACAGTGCTCTAGGGGAGTGGTGAAGTGGTGTTTCAACCTATACCCACTCAAACTCCTCAAAGGGTGTAAAAACCTGATAAGTGCTCATGGCACACAACCTGAAGTGCTCATGGCACAGATAAAATTTAGTATAAAAATACTGAAAGAAAACCCCTGCTTTTTCCAACAAAAGCAGAAAAACAAACGGGAAAACCACTCTGCTTTTTCTCCAAGACAGAAGCAGCTGAAAAAGAAAAAAAAGACACACTGCTCACAAGCAGGCAGGTGCAAAGCAAAACAGAATTGCAAAACTGAGTAAACCAGAGTTCACTCAAAGTGTAAAGCAGGGTGTATCCCACCACTGCTCATTGCAGATCCAAAATAGTATCTACAACGAAAAAGAAGGCAAAGGCATATGTCAGTGCCTGCACACAAGGCGCTTGGCGCCACTTGTAGGCCAAAAAAAGGCTTCTTTGACAAAGTCAACTTTTGGATGCATGGTAATTTACATCACATTCTGCCATCTGTGGCAGATATATACCACAAGGCGCTCACAGCGCCAAAAGCTGACAAAGAAAGCGCTGCAAGCGCTCACGTTAAGATCTACTCTCAAAACAAATCCTTGTTTTGATTTTCGTATGCTTGTTGATGTCGAAATTGAGTTGGTGATGGTCTCCATTTGTTTGTCTACATTGCTTGCTAATTCCTCAAGTCTGTCGTATGATTGGTTCAATGAAGTATGAAACCCCATGAGGTCTTGGTGAAGTTTCCGAATTTGTTGATCATCGCTCGACATACGCGCAGGGTAACAGAGCGCTCTCAGCGCTCAAAACCTAAAGGAAAGGGTTGTACTTATCTTCCTTGGAAGCCAAACGCTGGCCCCACTCTGACCGCGGTGGGCAGGAAGTTCGACACCACTTGAAGGCCTCCTTGTTTTCCACTTTGGAGACCAGAACGTCAACCAGTTCACTGAAGTACTGGGCAGCTCTTCGTCTTTGAACGGCTTTGCCTGCGCGTCGTCCTCTTCTTTGCTTGCCCTCACTGATGACCTCCTGAGATTGTTCGGACACCCAACTTCCCACACCTTTTTCGAAGCTTGTAGAATTCGTTACTCGGTGCTCCTTTCTTCGTTTCCAGGGCTCTTTTTGTGACCCATCGGCGTTGGCCTCTTCACTTGAGCTGCATCGTGACTCCTTTTGGTCTTGAGTTGACGAACTATTTTTTGTGGCTCTGAAAGGCGTAGAAGGAAGCGGACTTCTCAACAGCGAGACGATACTTTGTAGTTTGTGCAGCGCAACTTCCAGCGACGATTCCAATTTTGTAAACACACGTGAATACGCATTGTTCTTCGTCGGCGCTGTCTTTGACTTGTGTGGAACTGCTTTCGTCCTCCACGGCAATTCTTCACTTTGTACACCGTGAACCACGACCTTGTTGTCGGCGCTACTCAACTGCACCATGAGGGCATGGAAGAGACCTTGAAACTTGTACCCGAAATTCGCATAGAGCTTGGCGAACGTGAATTCTTGAGCACACCTCAGCTGTTCCCGCACGCGTCGTTCCTCTCTCTCCAGATCCTGCAGTGACGGCGACCGTGATGGTGCAGGCCCTCTAGGCGGAGGCGGTGCCGGTCTTCTCGGCGGCGACTGCACGAGCATTGTTGACAGCGAGCTGGGATGTTTTACGGCTATGGTGGTTAGCGCTGATGTTGAGGGAGCGCTCATGGTGTCTCTGTGGGCTTGCTAAATCTGCAGCTGGGCGGCGGCTATTGCGATCTTATTTTCAAAACACTTGTACGGTGTTTTGTCGTGTGCTTTCCAAGATCTTTTGTACCAAAATCCCAAATCTTGATTTCAAAGAACTCCTGGACGACCCACAATACCGAAGACGGCGCAACCCAATAGCGAAGCAAATAGCTGTAATACGACTTTTCTTTATAGTCCAGAAGTACTGAGCGATCTTGCCTCTTGCTGAGATCGCAATAATCCCATTGCACACTAAGACAAAAGACACTCAGAAAGTGTTCATGCATGCATTCGCACGTTATATTCCTACAAAATCAGATCTTTTTATAATAAAAATCAGTGCTTTTCCGAAAGAAAACAATGCACAAATCAGTGCGCACGCGTGTCATGCAGTGCCCAAAAAGCGGCATCTGCACCGCAACGCGACAGGATAATATATGGGTTTATGTAACAGACATGTGTCAGTACAGCCAAGTACTGAGCGCGATACCTTAATGACGAAATAGCAGTAAACATAAGGAACCGAATCCTAGGGAAAACACAGGCTTTCAGGCTTGTCCTGTCCTGTCCTGAGCTCCCCTTTACAGGAGGGAGGGATGCACATGCATATGGTCTTGGCATGCCCTACTCTAACCCCACCAAGCCACAGGAACCCCGGCAGCGCCAAGAGCGCTGAGTTTTCTGTTGCAGATTGTCATCAACAATGCAGCAAGAGTCGCTGGTCATGGTAAAGCGCTCTTTTCCAGTGTTAGGGAAGCTATGGGTATTTTGAGGTAGGTGTGGAAACCAAGGAAAGGCCAAGAAAAAATCCTTTTTTCCTGAAAATGGGACAGTGGTGGCCACCACAGCACAAGGGGGGAGTGAGAAAAAGTGCTTTTCCAATGCTTTAGGGTATACTTTAGTTGTATTAGAGGTGCTCCAAGCACTCAGGCATTTTTATCTTAGTATTGGCCCAACCAAAAGGGGTGATAACATATTTTGACCTATGGAACCAAACACTAAATCAGGATGTGGTGTGGACCCCTTTATCCCCAAGCTATAGGCACTAAAACATCTTTTCCTGGGGCACTGATATACTGAAGGCAGAGCCTATGAACTTATCTATGTTTTCTCATGAATTCTTAGCTATCCTAGTGGTACGCACCCTAGGGGGAGTAAGAAAAAGTCACTGCCATGTCTTTCTTGGAGGGCTTGATCCAGGCAAAGCCCCCCTCAAACTCCTTATGTTGATGCTAAGACAAACCCAAGTGTTTTTATCTCTCTTTGGATGCCTAAAGTACACTTTCTCAAAGTAACTAGGGTTGTGACCCTAGCCCCCCATGAAGTTCACCCCTACCACTCAACTGAGCGGAGGTACCTTCCTTCATGGAGGATATATCGAAATAAAATGGGCATTTCATGCTTTAGGCCTTGGAGGTTAAGCCTAGTGGTCTACCACCCCAAGACCCCTATACTCAATTGTTTCTACCACTTATTGTGGTCCTACTTTGTAACTGTTTCTGAATTCAGTTGCTTGGCCAAGTCATTTTCTGTGTTGGCCTGACATCTATGCCCCACATTCCTAACCAGCACCATTTCACCCAAAAGAGTGCACATGAAGTGCCTAATGCTATCTTGGAGGCCAGAGTCAGTCCAATTTTCATATAAAATCTTTTGTATTACCCATTTGTGATTGAATCTTTGTGTATAAACCTGCATTGTCTATCTGCAGCCTTTCTGTGTTACACTGGATTCCAAAACCAATCATTGATTCGATCCACATCCTGTTCTTGCTCTACTTGCTGCTTTGGTTTGGGTTTTCAACTACGAATCCTGCAGGATTTCATCAAAATATCTAGGGCATAAATCAAGGACATCTTTCCGGTAGCAGAGACAGTCCCTTGTGACCTTTTGAACCGACCCTGAGAAGAAGTGCAGCACACAAAGCTCAACAACAAGTTCATCATGTCCATGCCAAGCGTCAGGACCTGGCCCATCAGAACTGTCCAAGTGCAAATGGGCAGGATGGCCCACCCAATGAGTGAACCGCCTAACCGAGCTCCACAACATCTCAGTGGCGCATCTGGGTCCCAAGGAGATCCAGAACGCAGAAGGGCGGAAGAAAATAAAACCCTTACCACCGAGGCCTTAGCGGCCCACGGTGGAGACAGCCTCAGTCATCTCCACAGACGTGTAGCAGCCTCAGTATCCCGATCCAATTGTCCGGCTTCATCCTCAACAGCGATTGAAGGCCCTGAGGAGTATGAGGAACTGAGGAAGAAAATGGACGAATACATCCTCCATGAGGAGTACTACAAATCCATTCGTGGAGAAGATGGAGAGGAGCCATTGGCAGTACATGGATCCAGACCACGTCCAGACCTAGGGTCCTACACGCACTCTGGCCCGCCGTCCGACAGAGCCGAGACTGCATCCCTACCAAGACGACCGAGACCTGAGTATCCAAGAGCATGTTGTCCAGCCCCAAGGGCTCCCGAAGTGGGCCCGACTCGAGTTGAGGAACAACATCATCCAAGGCCAACCTACGGTGCCCAAGATCATACGGCCGAACTGCTGGCCAAACTTCTGTCTGGATCAGAAGATCCAGATGTGACGGCCCTATCGGAGGCCATTAAGGCAAAACTGGGTATTGCAGAACCCTTACCCAAGCCAGAGTTGTCCTCCCTCTCTCCCGGACTGAGTACCCTGGCCCAAGATCTTAAGAGATCAAGGGTCTCAAGGCTGTTGCCTAAGGTCACCTGCCCCAGCCCCTTTCACCCCCGTGCCAGGACAGTGCCCATGGCTGAACTACAGGACGTGCCTGTCACAGAGATTGAGAAAAGAGGGCTGTCAGCCCTGGCACCTCTTGCCGGCGTGTCGCCTTCAGGCCTAACTCCGGGGGGTGGAGAGACGGGCAGATCTATTGCCCAGGCGAACATCCAGCTGGAACTGCCGGAGGTCGACCCCAAAAATCTGCCCGAATGGGCAGAAGAATTTGCTGAGTTCCTTTTACTGACTGGCCAATCCCATGTGGATGTGGCCACCAAATGTTCACTGCTGAAACGCTCATGCAAAAAGAAGTTTTTGCAAAAACAGGTGAAACAGATTGTGAAACCCTGTTCCACCTGGGCAGAGGTACTCCTGAGGTTGGAGAAAACATTCCCAGTCTATGAGACTGACCTCAGTGTGCGCACACAGATAGAGGAGCTACCTATGCTCCCTGAGTTTCCATCCGCTGCGCGAATTTCTGAATATGTGTGCAACTTCGAGTACCTGTTTTCGAGGATGAACGTGGGCTCCTACGGAGCCACTGAGCCCCACCTGTGGCTCATGAGTAAGATCCCCCAACGTACGTGGGATGATTGCCGCTCCAGCTCTGAGAGGAAGAGCAGGACCCACTCGTACGATGAACTGGTGGACCTCTTGATTGAGCTGGCTCTTGAGAGAGAGAATGACTCCCACATGGAGAAATTCCTCAAGAAGCATGTGGGTCGAGGTGGTACCCCTACCCCCGAACCTGGCGAAGGGAAAGGGCCTAAAAATCCCACTAACACCAACCAGGGAGGTGGTAAAGGGAGGGGTAACCTACGTGCCATGAATGAGGTTAAACCTGATGCAGGTACACCCCCCCTGTTCTACTGCAAACCTGTCAATGACAAGGGGGGACCTTGTCATGCCTCTGACTGCGATCTCCCCAGTGGCTGTATGCTGCAGATGAAACGTCAGCAGCATACCAAAGATGGGAAACCTGTGACCCATCAGGACCATTTCAGATGTACCATCACCTGTGGTTACTGTGGCAAACGTCGTCACTACGAGGACGAATACCACATCAAGAAACGCGATAGTGACAAACTCAAGCGTCAGGAGGCGGAACGCCAGAAGACCCAAACGCCCGCCAGAAATCCCCCAAATGGGGATAAAGGTGGTAAAGGAGGTGGCAAGGGGGGTGGCAAAAATGGACCCCCTAACCCCCAGAGGCGCTCATCAGCGCCCGTTGCTACACCCACTCCTGCTGCTACACCCGCTCCTGCAGCAGGTGACCCCAAGAAGCGCCCCCAAGGGGATAACGCTACCCCTGAGGGGAATAATTCCAAGGAGAGGCGCTTGGCCTGGATGGCCAGGTCCCTCATTGCTGCAGGGGTGGATGTCAAGTTCTCTGATGAGGAGTAGGGGGGCGGCTGCGAAGAGGAGGACTTGGTTTTCCGGATCCTCGTAAAATCGGGGATCAGGTTTTTCGAGCGGTGCTTGACACCGGTGCAACACTTTCCATAGTGGCCCGGCGCCTGTCAAAGACTTTCAAGAAAACTAAGACCGTGGCCATAAGAGTAGGGGATGGGCGTATCATCCATTCCTTGGGGGGGGTCGATGTGACTATATGTCTGGGCGACGAAACCGTGACCCAACACTGCAGAGTGCTGGACACCGCCGCCTTTGACATCGTCATTGGCACCGACTTCCTACGAAGAAACCCCCAGGTAAAAATGCTGTCCCTCCAGCGCCCCTATTCGTTGCACTGCGACTTTGGCAGTGGGCTATTCTCCGTACCTTTGGAGCTGTCAGGACGAAAAGAGTCTGGGCTGCGCTACGCATCCAAGACTAACTATCGTACTGAAAACTACCAATTGGCCCGTCACGTTCTTGAAAATGGACTGGCGGCCCTTCAGGTAAACCTGGATGAGATCCAGGTGGGATTGTTTGCGAGCCAACAACAGCACATCATGCAGTTGTACTGCTCGAAACAACTGAACAATGCTTTCCGTTTCTTCTGGAAAGCAATGGGCCTAGCGTATGCTAACCCTCCCTTCTCCCTGCTCGCGAAGGTTCTAACCAAAATCGCTTATGAGGGAGGAAGGATTGTTATGTGCACCCCTGACTTGGGCTGCTCTGGTGACAATGCTTACTGGCGCCGTATGCTAGATCGAATGACCATGGGAAGAGTGCAACTCCCCGACGGCCCCATCTATGTGCCTGAGGACTCAGACACAGCTATGCAGGCCCCTGAGTGGGCCAGTTTGCTGTCCATCGTCGATGGATCTCTCAATCCTGTACCCCTGTGTGACCTAGACCAGGTGCTACTCAAAGAGGTCATGGCCGAAAATCGTGGCCTGACCCTTTATGATCCCAAAAATCGATCTCCTGGGCACCTATCTGCCACACTTACGAGGTGTGAGTCTCCCGATGACTATCTGGAACCTGCAGCTGTAAAAGAGGATGCTGACGACCAACTGTCTGAGATCGCCAGCACTATTCCTTCTGTTGATCCCAGCTGTGTTGAGCTAAAACATAGTGCCTTCCTGGCCCAGCTGTTGCTAGAGGAGGTAGATCTAGAGTCAACCTCTGAACCCGCTTCCCCTGTTGGGAAGCCAGTGCTACACATGCAGCCTATGCACACAGGTGAACCCGTGGCCCGGAGTGCTGATGCTCTGGCGCGGCCTGCTGCTAATAACATGCCATTGTCTGAGCATGACACTCAGGAACTCCGGCGGCTGTTGTACCTGAAGGCCGAAGGTATTGAGCGCCAAGAGCGGCTGCAATACCTCAGATAGACCTGGAAATCCTCCATCTGGTCTGAGGAGGACGATGAGTCCTATACGCTGCCTGATCCTGAGATACCTCTAGTGCATTCTCTGCACTATGGGCAGCAATGTCCCCCTGAGTGGGACGATGGTTCTGTGCCTGCCGAAACTGCTGATCGGCAGAAAAAGAAAGAACATGGAAAAAGCAACCTCCATGCTGAGGAGGATTTCCTTCAGAAACTCGAGAGTATTAACCTTGACCCCCGCCTGAAGAAACTGCTGATAACCTATGAGGAGGTGTTCGGCGCCTTGCCGCCTCCCCTTTCTTGTAAAAAACTGGTCCAGATGGACCTGAAAGTGAAACCAGAATTTGAAAAGACGCGAGTGAGGCGTCGTCCCTATCCTGCTCCACAGGAACAGGTTGAAGAAATCGAGCGCCAGATCCAGGAATGCATTGATGCTGGCCTCGTTGAAGAGTATAAGCACGGGGACTATCCCCATCACTGCAGTCCCTGTTTCCTTGTTGCCAAACCAGGGTCGACTGCCCTACGTCTGGTTGTAGACTATGGTGAGGTGAACAAGAAAACCCAGAACCACTCAGGGAGTATTCCTAACATGGAAAACACCCTGGAGCGTATTGCCAAATGCAGGTACAAGACCAAAATGGACAAACGCTCTGGTTTCTCGCAGATGGACCTAACCGCCGCAGCTCAGGAGCTGTTGGCGTTTATAACCCCTAAGGGTCGTGTCTTCAAGTGGAAGGTTGTCCCTTTCGGGGTGGCTAATGCCCCAGCGCTCTTCCAGGAGCTTATGAACAAAATTTTGTACATACTGAGGCGCAGGCCTCTAGTACAAGAGTTGATCTCGCGGGGTGCAGAAATGGAGGCTCACATCGACGACGTGAGTTTGGGTACTAATACCAAAGAGGACCATGTCCTTCTCCTCAGTGAAATTTTCATTGTCTGTCAAGAAAACCATCTCCGAATCAAACTCGAAAAATGTGAGTTTATGAAAGAGGAGATGGAGTATTTGGGTTTCGACGTGGGGTATGGCTGTTGGAAACCAGCCGCGTCTAAGATGCAGCCCCTACAGGACATGCAGATTCGCCATGACCCTAAGAAGGGTCTACACGATGTGAGGGGTTTTGTGGGCACCTGTCATTTCTATCGGCGTCACATCCACAATTTTACGTACTCTTCTGAAGCGGTACCCAGAACCCCATGGCTAGGGCAGGGCACACAACCGGTCTCCGGTCCACTAACCCTATGTACGGAAGGGAAGACCGGTCTCCGGTCCACTAACCCCATGTACGGAAGGCGCCCATTGACGCCCGGTGCGAGCCCGGCGGGAGCGTGTTCCGTGCCGTAAAGCCCCGCATCGGCAACCGATGCACCGCCAGCGGAGATTTGGGTATCAGAATATCGTAATGGATCATGGTCAAGAGGGTAGAGTTTGCGTTGTAACTCTATGGCCATGATATTGCGTGCGTTAAGATAACTTTCGAGTGTAGCGCGCAAGTGTTGGTGTTGCATAGGAACTCTCCTTGAGTTCCTATGAGCGATTGACACAAAGTTATGCCCATGGAGAGGCATGACATATCGTGGGGGGAGCTACCTTTTGGGGCAATATGTGGTATGTGCCATGTGTTGTATTGCGTGCCCATTTGGCGGGTTTGGATAAGAGCGATGGACCCACCAATGGACCTCATAATGTGCAAGCCCCTTCTCCATACTCCCTACGATCAATCGCAAACCTAACCTTCGTGAAGGGAAGCTTGTGTGGCGATCCCAAAGCGATGCGTTGGGAGCAAGGTGTGTATTTTGCAATTTTCCATACTTTCATGTGCCCACTTGGGAAGTAGCGCTCGTAACCTTTCAAGGCGCCCCAAGTGGAGCACATATGTGGGATCGGAGGTCATTGGTGTCAAGTCATTGTGTTTAGAAGGATTAGTTGATTGCACGATCCAAGCCGAAGATATTATAATATAATTGTGCACCTTTCAATGCACTTTTGTGTGTCTTTGTGCCAATTTTGCCGTTTTTGGCCCGTCATGATGTCAAGTGGCGACCGTGTATTTCAACGTTGCGCTCAATTGACATCATGACCCAAGTACGATATGAGGGTACATACTTCGGTGCCCAACATATCTTGGACCCGGCGAATAACTCCTCTTAGGCTTGGCATACCGTGGCCGCCATGATGGCGATTTGGGACTATCCCAAATCATGGGCTCACTTGGCGACCCTGCCATTCCCAATGCCGGAGGAGTTGGGCGACGCCCAAAAGATATGTTGGACACATATGACTTGATACCAATCCTATGGCACACTCCGGTCCGAGTCGGGCATGTGCCTCATTTGCCCCAACCATGAGTGTGCGCATTTTTGGCCATTTTGAGCAATTTTCTACTTTTGCTGCCCGCCGTGCACTATGTTGAGCCCACCCGTGCACGCCGGACGCATGGACCAATGGACCATATATGACATGGGTGTTATGCATAATGGTCCCCATGGTTCACACACCACGTGGGCGAAGCGGAGCAACCTTCGTTAAGGCGCTAGCCCAAAGTGGGTGTGGGCAATTTTACCATTTTGGCATTTGTGGACCCAATTGGGATCGTCACCACGCCGAGTGGCATGGAGACCTTCCGAAGCCAAGGGCATGGGAGTCTCTGTTGGACTCCCGGTGGATCCGTATGGAATGGCGGATCCGATCTCCAAGCCGGCATGGAGATATACTATTGGGAGCACACCGAATTTTGGCTCATTTCAAGCAGCCAAAATGACCCCATTTTGGGACCCCAATTTCCCCCTTCCGTGTGGTCAATTGGCGGCCCCATTTCTCTATGCCCACAGGGAGCCCCGACCTAAATCCAAGTTGTACACTCAGATATAAGTCCTAGGTCCTGCCTCCAAACCTGTGAGCCATTGGCCTTACCTTGGCCGGGCGAGCCACGCGTGGGAATGACGCCAATTTTGGTGATTTTGGCATCATGACCCCACTTGACTCATCCGTGTTGCCCTGATGCTGGGACCTCAGAGGGAACCAAGTTGGGTGAGGGCTCCAGGAAGTTCGTACTCGAGGGGCATAGGGTCAGTTGCCTCGTCCCCACCTCTGGTGGGTCCGGACGAGGGGTCAATTTTGGAGATTTTGTAGCTAATATCAGTTTGGGCTGAAACAGCCCACTTTCAGCTACCAACTCCTGAGGGGTAATGGCGGGGCCATATCTCTGGCTCAGAGTGGAGTTGGAACCTGCCGTTAAGGGAGCACGGGGAGCCACTGTCGGTTGGCCTTGAAGCCACTTGGTTCCCAGGAACTCGCCTGTGGCTGGGCGGGACACCTCCCCTATTGGCAGGGTTCCAGGGTCCGGACTGAGCAGGGCATGGGTTGTGTTTGAGCCCCCGCCCCCACCAGCCACTGAGAGGGTCGGACCTGGGATTGGGATACAAGTTGGGATGGAGTGTCTATTGTCCTGTGATGCCCTTACCCCAGTCCAGTCTTGACCCCATGTGTACATATCCTGATGTGTTGCTGTACATACTTTCGTTCCCTCATTTCAGAGTGGCAAGGATTCTGAAACGCTTTGTCACATGACATGAGCGCATTGATGCCCCTGTGAGCGTAGTGCTTTGCCTGCCTGCTCACTTGCGCGTGTCCACCGCAGCGTCCCGTGGCCGGCCCCCCACGGGAACGCGTCAAACGCGTTTCACCGCCGCGGGGTTACCCAACCCTCGCGTGCCACTCGGGGCCACCAACCCCGAGCAGCGCGGCGCAGCTCGCAGCTTGCAGCGCAGCGCAGCGGCTCGCAGCGCAGCGCAGCGGCTCGCAGCGCCACCCAGCAACAGCGCCGAGTTCGTCATGGAGCCAGCAGCGCCGTCCAGAGCATCGCCCTGACCGCGCCGCGACCGTGAAGGAAGTGGACAGACCAGACCCATCGGCCGACCAGCAAGGCCGCGTCAACCACTTCCACAACCACCGGCTGACCAGCACCAGCCGCACGCCCAGTCCAGTGCTGCAGCACCCGCCTCAACAACCACCACCAGTTCGTTGAGTTGAACGAGTGCATACCAAGGACCTCAAGACCAACTACGCCCCCGCTGCCATGGTGAATTGGCAGGAAGCGGGAAGGATGTGGCCGCGGCCCCACCCCCATGCGGCACGCCTGCTGCGTGGGTTGGTCTGGGACCAGCACTACCGCCACAGCCACCCCCAGTGTGAAGGCGGCATGCCCGGGAGCTTCGAGCTCCGCGGGGACATGGGGGAGGACCGCCTGCGGGCAGTGGAGGAGTGGCTGCGGGCGGAAGGGTACGAGTACCGCTTCCGCCGCAAGCGCTGGAGGACGTGGACCTGGCCGGACAGGCCCGGCGAAGGCCTGCGTCCCGACGGGATTGAGGAGGACGGGATGCCCAACGAGTACCCGTCGGGCGCCTCGATCAACGTCTCCATGTGGGACATGATCGAGAAGAACTTCCCGGAACCGGGGAGCGAGCGCAGGCTGCAGGGCAGCAGCAGCGCGTCTCCGGGGAAGGAGAAGCGGTCCGCCGGGGACAGGAAGCGGGACCGGAGGTGGCGGGAGTCCCAGGAGTCCCTGGCCGCCGAAGCCGCCCAAGGCGCCAAGGGCGGAACCCCAGCCCCCAGTCCCCAACGGGCCAATGGTGGTCATCACCCCGGCCACGCCACCCTCGGCGACTTCATCCAAGTCGCCGGGCAGACCAAGGCCAAGCCCCGTCAGCTGCTCCTGAGGCCCCAGCAGGCCCCAGCAGGCCCCAGCAGCGACGTGGAGTCGGCCCACCGCGGGAGGATGCCGGCCGACCAGGCCAGCTCCAGCAGCAGCGTCGCTCCCGACAGGGACGTGGCGCGCGCCTGTGAGCGCGTCTGTGGGGTGCCCTGCAACCTTCGGGTTGTCCGGCAACGGGCCAGGCAGCACAGCGCTGCCGTGGAGGGCGCCGTCGGCATCGCCCAGGAGGAGGCTGCGGAGCGGGCGCATGGCATGGCCATCCACGCCCGGACCGTGGCGGCCATTGCGGCCGGACTCACGGCCGTAGCCGCCCATGGGGCAGCGACTGCCCAGGTCAACGGTGAGTTGGCGGCAGCCGACGAGGAAGCCCGCCTGACGCAGGAGGCCATTGCCTGCAGGGAGGCCGAGGTGAGGGCGCTGGAAGAGGCGCTTGCCCAAGAGAGGGCAAAGAAGGAGGCGGAGGAAAGGGCCCACGCCGAAGCGACGGCCAAGGCCCAGGCAGACGCCGCCAAGAAGGACGCCATCGAGGCCGCGCGACGGAAGGTCGCTGAGGAGAAGGCCAAAACGGAGGCGGAGCTGGCAGCGTTGGAAGCGCAGAAGGCGCGGCTGCAGCAGGCCCGGGAAGCCGAGGCGGCTCGTGCTCGGGAGGAAGCCGAAGTGCGAGCTGCCGCAGCCACCGCCGCCGCAATGGAGGAGGCAGAGGCCAAACTCCGCCGCGAGACTCCCCCGGGAGGATCACGAGTGGAGACCCTTCGAAAGCTTTTCGAAGGGGACGCCTCCTCCAGGATGACGCTGGATGAGGCGGACACGGGCAGCAGCGGGAGCAGTGGCCCCACCGCCCATCGACGGAGGAAGGGCAAGGGGAAGACCCCCGAGAGGCTGCGGAGGCCAGCGGGTGGACACCCCCACGACAGTGACCCCTTCTTCACCGCCAGTGACGGGGATGAACGAGGCCGCCGACATCGCCAAGTGGTGGCTTGGACAGGCGGAGGAGGCGGAGACGTCCCCATGGAGCCGGAAGGTGAGGATGAGGATCTCCCTCCTCCCTACCGGAGCTCGGAGTCTTCCGAGACCGAGACGCCCAGGTGGGGCGACATGGACGAGGATGACGACATGGACTTCGGCATCACGAAAAAGCGCCCCTCCTCGGACCCACCGAGGCGACCCGGCGGAGACCCACTGGGACCCCCTGGCGGAGGACCATCAGGACCCCCTGGAGGACGCCCACCAAGTGGACCCCCTGGAGGCGGACCACCGGGCGGGAGAGGACCCCCTGGACCGAGCGGACCCGGCGGAGGCCCTCCTGGAGGACCCCCTGGGGACCCCGACGACCCACCAGGGAACGGCGACCCGGATACCACCTGGCGGTGGATTGTCTACCTCCGCAGGAGAGTCCAGTTGCTCGAGCTGGAGGTAGACACGGGCAAGGGCGAGATGGCTCGCATCTCCAGGGTCGCCGCGCGCGCGCAGAAGGAGCTGGACATCGCCAGGGGCGAGACCAAGTCGCTGACCAACGTCGTCAGCGGCCTGCAGCAGAGGCTGGACGCGCTGGAAGCCCGTGGGAGCGTCGGCAGCGACCACCCACCCCTGGAGTCTGGCTCGTCGGACGACGGCTGGGGACCCGGACCAGGTCCAGGCAGACCCCACGCCCCCGGCGGAGCCCCCAGGAGTCGCCCCAGCGCCAGTGCCCCCTCTCTCACCGCCCCCTCTCACCACAGCGCGGGCCGCCGCAACGAGCGCGTGCCCCCCGGCAGTGGCAGTGAGGATTGGCGTGATGAGTGGCTCAGCGCGGAGCACCGCAACCGCCGTGCTCCACCGCGGGCACCGGTACGCCCCTGACGCCCCGCACCAGCCCCGGAGCCAATCCCCATCGCTGGTGGACGTTATGGTGGACTCAGGGATGAGGTCACCAGAGGAGACGTGGAATGTTATGTCGGTGAAGGTGAGGACCTGGATCTGGACCTGGAGGAGTTCGACATCAGCCTGCCGCGTGGTGTACGACGGGAGGCCGCTGAACGCAGCCGCCGGCGCCGTGATGAGGATGCGTACATGGAAGGAGTACGGCGTGAACTTCTAGGTTCAGCGTACATGGAGGAACCGCGGCGTAGCCACAGGGATTCCATGGAGGAGATGGACGTGGCGGCCGTGGGAGTCCGTGGGCGAGGCCGATGGGAACCTCGGTCGACCTCGCGGCCGGCGTTCATGGTCTCTAAGGCCGCGGACGCCGCCGTGTGGGAAGACTTGAAGGACATCAAGCCCCCCATTATACGACGGCAACCCCCTCAACCTCGACCGCTTCTTGGAGAAGCTGGACGATTGGGGGCTGGCCGTCACTGAAGACATGCCTCACGCGGATGCGGAGAGATATGTCTTCAGACGGTTCAGGTACCGCCTGCCGGAAGTGCTCGGAGAGCTATACTTCATGGCGACCAAGGAGGGGAAAATCAAGACCCTCAAGGAAGCCAAGAAGTGGCTCAACGAGCAGGAGCGGGTGGACGCTCCGCAGGTGGCTGCCAAGCGGTGGAAGTCCATCAAGCTTGAGCATGATGGACGGGAGATCCGCCTGCGGGATTGGCGGGACTTCCGAGGGAAATACACCCTCTACGGCCGCAACGTGGAGGATTGGAACGAGGGTGACGAGCAGGCTCGCCTGCTCTCCATGCTGCCGGAAGCATGGATCAAGAGGGTCACCAAGGAGGAATCCAAGAGGGCCAAGTCCAACCACACGGTCAAGATGATGCTCCCCAAAGAGTATCATACGAACGTGGTGGCTTGGGCGAAGAAGAACGTGGCCCGGGATGTCAAACGGCACTCCCTGCGGAACGCTCTCCTCGTCACCGTCTCGGGCAATCGCGAGAAGACCGCGATGTGGCGCCTTGACGAGTGTGAGTTGAGCGGCCAGACCATCCGTCTGCAGGCCATACCGGCGCGGATGAGCTGCGACGAGACCCTGGAGTGGGTTGGCGAGGAAGTACTCAAGGAGTACCGAAACCTCCACCACACCCGCGGGTTGAGGCCCGGCGACCGCGACGTCAACTACGTTGGCGAGGGACCTGGCGGGGAAGCTGCCAGGGACCCAGCGGGAGCCGGCGGCGATGAGACTCTCGTCGACGATGACGACGACGATGAGCCCGCCGAAGTGGCCGTTTGTGCCTTCGTGGCCAAGAACCTGAGCGCGGGGAGCAAGCCGGGAAACTGGAAGCCCCTGCAGCAGGGTTGGAGGAAGCAGGAGAAGAGGGACCCTCGCCGCATTGGCGACCCTCCGCTGTCCTTTGGGGAGTTCATACGAGCTCACCCTCAGGGCTGTTTCGTGTGTTATGGGAGGAAGCGAGGCTTCAACCATGACCACCGAACATGCCCCGTCCACAAGGCCGACACGGAGGCTTACAAGAAGGCGCACGGGTTGAAGAAGCGTGCGCCCGCGGGTATCCGGGAAGCCAAGGTGGAGGTCGACAAGGACGAGCTGGCCAAGCTGGTGTCGCAGGGGACCGAGTTGGCCAAGGAGATCCAGGAGATCAAGAGGAACTGGGTCCCCAGGTCGGATAACAAGAACAAGGAGAACAACCAGAACAACCAGAACAAGGACAAGGACTGAAGCGGTACCCAGAACCCCATGGCCAGGTTACGGCATACAACCGGTCTCCGGTCCACTAACCCCATGCACGGCGTGTTCCGTGCCGTGAAGCCCCGCATCGGCAACCGATGCACCGCCAGCGGAGATTTGAGTATCAGAATATCAGGAATCAACAGGGTTTTATTTTCATATTGTTTCCGTCAATTTTTACGCTTCCGTTCCGATACTCACTGTTTTGACTGCTGGCGGTTGGTTCGCGACTTTACCGTAACCGCCAGATTAACTGTTTATAATGGAAATTTTAACGCTATCCGCGACGAAGGCTCCAAAGTCGCCAGGAACTGCATGGATGCTTCCGCAATTTTCATAATTAATACTCGCAACCTTAATCCGAATTTTTCAGGATGTCGAAATCGGATTTTCGACTTCGACATCCCCGCACTTGATTTGACCTCTTTCGAGTGGACCTACGTGCTTCCGTATGCACGAATCAACTTCCCTTTTATCCTGCCCTCCATTTGTCTTAAAGATATGGGCAAAACAAAGTTGATTCGTGAGGCCACTTGTGAAGGTCATATCTCGTGTTGCTTGCGAGTATTGACGATAAGGAAACGTGGGATGTATTCACAATACTCCCGACGTAATTTAGGAAGCTTTATATGCCTTGCGTTTCCACACATGCGCGCTAGTGTAATGGATCATGGTCAAGAGGGTAGAGTTTGCGTTATAACTCTTTGGCCATGATGTTGCGTGCGTTAAGATAACTTCTGAGTGTAGCGCGCAAGTGTTGGTGCTGCATAGGAACTCTCCTTGAGTTCCTATGAGCGATTGACACAAAGTTATGCCCTTGGAGGGGCATGACATATCGTGGTGGGAGCTACCTTTTTGGGCAATATTTGGTATGTGCCATGTGTTGTGTTGCGTGCCCATTTGGCGGGCCCATTGCTCCAAGACAAGCCCGCCAATGGACCTCATATTGTGCAAGCCCCTTCTCCGTACTCCCTACGGTCAATTGCGAGCCTAATCTTCGTGAAGGGAAGCTTGTGTGGTGATCCCGAAGCGATGCGTTGGGAGCAAGGTGTGTATTTTACATTTTTCCATATTTTCATGTGCCCACTTGGGAAGCAGCGCTCGTAACCTTTCAAGGCGCCCCAAGTGGAGCACATAGGTGGGATCGAAGGTCAATGGTGTCAAGTCATTGTGTATAGAAGGATTAAGTGATTGCACGATCCAAGCCGGAGATATTATAATATAATTGTAGGCCTTTCAAGGCACTTTTGTGTGTCATTGTGTCAATTTTGCCATTTTTGGCTCGTCATGATGTCAAGTGGCAACCGTGTATCTCAACGTTGCGCTCAATTGACATCATGACCCAAGTATGTTATGAGGGTACATACTTCGGTAGCCAACATATCTTGGACCCGGCGAATAACTCCTCTTAGGCTTGGCATACCGTGGCCGCCATGTTGGCGATTTGGGACTATCCCAAATCATGGGCTCACTTGGCGACCCTGCCATTCCCAATACCGGAGGAGTTGGGCGACGCCCCAAAGATATGTTGGACATATATGACTTGATACCAATCCTATGGCACACTCCGGTCCGAGTCGGGCATGTGCCTCATTTGCCCTAACCATGAGTGTGCGCAATTTTGGCCATTTTGAGCATTTTTCCACTTTCGCTTCCCGCCGTGCCCCATGTTCTAACCTTCGTGCACGCCGGACGCATGGACCAATGGACCATATATGACATGGGTGTTATGGGTAATGGTCCCCATGGTCCACACACCACGTGGACGAAGCGGAGCCGCCTTCGTCAAGGCGCTAGGCCAAATTGAGTATGGGCAATTTTGCCATTTTTGCATTTGTGGACCCAATTGGGATCGTCACCACGCCGAGTGGCATGGAGATCTTTGAGAGCCAAGGGCATGGGAGTCTCCGTTGGACTCCCGGTGGATCACGTATGGAATGCCGGATCCGATCTCCAAGCCGGCGTGGAGATATACTATTGGGAGCACATTGAATTTTGGCTCATTTCAAGCAGCCAAAATGACCCAATTTTGGGACCCCAATTTCCCCCTTCCGTGTGGTCAATTGGCGGCCCCATTTCTCTAAGCCCATAGGGAGCCCGGACCTAAATCCAAGTTGTACACTCAGATATAAGTCCTAGGTCCTGCCCCCTACCCTGTGAGCCATTGGCCTCACCTTGGCCGAGCGAGCCGCGCGTGGGAATGACGCCAATTTTGGTGATTTTGGCATCATGACCCCACTTGACTCATCCGTGTTGCCCTGATGCCGGGACCTCAGAGGGAACCAGGTTGGGTGAGGGCTCCAGGGAGTTCGTACTCGAAGGGCATAGGGTCAGTTGCCCCGTCCCTACCTCTGGCGGGTCCGGACGAGGGGTCAATTTTGGAGTTTTTCAAGCCAATTTCAGTTTGGGCTGATACAGCCCATTTTCAGCTACCAACTCCTGGGTGATAAAGGCGGGGCCATATCTCTGGCTCAGAGTGGAGTTGGGACCTGCCATTAAGGGAGCATAGGGAGCCACTGTCGGTTGACCTTGGAGCCCCTTGGTTTCCAGGATCTCGCCTGTGGCTGTGCGGGACACCCCTCCCATTGGCAGGGTTTCAGGGTCCGGACTGAGCAGGGCATGGGTTGTGTTTGAGCCCCCGCCCCCATCAGCCACTGAGAGGGTCGGGCCTGGGATTGGGATATGAGTGGGGACTGAGTGTCTATTGCCCCTTGATGCCCTTACCCCAGTCCAGTCTTAACCCCATGTGTACATATCCTGATGTGTTGCTGTACATACTTTCGTTCCCTCTTTGCAGAGTGGCAAGGATTCTGAAACGCTTTGTCACATGACACAGGCGTATTGATGCCCTTGTGAGCGTAGTGCATTGCCTGCCTGCTCACCTGTGCGTGTCTCCGCAGCGTCCCGTGGCCGGCCCCCCACGGGAACGCGTCAAAAGCGTTTCACCGCCGCGGGGTTACCCAACCCTCGCGTGCCACTCGGGGCCACAGACCCCGAGCAGCGCGTCGCAGCAGCGCGGCGCAGCTCGCAGCTCGCAGCGCAGCGCAGCGTCTCGCAGCGCAGCGCAGCAGCTCGCAGCGCCACTCAGCGACAGCGCCGAGTTCGTCACGGAGCCCGCAGCGCCGTCCAGAACATCGTCCTGACCGCGCAGCGCCCGTGGAAGAGGTGCACAGACCAGGACTCCTGCATCAGCCCCATCGGCCGACCCGGAGTCCCAACGGCCGACCAGTAAGGCCGCGTCAACCACCTCCACAACCACCGGCTGACCAGCACCAGCCGCACTTCCAATCCAGTGCTGCAGCACCCTCCCCAACAACCACAACCAGTTCGTTGAAGTGAACGGGTGCACATCAAGGACTTCAAGACCATCTACGCCCCCGCTGCCATGGTGAATTGGCAGGAGGCGGGCAGGACGTGGCCGCGGCCCCACCCCCATGCAGCACGCCTGCTGCGTGGGTTGGTTTGGGACCAGCATTACCGCCACAGCAACCCCCAGTGCGAAGGGGGCATGCCCAGGAGCTTCGAGCTCCGCACGGACATCGCCCCCGACCGCCTGCAGGCCGTGGAGGACTGGCTGCGGGCGGAGGGGTACGAGTACCGCCACCAGCAGAGGCGCTGGAGGGCGTGGACCCGGCCGGACAGGCCCGGGGAAGGGCTGCGTCCCGACGGGATTGAGGAGGACGAGGAGCCCAACGCCTACCCGTCGGGCGCCTCGATCAACGTCTCCCTGTGGGACGTGATCGAGAAGAAGTTCCCGGAACCGGGGAACGAGCGCAGGCTGCAGGGCAGCAGCAGCGCGTCTCCGGCGACGGAGAAGAGGTCCGCCGGGGACAAGAAGAGGGACCGGAGGTGGCGGGAGTACCAGGAGTCCCTGGCTGCCGAAGCTGCCCAAGGCGCCAAGGGCGGAACCCCAGCCCCCACCCCCGGCTCCACCACCCTTGGCGACTACATCCAAGTCGCCAAGCAGACCCAGGCCAAACCCCGTCCGCTGCTCCTGAGGGCCCGGCAGGCCTCAGCAGGCCCCAGCAGCGACATCGAGTCGGCCCACCGCGGGAGGACGCCGGCCGACCAGGCCAGCTCCAGCAGCAGCGTCGCTCCCGACAGGGACGTGGCGCGCGCCTGTGAGCGCGCCTGTGGGGTGCCCTGCAACCGTCGGGTTGCCCGGCAACGGGCCAAGCAGTACAGCGCTGCTGTGGAGGGCGCCGCCGGCATCGCCCAGGAGAAAGCTGCGCAGTGGGCACATGGCATGGCCATCCACACCCAGACCGTGGCGGCCATCGCGGCTGGACTCACGGCCGTGGCCGCCCATAGTGCAGCAACTGCCCGGGTCAACGGTGAGTTGGCGGCAGTCGACGAGGAAGCCCGCCTGACGCAGGAGGCCATTGCCTGCAAGGAGGCCGAGGTGAAGGCGCTGGAAGAGGCGCTTGCCCAAGAGAGGGCAAAGAAGGAGGCGGAGGAAAGGGCCCACGCCGAAGCGACGGCTAAGGCCCATGAGGATGCCGCCGAGAAGGAAGCCATCGAGGCTGCGCGACGGAAGGTCGCTGAGGAGAAGGCCAAGACGGAGGCGGAGCTGGCGGCGTTGGAGGCGCAGAAGGCGCAGCTGCTGCAGGCCCGGGAGACTGAGGCGGCTCGTGCTCGGGAAGAGGCCGAAGCGCGAGCTGCCGCAGCCACCGCCGCCGCAATGGAGGAGGCAGAGGCCAAACTCCGCCACGAGACTCCCCCGGGAGGATCGCGAGTGGAGACCCTTCGAAGGCTTTTCGAAGGGGACGCCTCCTCCAGGATGAAGCTGGATGAGGCGGACACGGGCAGCAGTGGGAGCGGTAGCACCACCGCCCGTCGACGGAGGAAGGGCAAGGGGAAGACCCCCGAGAGGCCGCGGAGGCCAGCGGGTGGGCACCCCCACGACAGTGACCCCTTCTTCACCGCCAGTGACGGGGATGAACGAGGCCGTCGACATCGCCAAGTGGTGGCTTGGACGGGCGGAGGTGGCGGAGACGTCCCCATGGAAGGTGAGGATGATGATCCCCCTCCTCCCTACCGGAGCTCCGAGTCCTCCGTGACCGAGACGCCCAGGTGGGGCGACATGGACGAGGATGACGACATGGACTTCGGCATCACGAAGAAGCGCCCATCCTCGGACCCACCGAGGCGACCCGGCGGAGACCCACCGGGACCCCCTGGCGGAGGACCTTCAGGACCACCTGGAGGACGCCCACCCAGTGGACCCCCTGGAGGCGGACCACCTGGCGGGGGAGGACCCCCTGGACCGGGCGGACCCGGCGGAGGCCCTCCTGGAGGACCCCCTGGGGACCCCGGCGACCCACCAGGGAACGGTGTCCCGGATGCCACCTGGTGGTGGATTGTCTACCTCCGCAGGAGAGTCCAGTTGCTCGAGCTGGAGGTAGACACGGGCAAGAGCGAGATGGCTCGCATCTCCACGGTCGCCGCGCGTGCGCAGAAGAACCTGGACATCGCCAGGGCCGAGACCAAGTCGCTGACCAACGTCGTCAGCGGCCTGCAGGATAGGCTGGATGCGCTGGAAGCCCGTGGGAGGGTCGGCAGCGACCACCCACCCCTGGAGTCTGGCTCGTCGGACGACGGCTGGGGACCCGGACCAGGTCCAGGCAGACCCCACGCCCCTGGCGGAGCCCCCAGGAGTCGCCCCAGCGCCAGTGCCCCCTCTCTCACCGCCCCCTCTCACCACAGCGCGGGCCGCCGCAACGAGCGCGGGCCGCCCGGCAGTGGCAGTGAGGAATGGCGCGATGAGTGGCTCAGCGCGGACTACCACAACCGCCGTGCTCCACCGCGGACGCCTGTACGCCCCCGACGCCCGCCACCAGCCCCGGCGCCAATCCCCAGGGCTGGAGGACGTTATGGTGGACTCAGGGATGAGGTCCCCAGAGGAGACGTGGAGTGGGATGTCGGTGAAGGCGAGGACCTGGACCTGGACCTGGACCTGGAGGAGTTCGACATCAGCCCGCCGCGTGGTGTACGACGGGAGGCCGCTGAACGCAGCCGCCGGCGCCGTGATGAGGATGCGTACATGGATGCAGTACGGCGTGAACACTTCGGTTCAGCGTACATGGAGGAACCGCGGCGTAGCCACAGGGATTCCATGGAGGAGATGGACGTGGCGGCCGTGGGAGTCCGTGGGCGAGGCCGATGGGAACCTCGGTCGACCTCGCGGCCGGCGTTCATGGTCTCTAAGGCCGCGGACGCCGCCGTGTGGGAAGACTTGAAGGATATCAAGCCCCCCATGTACGACGGCAACCCCCTCAACCTCGACCGCTTCTTGGAGAAGCTGGACGATTGGGGGCTGGCCGTCACTGAAGACCAACCTCCCGCGGATGCGGAGAGATATGTCTTCAAACGGTTCAGGTACCGCCTGCCGGAAGTGCTCGGCGAGCTATACTTCGTGGCGACCAAGGAGGGGAAAATCAAGACCCTCAAGGACGCCAAGAAGTGGCTCAACGAGCAGGAGCGGGTGGACGCTCCGCAGGTGGCGGCCAAGCGCTGGAAGTCCATCAAGCTTGAGCATGATGGACGGGAGATCCGCCTACGGGAATGGCGTGACTTCCGAGGGAAATACACCCTCTTCCGCCGCAACGTGGAGGATTGGAACGAGGGTGACGAGCAGGCTCGCCTGCTCTCCATGCTGCCGGAAGCATGGATCAAGAGGGTCACCAAGGAGGAATCCAAGAGGGCCAAGTCCAACCACACGGTCAAGATGATGCTCCCCAAGGAGTATCATACGAACGTGGTGAGTTGGGCGAAGAAGAACGTGGCCCGGGATGTCAAACGGCACTCCCTGCGGAACGCTCTTCTCATCACCGTCTCGGGCGATCGCGAGAAGACCGCGATTTGGCGCCTTGACGACTGTGAGTTGAGCGGCCAGACCATCCGTCTGCAGCCCATCCCGGCGCGGATGAGCTGCGACGAGATCCTGGAGTGGGTTGGCGAGGAAGTACTCAAGGAGTACCGAAACCTCCACCACACCCGCGGGTTGAGGCCCGGCGACCGCGACGTCAACTACGTTGGCGAAGGGCCTGGCGGGGAATCTGCCATGGACCCAGCGGGAGCCGGCGGCGATGAGACTCTCGTCGACGATGACGACGACGATGAGCCCGCCGAAATGGCCGTGTGTGCCTTCGTGGCCAAGAACATGAGCGCGGGGACCAAGCCAGCAAACTGGAAGCCCCTGCAGCCAGGTTGGAAGAAGCAGGAGAAGAGGGACCCTCGCCGTATTGGCGACCCTCCGCTGTCCTTTGGGGAGTTCGTACGAGCTCACCCTCAGGGCTGTTTCGTGTGTTATGGGAGGAAGAAAGGCTTCAACCATGACCACCGAACATGCCCCGTCCACAAGGCCGACACGGAGGCTTACAAGAAAGCGCACGGGTCGAAGAAGCGTGCGCCCGCGGGCATCCGGGAAGCCAAGATGGAGGTGGACAAGGACGAGCTGGCCAAGCTGATGTCGTCGGTGGGAAACGAGTTGGCCAAGGAGATCCAGGAGATCAAGCGGAACTGGGTCCCCAGGTCGGACAACAAGAACAAGGAGAACAACCAGAATGACCAGAACAAGGACAAGGACAAGAACAAGGGTAAAGGAGGAGGTAAAGGGGGAAGAAAGAAGGGCGTCAACGACGTTGAGGCCGAGGAGCACACCCCCTCTTCCACAACCGACGCCCCCTAGCGGAGCCCCTGCAGCCAAGGGCCCCAGCTAGGGCGGTCGCAGGATGGTGACGTGGGAAGCGCCGATCCATTCCTGTCGGGAGTCGGTAAGCACAAGGGGACTGCCGCGGGCGGAAGGCCCGGTCTGGCGCCCAGTCGCGGAGGCGGGGTGAGGGCAAGTGAAGGCACGAACCCTTGCACCCGTCCGTCCTTCGCGACCAAGAACGTGTTTGATGTACTACAGGATCTATCCGAGAGTATCGGAGGATCACCCGGACCGCAGCTGGATGCTGCAGATGGGCAGCCTGAGCCCATTGTCCACGACCTGCACCAGTCGCTTGTGGAGCTTCTGGAACGGCCGGAGATCCTGAGTTTGCACGCCGTGCGCCGTGTCGGTCGCGAGCGGCAGTTGCATCTTAAGGTCCGTGCCTTATGCGGGGAAGTGGAAAAGGTTTTCGACGTGTTGGTCGACACGGGAGCTCAAGTCAGCTTGGTCAAGGCTGGCCTGCTTCCGCCAGAGTGTCTTACCGACAGTCGGAAACCTGTCAGGCTGAAGGTGGCGAACGGCCAGTACATGGTGGGAGGCACGAAGGAAGCGGCCATTGGGCTGCAATTCGTGAACCATCGTGAACTGAGCCGCCCAGACCTCGGCAAGGAAATCCTCCTGCACGGTAGCTTCTACGAGGCCGAGATGGAATGGGACATGATCGTCGGGTACGACTTCATGATGGAGACGGACTCCGGCGTCCTCCCGGCCCAGGCCTCCATGACCCTATACCAGGACGACCAGCTCTCGTGGCTTTCATCACCTGAGCACCATGTGGAATGTCAATGGATCCACCCCGAACGCAATCAGCTCGAAGTGGCCGCGCTGGACACTGAGCCTACTGGGCCAGCGAACCAGGAGTACGGCGTAAGGCCGGAAGTGGCGTACCGAGTGGTCGCGGACCTGGGAGCGTCGGATCTGGCCCTGGATGCGTTCTCTTCAGGAACCTCCGCCCATCTGCGGGTATGTGAGAAGTACTGGAGCGCCCAGGACTCCGCGTGGAAGAAGCACTGGGGTCCGCATCAGGGATTGATGTGGATCCATTGCCCCCGTTGGGACATTCCCAGAGCGATAGCGAAGATTCGCAAGGACCGCTCCAAGGCAGTGCTGGTTGTTCCTATGGGATGCACCGAGGAGGAAAGTACCCGACATTGGGTAGCCTCATTGACCAACATGACCTTGAACAAGGTCGTCCTACCGGCTGGAGAGAGTGTCTATCAGGACGCTAAGGGACAGCCCATGCCACCCCAGAGATGGCCAACAGAATTCCACTATGTGGATGGGGGCCTTGATCAGGCCGACACCACGGACTTCGTGTGTGTCAACCGCATCATAGCAGAGCCCTGGCGGCAATGTTTTGCGGTTCCCCCTGTTGACATCGAAGAATCGGACTCCGAAGACCCCCTCACTGAAGAGGAGTGGGATCTGGTTCAGGGGTATATGGATCAGCCCTTTCACGACTGGGGAAACCAGCGTGAGGGCAAAGGCCAGGACAAAGCCTGGTGGGAAGTGGACTCAATCGTCTCTGGTTCCTATGACGGGGATACCTTCGTTCAGAGGGTGCTGGATCACATGTCCAGCCAAGACGAGCCGCCTGGCGGTAACCCACCCACCTACGGCGATCTGTTCCGAGGCAAGACCAGAGATGGCCCTTTGGGCCACCTGGGAAGACCACCTGAGCCGAAAGCGAGCGGAGTCGCTACCCCTCAAGTAAGCTCCGTGGTTCAAGTGCCCGGAAAAGCCAAGGCGGAGTCCGATGACTGCCCCAAGATCCAGGCGTTGAGGGCCAGGCTGAAGCAGAAGTATGGCGAGACCTTCTTCAGCGGAAAGCCTGTGTTCCCCCCACCGGTGCGTGGACCGTATGGCGAGGCCAAGATACGACTGAAGCAGGACCCCCGTGTGTATCGACACCGGGAGTTTGCCCTGAGGGGCGAGAGGAAAGAGGCCATGGAGAAGATCCTCCGTGACTTCATCCAGAGAGGCTGGCTTGAGCCGTGCCACTCCGAGTGGGCCTCTCCCTGCTTCGTCGTCCCCAAGAAGGTTGCCGGTGAGTGGCGGCTCGTGGTCGACTACCGCGGCCTGAACGCCCAAACGCAGCACGACAGCTATACGCTGCCCCTCATTGAGGACATGCTGCAAAAGCAACACCGGCGGAGGATCTTCACGGTGATTGACCTGAAACATGGTTATCATCAGATGCCTCTCGCCGAAGAGTCCCGTGCCTGCACAGCCATGAGCACCCCACTTGGACCTCTCCAGTGGAAGGTGATGCCTATGGGCGTTACCAACGGCAATGCGGCTTTTCAGCGGATGCTGGAGAACCTGCTTGAGCCGGTGCGCGACTGTGCGGACCCCTTCGTGGACGACGTGATCATCGCGTCCGGGGACCCCAGCATGAGCTACGAGGAGCTCCTGGAGGCACACGAGAGGGACGTCACTCGAGTGCTGGACCTTCTGGTTCGGCACAAACTTACGGGCAGCAGTGACAAGGCCACCATTGCGGTAAGCGAGGTGGTCTTCGCCGGCCACGTAGTCGGGAACGGGCAGCGAAAGCCCATACCTGGCAAGGTGGCTGCGATTGAGCACTGGGAAAAGCCCAAGACGGTCTCTGAGCTACGGGCGTACTTGGGGTTCTGCAATTACTACTCGGGGTATATCAAAATGTATGCCGAGTATGCAGCCCCCATGACGACCATGCTCAAGGGCAACCGAGAGGAGACCAAGAAGGGGTCCAAGAAGGCTCTGGTCTGGACTGAAGAGTCTGACCGTGCCTTTGAGGGGATGAAGCAGGCGCTGCTATCCGCAGTGGGTCTGCACCTCGTGGATCCCGACCGAGGGTTCGTCCTGCGCACCGACGCTTCCGACTACGCCATTGGGGCTGTGTTGGAGCAAGTGCTTGACGATGGGAGGCACGTGCCCGTGGCCTTCTGGAGCCGAGTCCTGGCGGAAGGCCAGAGACGGACGTGGACGCCCCGTGAAAAGGAGGCGTATGCCATCGTCATGGCTCTCAGGAAATGGGCTGGGTACATAGCCCTCCATCCCGTCACCGTCTGCACCGACCATCAGAGTCTGCAGTCGTGGCACAAGGAGCACGTGGACACCCCCTCAGGTCCCGCCTCCCGACGGGCAAGATGGCACGAGACCTTGGCCAAGTTCGACCTTACGGTTGTTTACATTCCTGGAAAGGATAACACCGTGGCGGACTGTCTCAGTAGGTGGGCCTACCCCGCCAGCAAGGGCATGCAGGACATCTCTGCCCATGGCGATGAGGCTGAGACCGCTGAAGCCAAGAGGATCATCGAAATGGAGCGCCTGATGGAGGAGGAGGGTGCCAAATGCTTCGTCGTCATGGCCGCAGATGCCCCCCTCGCTTCGAGGGTGAGCAGAACGGTCAGTGTACTCGCCCCTGTGGGTGCCTCGGGCGGAAGGCCCGGTCCGGCACCCCCTGTAGGAGTGGAGTCCGACAAGCACCTCTTCCCAGAGTCTTGCCTCCAGGACGACTGGACCGACGATTACGCCAAGTCTGAGGCCTTTGCGGCCGAATATAGGGCTGTGACCGACCCTGACGACGGGCAGAAGTGGCCAAAGGGGCTGACTGAGGAAGATGGCAAGCTCTACCGGAATGGTAAGCTGCTAGTCCCAGAGTCCCGGGTGCTCGAGCTGTGTGAAGCTTGGCACCACCACATGCTGCACCCAGGGGTCAAGAAGCAAGCTCTTGACATGCAGCGTCGGTTCGAGATCGACCATATCGTTCTCTACACCGCCATCAAGAAGGTCAGGAAGGGTTGCTCGGTCTGTCAGGCCTGCAATCCCGATAACCGGAACGTCAAGGGGGAACCCCAATGGACCCCGGTTCCTGACCAGCCCATGGAGAGCGTGGCCATGGACGTCTTCTCCATGCCCGAAGTGCACATTGGCAAGGAGACCTTTGATTGTGTGGTTCTCTGTGTGGACCGCCACAGCGGCTACGTTGTAGCCGTTCCGGCACGCAAAAAGGGGTTGCTTGCCAAGGAAGTGGCAGTCATGATGATTCGTCATTGGCTGACCGTCTTTGACATCCCCCGCACCATTTGCAGTGACCGAGGGCCCCAGTTTACTGGTGGCTGGTTCAAGGCTATGTGTTCCCTCATGGGAATACGTCATGCCAAGAGCGTTGCCTATCTCAGCCGGTCTAACGGCCGTGCTGAAGTGGCTGGACGGCAGCTGTTCGAGAAGCTGCGCAAGATCCACATCACCAATCCACGGCGGAACTGGTTCGAGGAGATGTGGCCTGCTCTGAAGGCCCATCATGACGCCCCCACTCCGGGCGGTTTGTCCCCTCACCAGATTCTGTTTGGCAGGGACCCCCTGGGTAAGGGACTTCCCTTGTCTGGTGATGGCATGGCTATGGATGCCAAGGAGTTCTTCGCGCGGCAAGAGCAAACGGCGCGGGACATCCGCCAGCAGCTTGAGAAGGAGCATGCTGAGCGTCAGAAGTCCGCCCCGAGCTCGACAGCGCATAAGTTCAGGGTGGGAGACCCGGTGTGGGTGATCAGACCCCGCCCCATGGGCACCCACCGCACCAAGACCTGGTTCACACCCGGCGAGGTGGTCCGCAGGATTGGTGAGGACACCTACCGCATCAAGGTGGGTCACGGACAGTTCCGGGAGCGCCACGAGAGTCAACTCCGTGTGCGGGAACCCGACCTCCGTGGCCGACATGTGTCCCTGGACTACGCCAAACATGAGGCCGATTCGGACGACGACTATGCTGAGCAGGACGACTATACTGTCGAGAAGATCCTGGCTCAGCGTCCGAAGGCCTCGGCACCCGGAGGTCTGGAGTTCAAGGTTCGTTGGCGAGGCTATGGGCCGTCCCACGACACCTGGGAACCCGTCTCCTCATTCGTGCCGCGGGTCAATACTCCCTTCATGGAGTACATCCGCAAACACAAGACCAAGATCCACGTTTCGGACTTGGCAGCACTCACCCGGGCGATTGCAGCCAGGGGTGCCTGATCAGCGCCCTGAGCTCTCCCCTGATGTGTTATGAGCGCTTGTGAGGCCGACGAATCGTCCCTTGCTTGCTTGCTCTCTTCCATCTTTTGGTGACAGAGTGGCCATATACCCCCCCCTGCTGCATCCAGAGGAGGATGGCCCCTCTCTTCTTCTACTCGTCACTCCCCCCCCTGCTGAATCCTTGGGAAACCAGGTAGGGCGACTGACCTTCATAATTCTGAGCTCTTGGGGCCTTGAAGCCCATACGACGTTGCGCAACGGATGCCGCTGTCATCGGCATTGCGATTTTTTGGTGTGTGGTCTGGTTCCATGGCATTTGCGGAATCCAGACCAGTCGACGTGTGTCTCGAGACTATATATGCCTGAACTCAGGCGTTATCCTGTCCATCCTCCTGCATTTGCCTTATCCTGACCGTGGCGTGGTTTGGCACTCTGTTCTGAGTGTGTTTACACGCCTATTTACCCGAATTGTTGCTCGTTTTTCTGCCCTCCAGGATATGTGCATCTGTATGTTAAGTGTCATCAGCCCATCGCTGAGGGATGGACTGTTTTTCACCGCGAATCGAGATACAGAGGCGCCTTGAGTCGCCGCGTACATATCCTTACAGCCTGGTCCAGCCTGGACCAGTACTTGATTACAGATTCTACTGTTTGAGTGCCCGTGATACCGTGTTGCCCTATTCGCTGTGATGTGTGGAGATCCTGATGGCGCCAGGCGGGAAGCCCAGTTGCCTGACTACACTCCCAGCGGTCCGCCACTGTCAGTCCCAGTGTGAGCCTACCGATTTGCAGACGCACTTGCATTCGGATGGCGGCCTCCGGTGCTCCTGACCTCGGTCAGTCTGCCTGGGAAACTGGTGGTTTGAGGAGTCGACGCCTCCGCCCACACTGCATGAGGACTCCCTCATGTATGGCCACGCTTCGTGGTAGTAGGGCGAGGGAAAAGACGGCCTTGATGCCCGATCCCTTCAGGAGGAGTTCCCTTACGATTTGGGGTTCGTAAGGAGTTCGACTATGGCACTCTGGACTCGCGTCGTATGGATATGGACATGGTGCGCCCGAGGAAGGACCCGTGGGGACTCTCCCCAGTCGGCGGGCCTTGGGAAGCTTGGGGTAGCCTGATGGATCTTTGTGGTCGCTCTCGACTTGTGGGGCCACCTCGGCCGTCGTGTGACGCCTATGTTGGCCGTGTATGCCACTGCCACTGTGGTGGTGACCGTAGCAGCCGGCACCCGGTGCGCCTGGTATGGGTTAACGGGTCCTTTGGATGCCGAACAATCGCCGCCAGGACCCGGGAATTGATACTTGATACTATACATGTGCTACGAGCTGTTACAGCAGCATACCTATCCCACTGTGGGATACCTATTTCACTGTGACTTACTGAAGTGAGGATGTGACACCCCCCCCCCTTCAGGAAGTGGTCCTGGGTACCCGCTGCCATGCGTGAGTGTTATCGAGCCCCCCCAGGGTTTGCTCTAAGGAGGGGGGTGAAGCGGTACCCAGAACCCCATGGCCAGGTTACGGCATACAACCGGTCTCCGGTCCACTAACCCCATGCACGGCGTGTTCCGTGCCGTGAAGCCCCGCATCGGCAACCGATGCACCGCCAGCGGAGATTTGAGTATCAGAATATCAGGAATCAACAGGGTTTTATTTTCATATTGTTTCCGTCAATTTTTACGCTTCCGTTCCGATACTCACTGTTTTGACTGCTGGCGGTTGGTTCGCGACTTTACCGTAACCGCCAGATTAACTGTTTATAATGGAAATTTTAACGTTATCCGCGACGAAGGCTCCAAAGTCGCCAGGAACTGCATGGATGCTTCCGCAATTTTCATAATTAATACTCGCAACCTTAATCCGAATTTTTCAGGATGTCGAAATCGGATTTTCGACTTCGACATCCCCGCACTTGATTTGACCTCTTTCGAGTGGACCTACGTGCTTCCGTATGCACGAATCAACTTCCCTTTTATCCTGCCCTCCATTTGTCTTAAAGATATGGGCAAAACAAAGTTGATTCGTGAGGCCACTTGTGAAGGTCATATCTCGTGTTGCTTGCGAGTATTGACGATAAGGAAACGTGGGATGTATTCACAATACTCCCGACGTAATTTAGGAAGCTTTATATGCCTTGCGTTTCCACACATGCGCGCTAGTGTAATGGATCATGGTCAAGAGGGTAGAGTTTGCGTTATAACTCTTTGGCCATGATGTTGCGTGCGTTAAGATAACTTCCGAGTGTAGCGCGCAAGTGTTGGTGCTGCATAGGAACTCTCCTTGAGTTCCTATGAGCGATTGACACAACGTTATGCCCTTGGAGGGGCATGACATATCGTGGTGGGAGCTACCTTTTTGGGCAATATTTGGTATGTGCCATGTGTTGTGTTGCGTGCCCATTTGGCGGGCCCATTGCTCCAAGACAAGCCCGCCAATGGACCTCATATTGTGCAAGCCCCTTCTCCGTACTCCCTACAGTCAATTGCAAGCCTAACCTTCGTGAAGGGAAGCTTGTGTGGTGATCCCGAAGCGATGCGTTGGGAGCAAGGTGTGTATTTTACATTTTTCCATATTTTCATGTGCCCACTTGGGAAGCAGCGCTCGTAACCTTTCAAGGCGCCCCAAGTGGAGCACATAGGTGGGATCGAAGGTCAATGGTGTCAAGTCATTGTGTATAGAAGGATTAAGTGATTGCACGATCCAAGCCGGAGATATTATAATATAATTGTAGGCCTTTCAAGGCACTTTTGTGTGTCATTGTGTCAATTTTGCCATTTTTGGCTCGTCATGATGTCAAGTGGCAACCGTGTATCTCAACGTTGCGCTCAATTGACATCATGACCCAAGTATGTTATGAGGGTACATACTTCGGTAGCCAACATATCTTGGACCCGGCGAATAACTCCTCTTAGGCTTGGCATACCGTGGCCGCCATGTTGGCGATTTGGGACTATCCCAAATCATGGGCTCACTTGGCGACCCTGCCATTCCCAATACCGGAGGAGTTGGGCGACGCCCCAAAGATATGTTGGACATATATGACTTGATACCAATCCTATGGCACACTCCGGTCCGAGTCGGGCATGTGCCTCATTTGCCCTAACCATGAGTGTGCGCAATTTTGGCCATTTTGAGCATTTTTCCACTTTCGCTTCCCGCCGTGCCCCATGTTCTAACCTTCGTGCACGCCGGACGCATGGACCAATGGACCATATATGACATGGGTGTTATGGGTAATGGTCCCCATGGTCCACACACCACGTGGACGAAGCGGAGCCGCCTTCGTCAAGGCGCTAGGCCAAATTGAGTATGGGCAATTTTGCCATTTTTGCATTTGTGGACCCAATTGGGATCGTCACCACGCCGAGTGGCATGGAGATCTTTGAGAGCCAAGGGCATGGCAGTCTCTGTTGGACTCCCGGTGGATCACGTATGGAATGCCGGATCCGATCTCCAAGCCGGCGTGGAGATATACTATTGGGAGCACATTGAATTTTGGCTCATTTCAAGCAGCCAAAATGACCCAATTTTGGGACCCCAATTTCCCCCTTCCGTGTGGTCAATTGGCGGCCCCATTTCTCTAAGCCCATAGGGAGCCCGGACCTAAATTCAAGTTGTACACTCAGATATAAGTCCTAGGTCCTGCCCCCTACCCTGTGAGCCATTGGCCTCACCTTGGCCGAGCGAGCCGCGCGTGGGAATGACGCCAATTTTGGTGATTTTGGCATCATGACCCCACTTGACTCATCCGTGTTGCCCTGATGCCGGGACCTCAGAGGGAACCAGGTTGGGTGAGGGCTCCAGGGAGTTCGTACTCGAAGGGCATAGGGTCAGTTGCCCCGTCCCTACCTCTGGCGGGTCCGGACGAGGGGTCAATTTTGGAGTTTTTCAAGCCAATTTCAGTTTGGGCTGATACAGCCCATTTTCAGCTACCAACTCCTGGGTGATAATGGCGGGGCCATATCTCTGGCTCAGAGTGGAGTTGGGACCTGCCATTAAGGGAGCATAGGGAGCCACTGTCGGTTGACCTTGGAGCCCATTGGTTCCCAGGATCTCGCCTGTGGCTGTGCGGGACACCCCTCCCATTGGCAGGGTTTCAGGGTCCGGACTGAGCAGGGCATGGGTTGTGTTTGAGCCCCCGCCCCCATCAGCCACTGAGAGGGTCGGGCCTGGGATTGGGATATGAGTGGGGACTGAGTGTCTATTGCCCCTTGATGCCCTTACCCCAGTCCAGTCTTAACCCCATGTGTACATATCCTGATGTGTTGCTGTACATACTTTCGTTCCCTCTTTGCAGAGTGGCAAGGATTCTGAAACGCTTTGTCACATGACACAGGCGTATTGATGCCCTTGTGAGCGTAGTGCATTGCCTGCCTGCTCACCTGTGCGTGTCTCCGCAGCGTCCCGTGGCCGGCCCCCCACGGGAACGCGTCAGGACAAGAAGCCTACTCGCAGCGAAAGAAGGAAGAAGGGCATCAACGAGGTTGATGCGGAGGAGAACACCCCTTCTTCCACAACCGACGCCCCCTAGCGGAGCCCCTGCAGCAAAGGGCCCCAGCTAGGGCGGTCGCAGGATGGTGACGTGGGAAGCGCCGAACCATCCCAGTCGGGAGTCGAAAAGCACAAGGGGACTGTCGCGGGCGGAAGGCCCGGTCCGGCACCCAGTCGCGGAGGCGGGGTGAGGGCAAGTGAAGGCACGAACCCTTGCACCCGTCCGTCCTTCGCGACCAAGAATGTGTTTGATGTACTACAGGATCTATCCGAGAGTATCGGAGGATCACCCGGACCGCAGCTGGATGCTGCAGATGGGCAGCCTGAGCCCATTGGCCACGACCTGCACCAGTCGCTTGTTGAGCTTCTGGAACGGCCGGAGATCCTGAGTTTGCACGCCGTGCGCCGTGTCGGTCGCGAGCGGCAGTTGCATCTTAAGGTCCGTGCCTTATGCGGGGAAGTGGAAAAGGTTTTCGACGTGTTGGTCGACACGGGAGCTCAAGTCAGCTTGGTCAAGGCTGGCCTACTTCCACCAGAGTGTCTGACCGACAGTCGGAAACCTGTCAGGCTGAAGGTGGCGAACGGCCAGTACATGGTGGGAGGCACGAAGGAAGCAGCCATCGGGCTGCAGTTCGTGAACCATCGTGAGCTGAGCCGCCCAGACCTCGGCAAGGAAATCCTCCTGCACGGTCGCTTCTACGAGGCCGAGATGGACTGGGACATGATCGTTGGATACGACTTCATGATGGAGACGGACTCCGGCGTCCTCCCGGCCCAGGCCTCCATGACCCTGTACCAGGACGACCAACTCTCGTGGCTTTCGTCACCTGAGCACCATGTGAAATGCCAATGGATCCATCCCGAACGCAATCAGCTCGAAGTGGCCGCGCTGGACACTGAGCCAACTGGTCCTGCAAACCAGGAGTACGGCATAAGGCCGGAAGTGGCGAGCCGAGTTGTCGCAGACTTGGGAGCTTCGGATCTGGCCCTGGATGCGTTCTCTTCAGGAACCTCCGCCCATCTTCGGGTGTGTGAGAAGTACTGGAGCGCACAGGACTCCGCGTGGAAGAAGCACTGGGGTCCGCATCAGGGATTGATGTGGATCCATTGCCCCCGTTGGGACATTCCAAGAGCGATAGCGAAGATTCGCAAGGACCGCTCCAAGGCAGTGCTCGTTGTTCCTATGGGATGCACCGAGGAGGAGAGTACCCGACATTGGGTAGCCTCATTGACCAACATGACCTTAAACAAGGTCGTCCTACCGGCTGGAGAGAGTGTCTATCAGGACGCTAAGGGACAGCCCATGCCACCCCAGAGATGGCCAACAGAATTCCACTATGTTGATGGGGGCCTTGATCAGGCCGACGCCGCGGACTTCGTGTGTGTCAACCGCATCATAGCAGAGCCCTGGCGGCAATGCTTTGCGGTTCCCCCTGTTGACATCGAAGAATCGGATTCGGAAGACCCCCTCACTGAAGAGGAGTGGGATCTGGTTCAGGGGTATATGGACCAGCCCTTTCACGACTGGGGAAACCAGCGTGAGGGCAAAGGCCAGGACAAAGCCTGGTGGGAAGTGGACTCGATCGTCTCTGGTTCCTACGATGGAGATACCTTCGTAAGGAGGGTACTGGACCACCTGTCCAGCCAGGACGAGCCAATCGGGGGTGACCCACCCACCTACGGCGATCTGTTCCAAGGCAAGACCAGAGATGGCCCTTTGGGCCACCTGGGAAGACCACCTGAGCCGAAAGCGAGCGGAGTAGCTACCCCTCAAGTAAGCTCCGTGGTTCAAGTGCCCGGAAAAGCCAAGGCGGAGTCCGACGATTGCCCCAAGATTCAGGCATTGAGGGCCAGGCTGAAGCAGAAGTATGGGGATACCTTCTTCAGCGGAAAGCCTGTGTTTCCCCCACCGGTGCGTGGACCGTATGGCGAGGCCAAGATACTACTGAAGCAGGACCCCCGTGTGTATCGGCACCGGGAGTTTGCCCTGAGGGGCGAGAGGAAGGAGGCCATGGAGAAGATCCTCCGTGACTTCATCCAGAGAGGCTGGCTTGAGCCGTGCCACTCCGAGTGGGCCTCTCCGTGCTTCGTCGTCCCCAAGAAGGTTGCCGGTGAGTGGCGGCTCGTGGTCGACTACCGCGGCCTGAACGCCCAAACGCAGCATGATAGCTATACGCTTCCCCTCATTGAGGACATGCTGCAAAAACAACACCGGCGGAGGATCTTCACGGTGATTGACCTGAAACATGGTTATCATCAGATGCCTCTCGCCGAGGAGTCCCGTGCCTGCACAGCCATGAGCACCCCACTTGGACCTCTCCAGTGGAAGGTGATGCCCATGGGCGTTACCAACGGCAATGCGGCTTTTCAGCGGATGCTGGAGAGCCTGCTTGAGCCGGTGCGCGACTGTGCGGACCCCTTCGTGGACGACGTGATCATCGCGTCCGGGGACCCCAGTATGAGCTACGAGGAGCTCCTGGAGGCACACGAGAGGGACGTCACTCGAGTGCTGGACCTTCTGGTTCGGCACAAACTCACGGGCAGCAGTGACAAGGCCACCATTGCGGTAAGCGAGGTGGTCTTCGCTGGCCACGTAGTCGGGAACGGGCAGCGAAAGCCCATACCTGGCAAGGTGGCTGCGATTGAGCACTGGGAAAAGCCCAAGACGGTCTCTGAGCTACGGTCGTATCTGGGGTTCTGCAACTACTACTCGGGGCATATCAAGATGTATGCCGAGTATGCAGCCCCCATGACGACCATGCTCAAGGGCAACCGAGAGGAGACCAAGAAGGGGTCCAAGAAGGCTCTGGTCTGGACAGCTGAGTCCGACCGTGCCTTTGAGGGGATGAAGCAGGCGCTGCTATCCGCAGTGGGTCTGCACCTCGTGGATCCCGACCGAGGGTTCGTCCTGCGCACCGACGCTTCCGACTACGCCATTGGCGCTGTGTTGGAGCAAGTGCTTGACGACGGGAGGCACGTGCCCGTGGCCTTCTGGAGCAGAGTCCTGGCGGAAGGCCAGAGACGGACGTGGACGCCCCGTGAAAAGGAGGCGTATGACATCGTCATGGCTCTCAGGAAATGGGCTGGGTACATAGCCCTCCATCCCGTCACCGTCTGCACCGACCATCAGAGTCTGCAGTCGTGGCACAAGGAGCACGTGGACACCCCCTCAGGTCCCGCCTCTCGACGGGCAAGATGGCATGAGACCTTGGCCAAGTTCGACCTTACGGTTGTTTACATTCCTGGAAAGGATAACACCGTGGCGGACTGTCTCAGTAGGTGGGCCTATCCCGCCAGCAAGGGCATGCAGGACATCTCTGCCCATGGCGATGAGGCTGAGACCGCTGAAGCCAAGAGGATCATCGAAATGGAGCGCCTGATGGAGGAGGAGGGTGCTAAATGCTTCGTCGTCATGGCTGCGAATGCCCCCCTCGCGTCGAGGGTGAGCAGAGCGGTCAGAGTACTCGCCCCTGATGGAGCTGAGTCCGACAAGCACCTCTTCCCGGAGTCTTGCCTCCAGGACGACTGGACCGACGACTACGCCAAGTCTGAGGCCTTTGCGGCCGAGTATAGGGCTGTGACCGACCCTGATGACGGGCAGAAGTGGCCAAAGGGGCTGACTGAGGAAGATGGCAAGCTCTACCGGAATGGTAAGCTGCTAGTACCAGAGTCCCGGGTGCTCGAGCTGTGTGAAGCTTGGCACCACCACATGCTGCACCCAGGGGTCAAGAAGCAAGCTCTTGACATGCAGCGTCGGTTCGAGATCGACCATGTCGTTCTCTACACCGCCATCAAGAAGGTCAGGAAGGGTTGCTCGGTCTGTCAGGCCTGCAATCCCGACAACCGGAACGTCAAGGGGGAACCCCAATGGACCCCGGTTCCTGACCAGCCCATGGAGAGCGTGGCCATGGACATCTTCTCCATGCCCGAAGTGCACATTGGCAAGGAGACCTTTGACTGTGTGGTTCTCTGTGTGGACCGCCACAGCGGCTACGTTGTAGCCGTTCCGGCACGCAAAAAGGGGTTGCTTGCCAAGGAAGTGGCAGTCATGATGATTCGTCATTGGCTGACCGTCTATGACATCCCCTGCACCATTTGCAGTGACCGAGGGCCCCAGTTTACTGGTGGCTGGTTCAAGGCTATGTGTTCCCTCATGGGAATACGTCATGCCAAGAGCGTCGCCTATCTCAGCCGGTCTAACGGCCGTGCTGAAGTGGCTGGACGGCAGCTGTTCGAGAAGCTGCGCAAGATCCACATCACCAATCCACGTCGGAACTGGTTCGAGGAGATGTGGCCTGCTCTGAAGGCCCATCATGACACCCCCACTCCGGGCGGTTTGTCCCCTCACCAGATTCTGTTCGGCAGGGACCCCCTGGGTAGGGGACTTCCCTTGTCTGGTGATGGCATGGCTATGGATGCCAAGGAATTCTTCGCGCGGCAAGAGCAAACGGCGCGGGACATCCGCCAGCAGCTCGAGAAGGAGCATGCTGAGCGTCAGAAGTCCGCCCCTAGCTCGACAGCGCAGAAGTTCAGGGTGGGAGACCCGGTGTGGGTGATCAGACCCCGCCCTATGGGCACCCACCGCACCAAAACCTGGTTCACACCCGGCGAGGTGGTCTGCAGGATTGGTGAGGACACCTACCGCATCAAGGTAGGTCACGGACAGTTCCGGGAGCGCCACGAGACTCAACTCCGTGTGCGGGAACCCGACCTCCGTGGCCAACATGTGTCCCTGAACTATGCCGCACATGAGGCTGACTCGGACGACGATTATGCGTAGCAGGACGACTATACAGTTGAGAAGATCCTTGCTCAGCGTCCGAAGGCCTCGGCACCCGGAGGTCTGGAGTTCAAGGTTCGGTGGCGAGGCTATGGGCCGTCCCACGACACCTGGGAGCCCGTCTCCTCGCTCGTGCCGCGGGTCAATACTCCCTTCATGGAGTACATCCGCAAGCACAAGACCAAGATCCATGTTTCGGACTTGGCAGCACTCACCCGGGCGATTGCAGCCAGGGGTGCCTGATCAGCGCCCTGAGCTCTCCCCTGATGTGCTTTGAGGCGCTTGTGAGGCCGACGAATCGTCCCTCACTTGCTTGCTCTCCCTCATCTTCCGGTGACCTGCCATCAGAGTGGCCATATACCCCCCCCTGCTGAATCCAGAGGAGGATGGCCCCTCTCTTTCAATTCTATTCGTCACTCCCCACCTGCTGAATCCTTGGGAAACCAGGTAGGGCGACTGACCTTCATATTTTCTGAGCTCTTGGGGCCTTGAAGCCCATACGACGTTGCGCAACGGATGCCGCTGTCATCGGCATTGCGATTTTTGGTGTGTGGTCTGGTCCCATGGCATTTGCGGGATCCAGACCAGTCGACGTGTGTCTCGAGACTATATATGGCCTGAACTCAGGCGTTTTCCTGTCCACCCTCCTGCATATGCCTTATCCTAACCAGGGCGTGGTTTGGCACTCTGTCCAGAGTGTGTTTACACGCCTGTTTACCCGATTATTGTTTACTTTTTCTGCCCTCCAGGATATGTGCATCTGTATGTTGCTGTCTTCAGCCCATCACCGGAGTGTGGACTGTTTTTCCCCTCCGACGGGATGCGAATCGTATACAAAGGCGCCTAGAGTCGCCGTGTACATGTTCTTACAGCCTGGTCCAACCTGGACCAGTACCGGAGTACGGATTCTACTGATTGAGTGCCTGTGATACCGTGTTGCCCTATTCGCTGTGATGTGGAGATCCTGATGGCGCCAGGTGGGAAGCCCAGTTGCCTGACTACACTCCCAGCGGTCCGCCACTGTCAGTCCCAGTGTGAGCCTACCGATTCGCAGACGCACTTGCAGTCGGATGGCGGCCTCCGGTGCTCCTGACCTCGGTCAGTCTGCCTGGGAAACTGGTGGTTTGAGGAGTCGACGCCTCCGCCCACACTGCATGAGGACTCCCTCATGTATGGCCTTCGTGGTAATAGGGCGAGGGAAAAGACGGCCTTGATGCCCGATCCCTTAAGGAGGAGCCCCCTTAAGATCTCTTAAGGAGTTCGGCTGTATCACTCTGGACTCGCGTCGTATGGATGTGGACATGGTGCGCCCGAGGAAGGACCCGTGGGGACTCTCCCCAGTCGGCGGGCCTTGGGAAGCTTGGGGTAGCCTGATGGATCTTTGTGGTCGCTCTCGACCTGTGGGACCACCTCGGTCGTCGTGTGTCGCCTATGTTGGCCGTGTATGCCACTGCCACTGTGGTGGTGACCGTAGCAGCCGGCACCCGGTGCGCCTGGTATGGGTTAACGGGTCCTTTGGATGCCGAACAATCGCCGCCAGGACCCGGGACTTGATACTTGATACTATACTTGAAGTTACAAGACCATACAGCACTATACCTATCTTACTGTGGGATTTCAGCCTAACCTGAGCCAGCCTGAAGTGAGGATGTGACACCCCCCCCCTTCAGGAAATGGTCCTGGGTACCCGCTGCCATGCGTGGGTGTTATCGAGCCCCCCCCCAGGGTTTGCTCTAAGGAGGGGGGTGAAGCGGTACCCAGAACCCCATGGCTAGGGCAGGGCACACAACCGGTCTGCGGTCCACTAACCCTATGTACGGAAGGGAAGACCGGTCTCCGGTCCACTAACCCCATGTACGGAAGGCGCCCATTGACGCCCGGTGCGAGCCCGGCGGGAGCGTGTTCCGTGCCGTAAAGCCCCGCATCGGCAACCGATGCACCGCCAGCGGAGATTTGGGTATCAGAATATCGTAATGGATCATGGTCAAGAGGGTAGAGTTTGCATTGTAACTCTATGGCCATGATATTGCGTGCGTTAAGATAACTTTCGAGTGTAGCGCGCAAGTGTTGGTGTTGCATAGGAACTCTCCTTGAGTTCCTATGAGCGATTGACACAAAGTTATGCCCATGGAGGGGCATGACATATCGTGGGGGGAGCTACCTTTTGGGGCAATATGTGGTATGTGCCATGTGTTGTATTGCGTGCCCATTTGGCGGGTTTGGATAAGAGCGATGGACCCACCAATGGACCTCATAATGTGCAAGCCCCTTCTCCATACTCCCTACGATCAATCGCAAACCTAACCTTCGTGAAGGGAAGCTTGTGTGGCGATCCCAAAGCGATGCGTTGGGAGCAAGGTGTGTATTTTGCAATTTTCCATATTTTCATGTGCCCACTTGGGAAGTAGCGCTCGTAACCTTTCAAGGCGCCCCAAGTGGAGCACATATGTGGGATCGAAGGTCATTGGTGTCAAGTCATTGTGTTTAGAAGGATTAGTTGATTGCACGATCCAAGCCGAAGATATTATAATATAATTGTGCACCTTTCAATGCACTTTTGTGTGTCTTTGTGCCAATTTTGCCGTTTTTGGCCCGTCATGATGTCAAGTGGCGACCTGATATCTCAACGTTGCGCTCAATTGACATCATGACCCAAGTACGATATGAGGGTACATACTTCGGTGCCCAACATATCTTGGACCCGGCGAATAACTCCTCTTAGGCTTGGCATACCGTGGCCGCCATGTTGGCAATTTGGGACTATCCCAAATCATGGGCTCACTTGGCGACCCTGCCATTCCCAATGCCGGAGGAGTTGGGCGACGCCCAAAAGATATGTTGGACACATATGACTTGAAACCAATCCTATGGCACACTCCGGTCCGAGTCGGGCATGTGCCTCATTTGCCCCAACCATGAGTGTGCGCATTTTTGGCCATTTTGAGCAATTTTCTACTTTTGCTGCCCGCCGTGCACTATGTTGAGCCCACCCGTGCACGCTGGACGCATGGACCAATGGACCATATATGACATGGGTGTTATGCATAATGGTCCCCATGGTTCACACACCACGTGGGCGAAGCGGAGCAACCTTCGTTAAGGCGCTAGCCCAAAGTGAGTGTGGGCAATTTTACCATTTTAGCATTTGTGGACCCATTTGGGATCGTCACCACGCCGAGTGGCATGGAGATCTTCCGAAGCCAAGGGCATGGGAGTCTCTGTTGGACTCCCGGTGGATCCGTATGGAATGGCGGATCCGATCTCCAAGCCGGCATGGAGATATACTATTGGGAGCACACCGAATTTTGGCTCATTTCAAGCAGCCAAAATGACCCCATTTTGGGACCCCAATTTCCCCCTTCCGTGTGGTCAATTGGCGGCCCCATTTCTCTATGCCCAAAGTGAGCCCGGACCTAAATCCAGGTTGTACACTCAGATGTAAGTCCTAGGTCCTGCCTCCAAACCTGTGAGCCATTGGCCTTACCTTGGCCGGGCGAGCCACGCGTGGGAATAACGCCAATGTTGGTGATTTTGGCATCATGACCCCACTTGACTCATCCGTGTTGCCCTGATGCTGGGACCTCAGAGGGACCTAAGTTGGGTGAGGGCTCCAGGGAGTTGGTACTCGAGGGGCATAGGGTCAGTTGCCTCGTCCCTACCTCTGGTGGGTCCGAACGAGGGGTCAATTTTGGAGATTTTGTAGCTAATATCAGTTTGGGCTGAAACAGCCCATTTTCAGCTACCAACTCCTGAGGGGTAATGGCGGGGCCATATCTCTGGCTCAGAGTGGAGTTGGGACCTGCCGTTAAGGGAGCATAGGCAGCCACTGTTGGTTGACCTTGGAGCCCATTGGTTCCCAGAAACTTGCCTGTGGCTGGGCGGGACACCTCCCCTATTGGCAGGGTTTCAGGGTCCGGACTGAGCAGGGCATGGGTTGTGTTTGAGCCCCCGCCCCCACCAGCCACTGAGAGGGTCGGACCTGGGATTGGGATACAAGTTGGGATAGAGTGTCCATTGTCCTGTGATGCCCTTACCCTAGTCCAGTCTTAACCCCATGTGTACATATCCTGATGTGTTGCTGTACATACTTTCGTTCCCTCATTTCAGAGTGGCAAGGATTCTGAAACGCTTTGTCACATGACATGAGCGCATTGATGCCCCTGTGAGCGTAGTGCTTTGCCTGCCTGCTCACTTGCGCGTGTCCACCGCAGCGTCCCGTGGCCGGCCCCCCACGGGAACGCGTCACTTCTGCCCCCCTCATTGACCTAATCAAGAAAACTACTCCCTGGAGGTGGACCGCCAGAGAGGAAGAGTGTTTCCAGGAGTTGAAGAAGAAGATTGCCTCCTCCAACTGCCTGGGAGTACCCCGCCCTGAGGGCGAGATAGTCCTGATCACTGATGCCAGTGATTTAAGGGGGGGTGGTACGATCTACCAATGGCAGGAGCTTAACCCCGCTGAACTAACCCACTGCCATTATTGTACTACTGGACTGAACCGTGATGGTTCGTTGAAACATGACTATCCTACCAGTGAGTGGCGACTGGTGCCACTGGGACACTGGAATTGGAAATGGAACCAAGCACGTTCCAATTACAGCACCTATGACTAGGAACTCCTGGCCGGTATGTTGGTGCTATCGTCACAATCTCGACTCCTGGGATCTAACCCTATTGTCTGGCTGTGTGACCAGGAGCCTGTGAAGTCTTTTCAGAAGGGCCCACCACCAGAGAAAGCAAAGCTAAAACGGTGGTGGACTTACCTGAGCCAGTTCAGGCTGACAGTGCATCATATCCCAGGGATAAAGAATGAACTGTCCGACTATATATCGCGCAACAACTTCGATGCGCTTATTGGTGAGAGCTCTGAGGCGCTCGCCAGAGAGGCTTTCCCGCGTATGGATGTCCAGCTTGACCTGTCCATGCGCACTGCTGGAATCCTGGAGGGTTGGAGTCTAACCGACTATCAGTCAGAGTATGAAGAAATTCTCCAAACCCTCAGCACTGGTCTCGAACCCCGTGTCATTGACGGGCACCAGTGGTATAAAAACAATCAGTACGTCTTCTACGAGGACCGAATTGTGGTGCCTGAGGCACGACTGGATGGGTGCCTACAGTGGTCCCATCTCAGTTCTGGTCACACTGGCGCTAATCGCTCAGTGGACTTCTTCCGTGAGTGTTTCTACTCTGGTCTAACCCTGACCGAACTGAGGTCGCGTATGCAGACCATTGTGGATGCTTGTGGCTGTCATGCAAGCAAGCAGAGGTTTGAGGTTTGAGGTTTGATTTTGCGGGTACTAGACGCCTTTCGGCCCCGGGGGGCCACCTGGTCGGGCCAGGTGATATCCTCCCCACCGGGTCCTAGTAGGGGGCCCTCCAAGACGCACCTCCTGCCTGGTGGCGGAGTCCCCCGGATTCACAGAGCTCGGAGCCCCGTCCTTCCCCGGCGTCCCCGTTTCGCCACTCCCCGGTCAGTGCATCAATTCGCAGCCGTGGCTGCGGGCGCTTACCCACTGCGTCGCCCCCCTAATGCGTGGTCGCCCGGGGAGCCGGCGCCGCCGGTCCCGTGCTACTGGCTTGTCGCCAGTGGGACCCCCTTGGGCTGGCGCGGAGGCTGCCTAGCCTAGGGGTTGGGGCGTGGCGCTGTGCGCCACTACTGCCTTGGCGGGTGCAGTGTCCCGTCTGTGTGTGCGCGGCGCTCGCGGCCGGTTCGGGGGGGTCCGGGCCGGTGCCTGGTGTTGTGTCTCCCCTTCTTCCCCCTTCCCGCCCCGCGTGTTCCGCGCTGCGTGTGGCGGGCCGTCCCGTCCGGGTGTCCCTTACCCTCGCTCGCCGGTACGCCATTCCATGCGGTCTGTGCGTTCCGCGCGCTCGGTCCGGTTGCCCTTCCGGTAGTCCCCGCGTGTCCTTTCCGTGTGTGTGCGCTCGCGCTCTCGCGGTGTCCCCTCCCCGCTGGGTGGTGTGGCGCGCGCATCTCGCGTGGTCCCGGCACTGGGCGCTGGTAGGGCCGTTCCACGTGGTCCGTGCCCCTCCGCGTGTGCTGCCCCGGTCCCGTGCTCCGTCTGGCGTGCTTGGGGGGGGGGCGGTCCGGTCCCGGTTCCCCCCTACTTGGCTTGGGGTTGTGGGGGCGGCGGCAGGGCGTCCCCGGGGGGGTGCCTTCGACCGTTGCGTGGGGCGTTTGGGGTCTTGCGCTCCTCCTCCCCCGACTGCCCGTCCACTGGGTGGGCTGTCGGGGTCCGCGCTGTGGGCGCGGGCGTGCGGTTGTGGGGGCCCGACTCTGTTCCCGTGGGGGGGGAGAGAGGTGTCGACTTGGTGTCCAGGCGCCGGTCCGCCGGATTCCCATGACGAGCCCGACGCGCACGGAGCTTCGCCCTGCGGGTTGCGAGGGGGGGTTGGTGTGACCGTGGCTGGAGTGGTGCACCAATGTTCCGGTTCATGGCCCAGCAGAGTATCCCTACTGCAGGCTTACACTTAGCACAGGGGGAGGGGGTTGCGGGCGCGTTTGTTCTGTGACCCGGGTGCCAGTGTATCTCAGAAGGCAGCCGCCCTGGAGGTAGCGCACCCGACGCGCGCCGCGAAGGAGCTGGTTCGAACCCCGTGATCGGTGGTCTCCCACCGATCCCTTCGAATACCGGACGAGGCCTCCCGTCGACCTGTTCGAGTACAGGTGACGGTGCGCACTGCTGCAGGGGTGGGTGGCTCCCATGTGTTTTGTTTTTCCAGGCTGGGGGGTAAAACGAACGAGACCTCCACCCGATCCACCGGTATCGGTGGTGGCGCGAGCTGCTGGAGGGGGGGGTGGTTCCCACGTCGCCAACTAGAGAGCTCTACGTGCAGGGATCCCAGGAGCACCAACGCCTGGGATCGAACCCCCGCACTGGACGATTGAAGACCGACGCTCTCACTACTGGGCCGCGGGAGTCTCTTACGCGACTTAGGGGTGCCGTCGGCTATGAATCCAGTCCCGAGGGTGGGGCTGTGCGTTGTGAAGCGTGTTGCGCGTGCCGGGAGGCCCCAGTCTACGTGTACGGGGCCCGGACAGGGGGGGAGGGGGCTGGGTGGGGTGCGGCACCGTTGGATCGCCGATTGACGTGCACAGGGGTAAGAGGCGGACAGTAGCCCGGCCGGATCGCCGACTGACGTGCACGGGGGCAGGGGGCGGACAGAGGCACCGTCGGATCGCCGGCCGCCGCGCCCTAGAGCTGGGGATGTCCCGCCGGGTTGCCGATCTGCCCGTCGGGAGGGAGAACAGGGGAAGACAGGCCACCACGGCCTTTGCTTGCGTTTGTACACCCCTTCCCCGTGGGATGCCCCAAGGTTGACACGCCATCTCTGAGGCGACAGGGCACTGCCTAGCGGTGTAAGCTCCAGCTGACAGGGGCGGGCTGGGGGGGGGGTTGGGTTGGGTTGGGTTGGGTCAAGGCCTCGCCTGGTCGCCTACCCACGGTCTACGCCGCCTTCCCTGCCGGACCCGACTGGGCGGCCGTACCCGGGTGTCCGGTCACAAGGCCTACCGGACTGTTGACCGCCCCCAGACCCCGCGGTGGCGCTCGCGGGCGGGAGATGCCGCCGTGCCTGTGTGTATGTGCCCTTGTGTGTCTGGGGGGGGGGGGGGGCACACCTGCTTGCTCCATTGTTGTTCGGCCGTGGCGCACATGGCACGGGGAAGTGTGTGCCTGGTGCTCCAGGCCCCGGCAGGGAGGCTGGAGAGCCTGACTCTGAGCCCGCCGGGGGAGATGTGGGCCTGGGCTCGCAACCTCCACGTCACAAGGACATACTACCCAACCACTCCACGACTGCCTATTGGCACGGGAAGGCGGTGGTACGTGGCACGACTGGGGTCAGACCCGCACTCCTTGACTGCCTTAGGCACAGGTGGTGCTGCCTCGCGGGCTGGGTCCGGCTCCCACGGCCGAGGGCGTACCCCGGGCAGGTGGAGGGGCACCAGGGCGCAGAGTGTGCTTCCCTGCCCTGGGTGCCGCCAGTACTGGCTGCACTGGCTGCGGCGCTACAGCCCGCGTAGACGAGGGGGCCCAGAGGGCACCACACCCGAATGGCCTCTCCTTTGAGGAAGGGGGGGGGGGCAGGGGTCGGCTGGTGGCTGTCTGGCCTCCAGGGGTCGCCCACAACTGCACTAGAGTGCACGGTGCTGTGCTGGCCTAGGCGTCTGTGATGAAGTTGGAGGGGCACGTGCACACCTGGAGGTTCCCTAGGCAGGCCGCTCAAGGGATACCCACAGCGGTCAAGCGGTGAGCCCTTCACAGCCTCCACTCTTTAGGCCCTGAGGGCGCCGACTCCGTGCACCCCTCCCGTCGGGGGCGCAGGCGGGGGGGGGGGGGTCAGGGTGGTGGATGGGTCTACCTGTTCACTTGTGTGGGAGAGGAGGACCACCTGCTGGGTTACCATGCGGGTCCCAGATCCCATCATACTCGTCGCTCGGCGTCCGCTCCCTGAGGGACCTCGTTCACCATAGGACGGCCTGCAGTGAGGGTGCGAAGGCATGCTGGGGGGGGGGGGTGCTGGGCCTGCTTTCGGTCCGGCCCCATTTCTGTTGGGGGGGGGGTGGGGGCAGCAAAAGGTCCGCTCCCCTGTTTCCTGGTCCCCAAGGGGAACCAGCCCACGGCCTGCACCCTCGCTTTGTGGTGGCTGAAATTTGGGCCGACAGAGGGGGGGGGGGGGGGGCAGTGGGTAGGGGCAAAGAGGTCCAGCCTGTTCCCACACGGCAATCCAAGACTGGCTTCTGGTTGGCACCCATGGCACGGAGGAACATGGACTGCCTGCACTGACTAGCGCCGAAGGCGCTGAAAATTGCTCAGCCGAAGGCGCTGAACAACGCACCATCCCCCAGGAAATTGGGGGGCAAGGAAGGTGTGTGGCCAAGCCTCACTTCTGGTGTGCGCACCATAAGGTGCACATCAGGCGGACACGAAGCGATCGACTGCAAGCTTCATGTAGTTGCAAGTGGGAAGCCCAGAGGTGGCTGAGGGGTACGAGAGCTGAGAGATGATGCTGGACAATCGCTCCAACTCAGTCCAGTCCATGAACTCCGGCTCCAGTCCCGCAAACACTGAACCCCGTGTCATGCCCGCCCCAGCAATCTCGAATTGGTTGGTGGTCACGCGCAGGAAGGATGAGGCCGGCATCCGAAAGCGGAGGAGTTGGGACTGCCCCCGCATCATTGTCAAAAATGTGCCGGTGCGCTTCATCAGAACAAGAGTGCCGAAAAAAAATAGACACTCAGAAAGTGTGGGGGGGGGGTGGGGGGGCGTGCGCCGTTTCCTCCGGCTGTGCGGCCGGGGCGGGGCCTGTAGGGCGGGGGGTCGCTCTGCTTCTTTCCGTCCCTCTGCCTTCCCTGGGCAGGCAACAAAGCGGGCGTCACTGGCGTTGTGCTGTCCATGGGGGGCGTGGCCCTCCATACCACTCCGGTTCGTGTTCACCCGGCTTCTCTGGGTACGATCTGTGCGGCGTCCCGGTGCGCAGGCGTGGGCCCGCTTGTTCTTCGCGGCCCCCATGTGAGCCGGCGGCTGGAGCGGGGGGGCGGGTCACACTCCGGCCCCCCTCTCGGGTGGGGGGGGGCCATCCCCCCTGCCTCGGGGGGTGGGGGCCGGGGCCCCCGCGGCTGGCGGGCTGGTGGAGGGGCGGGGGGGGGGGGGGGTGCCGCGCCGCGGCCTCCCTGCCCTCGTTCCGGGCGGCGGCCTGCGGTACTCCTTTCTGGCCCTCTCCGTGTCGCTGGCGCGCTCCCTTCCGGCGCGCGCGTGCGGTCGGGGCTGAAGTGCCGCCCCGGGGTGGGGGGGGCTGAGGGGCGGCCCGTGGACCGCTCCCCTGGGGGCCCCAGCTGACCTGCGAAAACCCCCTCTGTCACCTCGGAGTGGGCTGTGGTTACGGGAGGGTCATGTGGGGCGCGGCCTCCTTCGTGTTCCGTTGTGCGCGTTGCCCCGGCACGCCGGTGTGGGTTCGCGGGGGCAGGTCCAGCCGCCGTTGCCCTTACCGCGTCGCCGTTCCCTCTGAGGGTGGGGGCGCCCCCCCGGCCCTGGGGGGGCGGAGGGCCGCGCCTGTGGCTCCCCAGCTGGGGTGGGTGCGGGGGGGGGGGGGTGGGGGGGCCGCCCCCCCGCCCGCTCTCGGGCCTGTGTGGGAGGGGGGGGGGGGGAGTGGGGGGGGGCCTTTGGTCCCCTGGCGATGCCTCCTGTCGGCCAAGGGGGGGGGGGGCGGCTTGGCAGCCCTGGCCCCGGGGGCCAGCCATCGGCCAGGGGGTCGCGCCCTTCCCCCGCCCCCCTCTACCGAGAACCGGATTCTCGCGCAGGCCCTCTCTGGGGCCCCTCATCCCCCGGCCGTTGTCGCGCGGCGCTGGCCGGCCGGGGGTGGCCGTGAGGGTTAGCGGTCAGTGGTTAGCGGGCTTGCGGGGCAGCAGGTTTCCCCCCGCGCTTGTTGTCTCCGCACTCCCTCCCGCGGGAGGTGGCGCGCCGCTTTCCCTGGGCAGGCAACAAAGCGGGCGTCACTGGCGTCGTGCTGTCCATGGGGGGCGTGGCCTCCCATACCACTCCGGTTCGCGCCCACCCGGCTTCTCTGGGCACGATCTGCGCGGCGTCCCGGTGCGCAGGCGTGGGCCCACTTGTTCTTCGCGGCCCCCATTTGAGCCGGCGGCTGGGGCGGGGGGGCGGGTCACACTCCGGCTCCCCTCTCGGGCGGGGGGGGTCCATCCCCCCTGCCTCGGGGGGTGGGGGCCGGGGCCCCCGCGGCTGGCGGGCTGGTGGGGGGGCGGGGGGGGGGGGGGGTGTCGCGCCGCGGCCTCCCTGCTCTCGTTCCGGGCGGCGGCCTGCGGTACTCCTTTCTGGCTCTCTCCGTGTCGCCGGCGCGCTCCCTTCCGGCGCGCGCGTGCGGTCGGGGCTGAAGTGCCGCCCCGGGGTGGGGGGGGGTGAGGGGCGGCCCGTGGACCGCTCCCCTGGGAGCCCCATCTGACCTGAAACCCCCCCTCTGTCACCTCGGAGTGGGCTGTGGTTACGGGAGGGTCATGTGGGGTGCAGCCTCCTTCCTGTTCCGTTGTGCGTGTTGCTCCGGCACGCCGGTGTGGGTTCGCGGGAGCAGGTCCAGCCGCCGTTGCCCTTACCGCGTCGCCGTTCCTCCTGAGGGTGGGGGCGCCCCCCCGGCCCTGGGGGGGCGGAGGGCCGCGCCTGTGGCTCCCCTGCTGTGGTGGGTGCGGGGGGGGGGGGGCCGGGGGGTCCGCCCCCCCGCCCGCTCTCGAGCCTGTGTGGGAGGGGGGGGGGGGGGGAGTGGGGGGGGGGGGCCTTTGGTCCCCTGGCGATGCCTCCTGTCGGCCAAGGGGGGGGGGCGGCTTGGCTGTCCTGGCCCCGGGGGCCAGCCATCGGCCAGGGGGTCGCGCCCTTCTCCCGCCCCCCTCTATCGAGAGCTGGATTCTCGCGCAGGCCCTCGCCGGGGCCCCTCATCCCCCGGCCGTTGTCGCGCGGCGCTGGCCGGCCGGGGGTGGCCGTGAGGGATAGCGGTCAGTGGTTAGCGGGTTGCGGGGCAGCAGGTTCCCCCCCGCGCTCGTTGTCTCCGCACTCCCTCCCGCGGGAGGTGGCGCGCCCTCGTACGTCGTGCCATACCGTGGGGGGGGCGTGGGTCGGGGGGCCCAGCTCCCCCCCCCGAATCTCCCGTACCCGCCGTCTGGGCCTTCACCTGCGCCGCCGCTTGTGTGGGGGCTGGGGCTGCGGCGGCGGCGGGTTGTGCCGGCGGTAGCGCCAGTGGGCGAGGGCGCTACGCAAGGCCCGGGGGAGCCAGTTGTTGGCGTCCACATCCGTGATGCGGAGCACCGCTCCCCCTTCCAGGAAGGCCGGCCACGTCGGCTCCCTGTCGGGCCACGCCACCCGGATCACTGACCTGAGGACCCTCTCGTGGTCCTCTGGGGCCGCCCACCCCCCCGGGGGTACCTCTCGGTTTCCTCCGTCCCTCCGGAGGAGCACGGCATCGAAGGGCCGGTTCCTCGACCTCCTGGAGGTCCCCTGGTTGGCCCAGCACAACCACCCGTACACTTCCCCCACCAGGGGGAGGGTCTCCTCCCCCAGCGGGTCCGGGATCGCGCCCCAGTCCCGGTCCCATGGCCGGCCCTCCTCCGCCCCCCGTGCCGGCTCCCCTCGCTGCCCCTGCGCCTGCGGCACCGATGCCGCGCCCCGTCCCCCCTCCGCCGAGGCCATCCGCGCCGGCTCCGCCCTCGGCGCGGGGGGGGCTTGCTGGTGCTGGTGTCGTGGGGGTTGGGGGGGGACGAGCTCGCCGGCGTCAGGGTCGATGTTGTAGAGGTGGTGGTGGTGGTGGTGGTGGTGGTGGTGGTGGTGGGTGTGGTGTGCCGGCATCTGTTGGATGCCGGGGGGGATGCACCTCACCGGCTGCACGTCCGGCTGCGGGGGCGCTCCGCCCTCTGCCCCCCTCCCTTCGCCCTGCCCTCCTCCCTGGGCTCCCATGCCCCGTCCCGCCTGTCCCTTGGGGCCCGCGGCGCCCTTGCCCTTGCCCTTGGGCCCCTTTCCAGCCCCCTGCCCGTGCCGCGGGTCCCGCCTCCCGTCCCCCACGCCCTCGCCCGCTCGCTCTTCCACCCCCCCTCGTCCTGCCCCCTGCACCTGGGTCCCCTTCCCGCGCCCCTGAGCGCCCTTCCCGTGCCCTGGCCCCTCCCCGGCCCCCTGCCCGTGTCGCGGGTCCCGCCTCCCGTCCACCACGCCCTGGCCCGCTCGCTCTCCCACCTCCCCTCGCCCTGCCCCCTGCACCTGGGCTCCCTGTCCGCGCCCCTGCGCGCCCTTCCCGTGCCCTGGCCCCTCCCCTGCCCCCTGCCTGTTGCGCCGTCCTCTAGTACAAGAGTTGATCTCTCGGGGTGCAGAAATGGAGGCTCACATCGACGACGTGAGTTTGGGTACTAATACCAAAGAGGACCATGTCCTTCGCCTCAGTGAAATTTTCATTGTCTGTCAAGAAAACCATCTCCGAATCAAACTCGAAAAATGTGAGTTTATGGAAGAGGAGATGGAGTATTTGGGTTTCGACGTGGGGTATGGCTGTTGGTAACCAGCCGTGTCTAAGATGCAGCCCCTACAGGACATGCAGATTCGCGATGACCCTAAGAAGGGTCTACACGATGTGAGGGGTTTTGTGGGCACCTGTCATTTCTATCGGCGTCACATCCACAATTTTACGTACTCTTCTGCCCCCCTCATTGACCTAATCAAGAAAACTACTCCCTGGAGGTGGACCGCCAGAGAGGAAGAGTGTTTCCAGGAGTTGAAGAAGAAGATTGCCTCCTCCAACTGCCTGGGAGTACCCCGCCCTGAGGGCGAGATAGTCCTGATCACTGATGCCAGTGATTTAAGGGGGGGTGGTACGATCTACCAATGGCAGGAGCTTAACCCCGCTGAACTAACCCACTGCCATTATTGTACTACTGGACTGAACCGTGATGGTTCGTTGAAACATGACTATCCTACCAGTGAGTGGCGACTGGTGCCACTGGGACACTGGAATTGGAAATGGAACCAAGCACGTTCCAATTACAGCACCTATGACTAGGAACTCCTGGCCGGTATGTTGGTGCTATCGTCACAATCCCGACTCCTGGGATCTAACCCTATTGTCTGGCTGTGTGACCAGGAGCCTGTGAAGTCTTTTCAGAAGGGCCCACCACCAGAGAAAGCAAAGCTAAAACGGTGGTGGACTTACCTGAGCCAGTTCAGGCTGACAGTGCATCATATCCCAGGGATAAAGAATGAACTGTCCGACTATATATCGCGCAACAACTTCGATGCGCTTATTGGTGAGAGCTCTGAGGCGCTCGCCAGAGAGGCTTTCCCGCGTATGGATGTCCAGCTTGACCTGTCCATGCGCACTGCTGGAATCCTGGAGGGTTGGAGTCTAACCGACTATCAGTCAGAGTATGAAGAAATTCTCCAAACCCTCAGCACTGGTCTCGAACCCCGTGTCATTGACGGGCACCAGTGGTATAAAAACAATCAGTACGTCTTCTACGAGGACCGAATTGGTGTGCCTGAGGCACGACTGGATGGGTGCCTACAGTGGTCCCATCTCAGTTCTGGTCACACTGGCGCTAATCGCTCAGTGGACTTCTTCCGTGAGTGTTTCTACTCTGGTCTAACCCTGACCGAACTGAGGTCGCGTATGCAGACCATTGTGGATGCTTGTGGCTGTCATGCCAGCAAGCAGAGCAACAGTAGGGATAGGGGCCTGATCTCCAGCTTACCCATACCCTATTGTGCTAACTCTCTTCTCTACGTGGATTTCATCCACGGCCTACCACGCTTCGGCGGCTATGATAGTTGCCTAGTGGTCACCTGTGGCCTATCTCGCTTCACCCGTGTGTTCCCTTGCAATAAGAAAATCACAGGTGAGCAGACTGTGAAAATGTTGATCGAACAATGGTTCGAACCCTATGGAGCACCTAAGCAGGTGCACTCTGATGAGGATGTACGCATCCGCAGTGACACTGGGTGGTACAAACGAGTGCTAAATGCCCTCATCGTGGAGGTAACCACAGGTGTGCCCTATACCCACACGTCTAACCCTCTCTGTGAGAGACAGAACCATGTGGTGGGCAGAATTTAAGAATCCTGATGAAACAGGAGCGCACCAAGGACTGGGTACGCCTAGTGCCCTGGGCAGTGCTGACCATGAACTCACAGCGGAGCTCCTCTACGGGTTTCAGCCCCCACGAACTGTTCCATGGAGGACGACCTGCTTGGTTCTTCAAAACCCCCTTTCCTGAGGACTTCAAGAGCCCTGTGGGAGATTGGCTGGAACACAAGCAGTCTCTGGCTAACCAGGCTGGGACTAACCTGAGACACGTTCGTGACCGTGAAATGAGCCAACGGAACCGCCTACGGCGACCTGCCAGCTTCAAGGTTGGTGACCTTGTCTTGGTACACCATTCACGCCTACCCTCCTGGCCACGTAACTGCCTACAGGACCCTTACTTTGGACCCTATCGTATCATCAGGATAGATGGATCCAGTATCCATGTCAGGTGTAGTCCACCTCTAGGTGGTGAACTGCTGTGTGCACCCAAGCAGGTGAGGCACTATCACTCCCCTGACGACTTGTCTTGGGATGAGTGGCGCCTCAGCGACAGTGAGGTCGAGCGTATAGACCTAGAGAATGCTGCCAGTCCAGAGGAGGCAGACGAACTCGAAGGCATGACTGCCGATGAAAGGGCGTACCAAGACCATGACACCCTCACCCCCCAACCGGGGGCCCCCCCTCTAGACACCAACACCACCGCCCTCCTCCAAGCCGCAACAGCGGCAGCCACACAGGTAGGGGCCCCGGAAACCTGGCGCCCACAATACCTGGTCGAAACCAAAGTGGCGCCCCACGCGAAGGGCCAAGACAAGCCCCCAACACCGAAGCCGCTCCACCCCCCGCTCAAGCTAGACCCGACAGAGCACACCCCCCAGGATGAATGGGCGACCCACTACATCATCCCCCACACCACCACCCGCAAGAACGACGCCGCCAAGATCACCGTCACCCGCCACCTCCCCCACACCACACAGGTGTATGAGCTGACGGCCCCCAACGTCCTCGTCACCCGTCGCCGACACGACGAGCGATACACCATACAGGCGGAAGGGGCCGCCGCGACCACCCTGTACACATGGGCAACACGGGGGGACCTCCCACACCCCACCCTCCACCACGCCCCCTCCTGGCCCACCCCCTTCCACACAGCGGACCGCCCCAACAAGAAGCCCAAACACACGGGTGTGCACACCCACGCCCAGGAGGCCCAGCACCGACACGAAGCGAAGCGCAAGGCCCGCACCCTCCACGACGACCACACCATCCCCCGCATCGGCGCCCCCCCCGCCAGGGTATCAGATACCACCCACAACCGCACGATCACAGGCATCACCACGGACTGCCTGAACCCAGCGGCGTCGCGGGCAGACGCCGTATGGATCAGCGAAGGGCGCTCCCACACACGGGCGGTGGCGCGCCTCCACAACATCCAACCCCATAAACTCCAGCGCGCCGTTGGACCCTTCGCCGTACACGTCACCCCGTACGGCATCGACCACCCCCGGTGTGAGCACCATGACCCGCCCTGCTCCACCCCATGCACCTCGCCCCTGCGCCAGCCGCTGCCGGCCCCCACCATCACGGGCAACATGTACCTGGGCACCGTACCGGGAGACCCGGGCATATACATCCTGCCCAACAGGTCCAGGGAACACGCCATCCCCCTCCACTGTGTGGAATCCCTCGCCCTGGGACCACCCCCACCAAAACACCAACACCAACACATCCCGGGGGACAAACGTACACAGGCCCCAGACGGGGGAAAAAAGGCCCACCAACGCGCCCTGGCCCACATCACCCTCCACCCCGCAGCCCACCTACCAAAGGACTTCGGCACGGAGCGCCACATCGTCCTGGAGGGCCAAGCCCACCACATCATCACCGCCGCCCTGTACACCCTCGCCGCCCACGAACGCCACTGGGACCCCACAACCATCCCAGCAATGCCCCCACCGCCCCAAGGCCCCAACGATCCCGTCACCCCCTTCCACATCGATCAACTCCTAAGCCGCAAGGCCCCCCCACACCTCCACCCCTCCAGGATACCACTAGCCATTGCATCGTGGGACACCCTGGACACCCCCCCCCAACAACCCGCCATCCACATCCTCAAAGCGGACACCCAATGGTGGGTCCTCCACTGGGCACACGGAGTCCTGATGGCGGCCCAGGCCTATACCCCGGAAATGGACCCGGAAGACCCCCCACGGGGCCAGCAGCGCCTCCTCCAAGCCACCACCCTCACAGGCCGCGAAGGCGCCCCCTGGGAAGCCCTCCACACAGCACTCTACTGGGCTCAAGGCTCCCCCAACGGCCCGGACACACCGGAACCCACAGAGGCCTGGGTCAGGCAGGCCAAGGCCATGAGGAACTACCACCTACACTACCCCTTCGACGACAGCCCCGCCGCACTGCCATGGCCAACAGATCCCCCGGAGACCGTACGCAAGCTCGCCGACATCATACGCAGCCACGCGAAAGCGAAAATGCAAACACCGGCAGAACCCCCACTGAGGGATCCAGACCAGCAAGCAACGCACCCCTTCTTCCAACCCCATGCCCCCCCAGCCCCACCACCTCCAGTCCCACCCAAGCGAACGAGACGACAAAAGGGCGCACGCGCCCCCAGCCAAGCCGGAAAAGCAGCAACCTCCCGACCCCCCGCATCCCACCCGACCCACCCGACGAACCCAGACCAAGCATCCTCGTCATCCTCCCTCCCACCACTACCACCGCCCCACCCGGACCAGGCATCCTCATCATCCTCCCTCCCGCCACCAGCACAGGCCCCGCCCAAAGCGTACCCAGGGTTCCAAAAAGGTGCGAAGGTCCAACAGCCCTTCCGCAACGACCACACAGGCGACTGGATCTGGTGTGAGGGCACGATCCAGTACCGCCTCAAGGGACCGGGGGACAACGGGGGGCCACAGATCCGGGTGATCTGGCACCGCCAAAAGGAGCTAGACCAAGGCAACAGCGCCCCGGACAAACCACTCGGCGACACCCTGGAACTCACCAGCGCCCACCCCATCCGGCTCCGCACCGAGGAGAACAAGGCCCACACAGGCACCAAATACACTGGGGAGCTCCCCCCGGAGTGGAGCCAAGGCCTCCCCCCGCCACGCCTACCCAAACGCCCACAAACCGGCAAAAAGTCCCCAACCCCCAGTCCCCCTCCCTGACGGGGCAAGGGCCGAGGGCACAAGCCTCCACAGCCCCGGCCCGCCCCCACCAAGGCCACCGTCAACCTCCTCGACCTCAACCACCCGGCCGTCACATACTCCAAGGACGCCACAACCGCCCTCCAAGAGCTCCCGATGGCACAGGGGCCGGGGTGGCTCCCCCACCTCCTCACCTTCCAGGAACAAGGCCTACAGCGCGACGACCCCCCGGAAACCACCCCCATATATACCCCGGACCAGAAAGCGTACAAATGCTACTGGCACAAGGGGACCCCCCTATACGCCCAAACCGGCATCCACGTCCACCTCGTCCACCACCTCAGCGTCCCAGGGAGGCTAGGTGTCTATGAGGTCGTCGGGGACGGATGGCAACTCAACGTCATCAACACCCACGTCCCCTTCGGCGAAGCCACGGAACCCTTCCTCCAGGCCCTGGCCGAGGCGTACCGCCAAATGGCCATGCTCGCCCCCACAGTCATCATCGGCGACATGAACGCCGCCCCCACCCCAGCGGACCGAGGAGGACAGGTCACACCCCAGGACCAAGCAGTCCGCGACACCATCGAAATGCTGGGGCTCGTGGACCTAAAAGCCAGCCTCGAAGGCCAACCATCCCACTTCCCCCACCAAACGGATGCCGCCCCATCCCGCATCGACGTATGCTATGGCGACCCCACCACCATCATCCGAGCGGAGGCCCGATATGGACCCCTCCCGCTGGGACCCACAGGCCATAGCCCCCTGCACATCCGCCTCACCATCCCCAACCTTCCCCCCAGCCCCCCAGAAGATGCGGACCAAGGCCTACCACCCCCCCTGAAGATGCCCCCGCTGCATGACAAGCATGCCTGGTCCCAATATCACAGGGCCATAGACCGCGCCCGGCGCATCCAACCAGACCCCACCGACCTACTCACAGCCATGCGCACGGCCGCCGTCGCCTGCGGCTTCCAGCAACACCCCCACACAGACGACGACCAACCACCCACGGCCCTGGGGGACATGCTCCATGACCTCTGGCATGCGAAGCAACAACTGGCGACCCTCCTCCACACCGACACCCCCCAAACCCGCCGCCAGATACACCACTGCAGGACACAGATAGCCCAAATCAGGGCGGACCTGCAGCGGTGGCACATCCACAGGCAACAGCGCATCGCCCAGGAACACGAACGGTATGCGCAACACGAACTCCCCTACAAGGCCATCCGCCACCTCAACGACGCCATGACCGATACCGGCCACCGCACCATCACCACGGTCCGGCAGGAGGACGGCTCCCTCACCAACGACCCAGCCACAGTGCTCCAAGCCACCCAAGACAGCTTCCTCCGGCAACACACCCCCACCCAAGACACACTGGACCCCGACACCCAGGCCAAAATCGACCGCCTCCCTCGGGTCTTCAACCACGCCCAGAGGAGGCACCTGGAAAAACACCCCTCCACCATCCACGAAGTCCGGAAGGCCATCCACAGTCTCCGGCAACACAAAACCCCAGGCTACGACGGCCTCCCTGCAGAGGCATACTACCACCTCCCCGCCCACCTCCTCCGCGTCCTCGCCCACCGCCTCTGGGAGATCGTCACGGGGCGGACCCCCCTGCCACCAGACTGGGCAAACGTTGTCCGCCCCCACTACAAAAAAGGGGACTGGGCGAACCCGGACAACTGGCGCCCCATAGTCTGTGCGGTCACGGAGGTCAAAATCGTCTGGACCATCCTCCTGCACCGCATCCGCCCCCACCTGGACCCCCACATACCAGCGAGCCTCTGGGGGGCCATCCCAGGCCGCTCCCCACACGAGGCCATCTTCCTCCAGGACACCATCGCGGACATGGACCCGGTGGACCTCATCATCGCCTCCCTCGACGTCAAGGGAGCCTTCCCGAACACCCCCTGGCTCCTTCTAGAAGCGGTGTGGAAACGCCTAGGCCTCCCCTTCTACAACTTCACCTCCGACTACATCCGCACCCGCAAATACACGGTCCGCACAGGAGCAGGCCTCACCCCCTTCCTGGAGCCAGGCAGCGGGGTCCCCCAAGGGGGAGCAGAGGGCCCCTTCCTGTACCTTCTAGTGACGCTCCCCCTGGCCCTCGCAATCGAGCAGGATTACCCGGCCTACGCACCCTACCCCCTCCTCTCCCCCCTGGTCGGCTTCGCGGACGACACCAACCTCACCGTCGCGCACACCCCACACGACCCCCATGCCCCGGACCCCGGACCAACGGTCACCCAACAGGCCAACGACTTACTGGACGTGACCGTCTCCTACCTCTCCCACAACAACCTCATCGTCCACCCCACAAAGTCAGTGGCCATGATCAAGGGGTCTGCCACACCTCCCACCCTGGGGCCACAAGGGCCCCCCATGCAAGTCGTGACGACCACCACCCACCTGGGGGTAGTCCAGGCCGCCAACCCTGAGGACGCCACCCTCCCTCCCAAGTTGCAGTCACACCTCGCCCATCTCCCCAGATATGCGTCCCCGACCACCAAGGCCCTCTCCCTGTCCCACCAGAGCCTGGCGTACTACCTCACCGGGGTCTTGAACGCCTCCATAGGCTTCCAAGCACTCCACCTAACACACCCCACCACCGCCCTCCAGCCGGCCACACGCGCCGTGACCAAGGCATGGGCAGCACACGGGGGCTGGCCCACCTCCATACCCACCCGCGCCATCCGAGCGGCATGGCCCCACTATGGAGACGCCATAGGGGACGAGGTGAAAGCGGCCTATACCAGACACACCGCCCTCCTCCTTCACCGCATGACCCACAACCACTCACCGGAGGTCCGCGAGGTCACCGCCATCCGCCTCCAAGCCGCACAACGGGCCCGCAACACATGCCCGCGCTGGGTACTCCACCAGACGGGCATGCCCACCAACATGAACACCCGCCTGTGGAACCACCTGCAGCTTCTGCTCCCATCCCCACACCACGCCATACTCACCAACCACACGTGCCCAGAGAAAGGGCCACTAGCGGTCCTCTGCGGGGACCTCCACCACCACCCCAAGGGCACCATCCACACCATAGACCTTGTCGGGGCCTCCATCACCGTAGTATACGTCACCCTCGCCCAAATGCGGGTCCTGCACCACAGCGGGGCACACCACACCCCCTTTCTACAGCTTCCCGAATGGCCACAATACCGCCTCTTCCACCAGTACCTCACACAGACGGCACGAACAGCGGGACACACTCTACCGGGCAGCAAAGACATGCGCACAGCCTACCGAGAATTCACAAGGCAACACCCGCGACCCATCCCAGAGACACCGCCCTACGCACCCACCGGATCGAAACACGAACCCGTCCCCCCAGTAACGGGCCCAGTCCCACCACTAACCCTGCTACTGGCCCCGAATGAAGCCAAACCCACGCAGACCACCGTCATCCACCACGGGGCAAAATGGCGCATACCGAAACACCACATGACCGCCCGAGACCTACCAAAGGTCCCCCAAGATTCCCAGAGCATGCCACGCACATGTTGGGCCTGTGACCCCGAGGCACCAACCGCACCATGGCCCGTGCTACACCTCATAGCACGCCACCACACCCACCCCACGACCCACCTACCACCACAGGCCTACGCATGGATAGCCCCATGGTTCCACCGCACCAACACTAACCCCACGGTAGCATGGAACCCCGACCACACGCCCAAATGGCTCTTCACCACTACACCCACATGCCCCCGCCCCGACCCGGCAGGGGTCGCCATCCGTTACAGCATGTACGAGCCAGGCAGAACGGGCAAGCACGAGCACCCCTACTATCCACTCCACCACTCCTGCCACACACCGGAGCACCGAACACAAACCCTCACATGCCACGACCTAAACCCCGACACAGCCTACATCCTCCACTACATCTACTCCTACCTCACACAAGGACAGCCGGAGCAGGGACTCATAGCCCTTTCCCCCCAAGCGAAGCACATCATCTCCAAAGGAATAGGGGTGTACGCCACCCCCATCCTACAGCCCACAACCCGGGTAGCCCACCTCCCCACGGGCCTTGCCATATACGCCTACCTGCCCATGAACCCATGCCGCCTCCCACAACCATCACCGGCGGACCGGCTCTTCTTCACCGACGCCTCGGGCGAATCCGCCCTCACGCCCATCACCGGGGGGGCCACCCTGCAGCTAACCCACACCGGGGGACACTACCACATGGACCACCACACGGGCCACACCACCTATGGGGCCTCTTCCCACGGGGAGCTAGGGGCCATGGCCGACGCCATCACCGAGGTCGCGGCCCACCTACCCGCCCACTCCCCGCACATCGTCCGGGTCTGGTTCGTGGTAGACGCCACTGTCGACACGCACCTGCTCCTCCGCATAGCAAGGCAACCGCTTCACAAAGCAACCGCGACGAGCCTCGCCACCCAGGCACTGCTACTCTGGAAAGCCCTACGCAGCCTTCCCCCCTACGTCCAACTCCACATCGTGAAACAAGAGTCCCACAGGAACCAATACGGAAATGGTAAGGTCGACAACCAGGCAGTACACCAGCGCACAACACACCTACCAGCCCTCCAGATCCCTGACCTCGGCCGCAACCACACACACCTCCAACACGTGCCCCCTGTACCCGAGCCCCATCAGACCCCGGACTGGGTACCAGAGGACGCCCCCTATTCCTCCCACGACAGAGCGTACCACTACCCCAACCCCGTCCAACATCTCGCCCGCGTGCTCGGCGACGCAGACAGCCGGGCGCACATCCAGGAGCTCCAGGACAGACTGCAAGTCCCCCTCTACCACTCAGCGCTCCGCCCAGCAAACGTCCCAGCCCACCTCCAGAAACGACGCATCAAGCTCCTCAGGGAGCAACTGCCTTTCCTCACCAGGGTCGCCAGATGGCTCGCCCGCAAGCACATCCACGTCCCCGACGAACACACCCGTTGCCCATGCGACCACACCACCCCGGAGGACTGGGAACACTTCAAGAAATGCCCCCTCCATACAGACAGGGACACCCTAGTGGGCTGGTCCCCGGCGGAAACCCTGCGACAACACGAAGGATGGCCAGCCCACAGCCACGCACACCAGGCCACCGAACACCTCTTCCGGGACCCCCTGATCAAAGAAGCCACCATGAGAGGGGCAGTGACACAGGCCCTGCACCGACACCTCACCAAACACACGGAAAGCCCCATGGAGGCAGCAGCACACCTCCAGCTAGAAGCGGTCCGCAGAGCAGCGGCCCAAATGGTACACCGCAAACACCTCCTGCTAACACACGCGGAACAACTCACCGACCCCACCGCCAGAGAACACATGCAGCGTCTCATCCATTACCATGCCGTGCATGACCCAGACGTCCACTAACCCGCTCCGCGCCCCGCACGCGCCCCCCGTCTCCATCCACAGGTCTCCAAGGCACCACCACAGCGCCCCGAGACCCGTCTCGCACCCAAGAAGCCACCCGGCACCGCCCAGTCCGGCCGAACCCAGCCAGGGCCAACCATCCATCGACGTAGACGCGCAAGACCCCGGCAGCCCATCCAGCCCACCCCCCCCGGACCCGGGGCACCCCCCCCTCGTACCGGCCACCATCCGCGACCCCGACCTCCTCCGAGCGACCCTCCAAGACAGGGCCCCGACCACCCCCCTGGGCTGGTACCGCCTACAAGAGGACTGGACCAAGCTCACCGTCAAAGCCCTCCGGGACCTGACCACCCCAGGCAGCGGCCTCCACGAGACCATAGTAGACCTCGTGCTCTGGCGAGCCCGCAAACACACCCGGGGCCAGCCCATCTGGATCCCCCCCATCGAGTGGGGCCAGGCCCTGACGCACGACACCGGCAGCAACGTCACGCGTCGAGGGACCGTACGCCTACGGCGGGCCCAAGCGGAGACGGACCACCCAGCGGACCCGAACCACCCGGAGCAGTGGGAACAGGCCACCGCGCCCAACCGCGACACCGCCCTCCGCGCCGCCGGCCTCCGCACCCCGGACGACGACCTCCCCCCCCCACCTACAGACAGTGACCACCCCCCGCCGGAGGTCTGGGTTACAGTCCTCGAGCGCGGCCACTACTACGTGATAGCCGCTATGGCTACGTCCCACGGCCCGCAATGGATCATCCAGGGGACAGACACCATGTTCGCCCCGGAGACCGCCCCACCAGGGGCAGTGGGGGACCCCACCACCCAGCACAGGATCCTCAGGGGTCTCCTCCAGCCAGGGGACACGCCCCCAGCCCGCGCCCTGGCCCAAATCACCTCAGGGAAGGCGGGCTACCACCTGGGATTGTCCATGCTCTGCCTAACCCACTGGATCCAGCGCCACTGGCCACCCACGGGGACCGTGCCCTTGGTTTGGGCCATCCCCACCGCCCACACACAAGTCGAAGCAGGCCCGGACACACGACCAAACCCCCCCCCCCAGGCCGCAGCAGTCCCTCACCTGCGGGTACCACGCCATCCACAGGGTCCTCAACCGCGCGGGTCTTAGCCCAAAGCTAGCATGCCCCCTTCCCACCACTGACCAAGAGGTCCACCAGATACGAACGGTCGTCTGCGAAATCCTTGCCGCGGCAGCAGAAGACGGCAAGCTTCTCCTCCAAACCGCCCGGCCTACAACTGCCCACGCAAGCGCGCAGCAAGCGGACACATACACCGGCACAGCACAACCCCCCGCACAATCCCTGCCCATGCCCCCCCCCTCTCGCTGCTCAACCGGAGACCCACACACGCCCACTATCGCGCGCACCCCCGGGCCCCGCGACACGGGCCTCCCCCACCCGCCCGAACACCAGCACACGCCCGCCACACACCCACCCACCGGCCACCCTTCACCGCCCCCCACACTCGACAACCCACACACACCCGCCAAGGGGAGCCCGACGCCCCGCGGCACGCCCACCCCACCCAGTGGCCCGCCCACGCCCCCCACACACACCCCAGAGGACCCAGGCCCACCCCCCCCCGGCCCCTGAATGCAGCCCACGCGAACTGTTCCCCCCCGCTGACACCAACCCACACGACCTCGCACATTGCAGGACCCGGGCCCAGCCGAGCCCAGAAAGAGAAGGCCGCAGCCCCGCGCCTCCCTCCCCCGTTGCAGCCGACCAGATCGGCCCGCCGGGCCGCCAGGTCACGACCGGGCCCCCCCAGCCGCCCGCCCCCAACCTACAACCCGGGGACATGCCCTCCATCCTCCCCGCCGTGGCCGCAGCAGAAGCCGCCGCCCGCAAGCCCGCCCGCATCACAGCCCAACCCGCGTCCACCACCTCCTCCTCGTCCTCAGCCTCGTCCACCTCCTCCACCTCATCCTCCGACCCCCCCCTCCCCGCCAAACTCATCCTCAAGGCCACGGCGAAAGCCAAAGCCGCGGCCGCACGCACCAACCCCCCAACCCCCACACAGGCGACTCAGGCACCCCGGCAACCCACCGGGACGACCCCCGACCCGGCATCGACGCCCTCACACCTCCGGACAGAGGTACTCCTCAACCTGGAACCGGACCCCAACCCCAAACCCGACCCCAAACCCAAACCGGACCCCAACCCCAAACCCAACCCCAAACCCAAGCCGGCGCCCACGCGACCACACACAACACCGCATACACAACGACACAAAACCACCCGATATCACCCCCGCCCGGGCCCTCGCCCAAGCCAGGACCCCCCACCCACCACGACCCGCGCCCCCCTCCCGCCGGCACCCACCACCAGCGCGGAGACGGCCACCCAGCACGACCCCGTCCAAACCCTCGTCAAAATCCCCGTCACCAAGCGCCCCGTCATCCATCCCCCACAAACCACCACCACCGCCGGCCAAACCGACCCAGGGACGTGGGACCCCTCAACCATCGTCACCGTCAAGCCCGGCCCCCAACCCTTCCCCCATGCCCACCACATAGTGCAGCCCCGGGGACTGCCCACGATGCCCAACCCCCCACCCCCACAAGGGGGACCGGAAAACCCACAAGGACTCCATGGGCCATACCCGCAACACCAACCCCACCACTACACACACCACCACCACCAGCGGCCCCACCACCACCACTACCAACACCACCCCCACCACTACCACTGCCCACCGCCCTACCCCACCGGGCCACAACCCCCCGTACACCAACAGCACCAGCGGACGGGATGGCAGCCGCCGAACGCCCCGCCCGCATACCCACCCCCCCCGTACCAGCCACCACCCCCGTACCAGCCGTACCCCCGCGGCCACCATCCGATGGCCGAAGGGGCCCCATGGACGACAGGGGACCTCCCCCCCCAACCAGCACCGCGTGACGCCCCGTACCCCCCCGGCCACCATCCGATGGCCGAAGGGGCCCCAAGGACGACGGGGGACCTCCCCCCCCAAGCGGCGCCGCGCGAGGCCCCCCAGAGGCCGCCGACGCTTCCGGACTGGCCCGACTCGAGCGACGCGGGCCGGTCCCGCAAGCGGCGGCGCTCCCGCTCCCCCCCCCGCACGGCACACTCGCCCACGGCGCCCACACTCCCACCGCGCCTCAACCACCCACTCGCGCCGCTCCCGCTCCCCCAGGTACCACCACGACCCCCAGGGACCCCGCTCCCGTCGCTCCCGCTCCCCCGGGCACCACCACGAGCGCCACCGCCGCCCCATGTCCCCCTCCCCCTGCCCCCACCGGCCACCCAGCCCCCGCCACCACCACTCCCGCTCCCCCCGACGCAGCCAGGCACGCCACTGCCGCCCCACGTCCACCTCCCCCTCCCCCCACACGCCCCGCCGGGCTCCCCGTTCCCCCCGCCACCCGTACCCATCCACCACCCCCAGCCCCCGCCACCACCACTCCCGCTCCCCCGGACGCCACCGAGCGCGCCACCGCCGCCCCATGTCCACCTCCCCCTCCCGCTCCCCCCTCCGCCCGTACCCGTCCTCCACCCCCAGCCCCCGCCGCCGCCGCTCCCGCTCCCCCAGGCACCGCCACCCCCGCCACCACCGCAGGTCCACGTCTTCCCCCCGCCGCTCCAGGACCCCAGGCACGGACCCCGCCCCCCCCCCGGGCCCCCGCCTACCTCGCCTGGTGGTCTCCCTCCGCTCTGCAGAAGCTCCGCCGCTGGGTGAAATGGGCCGGAGGAGCGGGAAGGCACGAAGGGATGCACATGGTGCATACCTTCGAGGAGGTGCGCAGCCGCACCCCCGCAAACCCCAACGAGGCCGCCCCGGAGGCCATCATGCCGCAAGCGGCATGGGAGGCCCTCCTCCGCGATGCGGTCCAGGGCCTCCGCCCCCCCTACACCCCCCAAGCCCTCCGCCAGTGGCTCCAGGCCACCCACCCCCAAGCCTGGGCCACCGGCGCCCCCTCCCCACCCCGCCCCTCCCGCCACCACCACACCAGGAAGGGGCAGGACAAGGGCAAGGGAAGGGCAAGGGGCACCAAGGACCACACAGGCAAGAGGGCACGGAAGGGCCCCAAGTGAGGGCAGGCACACGCAGGGACAGGGCGCCAGAAGCGACACCACATGGGGGCAGGACACCACCCAAGAACCAGGAAGGGGCGGGAACGGGGACCAAGACACGGAGGAAAAGGGCACCACGACAGGTACCACGACCCACACCGACGGGGAGACCAGCGCCGCCCCACCCCCACCAAACACCCCAACACACACCACCGAAGCAAACATCGGACGCCATGCGGATCACACCAGCGCACGCCCACCGGCCACCGGAAGCCACACGGAGAACGGAAGGCACACCTACACGGGGAGAACGGGCCACACCCACAGAGGAGGCCGCAGGGAACACCGCCGCACAGCACACCACCATGCCCTCACCGCCAGCCGACGACCCCGACCACCACGAAGGCCAACTCACAGGCACCGGAAGAGGACGAAAGCACGGCCGCGGCACCCACGACTACGGACCGACACCCCCAGAGGACACGAGACCAAGGCACAGGCCCCCAGGGAGGGCAACCCCACGGACCGTCACGCGACCACACCATGGGCTATAAGGGCCGGGCTGCGCTACCGTCGCGGTTTGACGCAGAGTATTGCTACGGGGGCTTGATCTCGGCTGGTCTCACGTCCGTGAGGGCGTCCGTCACCAACCTGTTGCGTCCAGTGGAGGAATGGCACTGCGGCGGCACACCGATCCCGTCCATGATGAATATCGAGCACCGCAAGGGGAAGCGAAACGCTGTGATCGATCGCGAAGGCTTTGGTGCTGCTGGACGGTGCCCCCTTCAAGGCCATCTCCGAGCGCCGTGAAGACTGGAAGTGCCAAGAATACTACCGATGCCCCGGACCCCAGCAGTCCAGCACCGGAGATATGGACATCCCCCTGACCCTACAGTGTGAGCTCATCCCTGCCGGCGGCACCGACCCGGACCCTGCCAGCGCAGCCGAGCTGCAGTGAAAGCCATTCCCCACTCAAACAGCGTTCGGCAGCCACCTCCACCGTCCGACTCCTGATGTCTGTTTGTCTGCCTTGGAGAAGGAACGCCTTTCCTACACCCCGAGTACACCTGCCTGTCTGCGAGGCCCGGTGAAGATTGAGTCCATGGGTGAGAGTCAGTGTGCACGCCCCAAGGACACCGTGATCATTCAGCAGAATTTCCCGAAGACCTAACCGACCCACACAGGCCAGGCTGACCTCCACTGACCCACCGCGGCACCACGCGAGACCACGGCACACCGCACCACAGCGCGCCACAGAGCAACGCACCACAGCACGACGCGACGCGACGCGGCACAGAACGGCACAACACGACACAACTGACCCTAACCTGAGGGACTAACCGAAGCCAGCCACCGCACACCCGGGAAGGCGCCGCGCCACCACGCCACACACCAGCACCACAGGCCACACACGGGACCACAGCGCGCCAGGCGACAACGGTGACGGACCACCCAGAAGATTACAGCCGGCACCGCAGAGGGGTAAGGACACGAGCAACCCCAGCCCCCTAACCCAAAACCACAAGCAGCCGCCTGGCGCAGCCGCCCAGCCGGCAGAGCCAGGACCTAACCCAGCAAGAAGGGGCGCCGAGCCCACCGTGTACAGAGCCCACCCGACCCATGGGGCCGGAACATGGCCACACAGAACGCAACTGAAGACAGCAGCCCGGAAGACAACACTGAATACAGGCCAGTGCGTGCGCCAGCCCAGAGAAGGCAGAGGGAGGAACAAGCAAGCCCCCCCCCCCCAAAAAAAAAGGAGGGGGGAAGGGGAAAAGGCACGAAAACAGCCCACAGCCGCCCAACCACCCGCCAACACCACCACAGGCGGCCAGGCCCCCCCCCCAGGAAAAAAAAAAAAAAAAAAAAAAAAGGGGGGGACCCCCGCAGAGGCACAGGGGAACCACCCACCCAAAACCGGCAACACCAAGCCAGTAACAGCGGACCACGGGGAAAAGGGACACGGAAAAAAAAAAAAAAAAAAAGAGAGCCACTAGCCCAGCCCGAAAGAAAGGGGATGGAGGGACAGGGACCACAAAGCCAAGAAAAAAAAAAAAAGAAAAGAAAGAAACCAAAGCGCAAAAAAAAAAAAAAAAAAAAAACACACCCCGACAACCCAGCCAAGACGGACTGGGCACAGGCGAGACCCGGGCCCAGCACACACGCCTACACCGCGCGCCGGAACCGGAAACGGCGGGGGGCAAGCGGGGCGCCCACGAAACCACACACGTCCCAAAAGCAGGCCGAAACCGAAGCCCAACCACGAACACCACAAATAGCCGACACTAGAGGGACAACACCACAAATCGAGCCCAAAAACACCCACCCTAAACCCCAGCCAGGACTGACGGGGTTAACAAAACCCGCACCCAACCGCCAACCGGACCCAAACACAAACACCACACAACAGTAGGAAACCCAGTGCCCACAGCCCGGGCACTGAGGCAGCCCGTGCCATGCAGGTGACCCGGCCAAACGAGATCCGGAGCCCGGGGGTAAGGCTGCATCCTAAGGCCTGCGCTGCTTTGGGACTCGAGGCGGAGCGTGCGACACCCAAGCGCCTCGGAACCCTAGTACCAGGAACGTGCATGCACGCCTTGGGAACGGGATACGCCAGGAAGTCCGGTGAACCCCTAGGGTTCCGCCCAAAGGAGGGGACGTGCGCAAGCACGGGGGCACACCCTCCCGGCGAGACAAGCATGTCACGCTGGCGGCGATCAGCCCTCCCGGCGTAGCCCGGGGCCGCTTTGTTGGGGGCCAACAGTCAGGTCTAGCGGGAAGTAAGCCGCCTCCCCTCTTCACGCGCGAAGCCTCTTCCTGTTCGTCACAGGGGCGACGCCACGGGGAACCATGGGGCGCCTCTCCACGACCGAGTGCACCTACCTACCTACCTACCTACCCTACCTGTGCTAACTCTCTTCTCTACGTGGATTTCATCCACGGCCTACCACGCTTCGGCGGCTATGATAGTTGCCTAGTGGTCACCTGTGGCCTATCTCGCTTCACCCGTGTGTTCCCTTGCAATAAGAAAATCACAGGTGAGCAGACTGTGAAAATGTTGATCGAACAATGGTTCGAACCCTATGGAGCACCTAAGCAGGTGCACTCTGATGAGGATGTACGCATCCGCAGTGACACTGGGTGGTACAAACGAGTGCTAAATGCCCTCATCGTGGAGGTAACCACAGGTGTGCCCTATACCCACACGTCTAACCCTCTCTGTGAGAGACAGAACCATGTGGTGGGCAGAATTTAAGAATCCTGATGAAACAGGAGCGCACGAAGGACTGGGTACGCCTAGTGCCCTGGGCAGTGCTGACCATGAACTCACAGCGGAGCTCCTCTACGGGTTTCAGCCCCCACGAACTGTTCCATGGAGGACGACCTGCTTGGTTCTTCAAAACCCCCTTTCCTGAGGACTTCAAGAGCCCTGTGGGAGATTGGCTGGAACACAAGCAGTCTCTGGCTAACCAGGCTGGGACCAACCTGAGACACGTTCGTGACCGTGAAATGAGCCAACGGAACCGCCTACGGCGACCTGCCAGCTTCAAGGTTGGTGACCTTGTCTTGGTACACCATTCACGCCTACCCTCCTGGCCACGTAACTGCCTACAGGACCCTTACTTTGGACCCTATCGTATCATCAGGATAGATGGATCCAGGATCCATGTCAGGTGTAGTCCACCTCTAGGTGGTGAACTGCTGTGTGCACCCAAGCAGGTGAGGCACTATCACTCCCCTGACGACTTGTCTTGGGATGAGTGGCGCCTCAGCGACAGTGAGGTCGAGCGTATAGACCTAGAGAATGCTGCCAGTCCAGAAGAGGCAGACGAACTCGAAGGGATGACTGCCGATGAAATGGCAGTCGATGGTTACTACGTGGTTGCAGGTATTGCTCGCCACGAGTATAAACAGGGCTGGAAATTCCTAACCCTGTGGGATGGCTATGGGTTATCTGAGGCGACCTGGGAACCTATGTCAGCCTTCATACAACCAGATGGGAGTATCAACCCCATCTTCCGCACTTCCCTCGTTGAGAACAACGAGGGGCAGCTCCTAACCCGTGCTGAGACTATGTCCCAGCGTAAGAAGCGAAACTAATTTCCCTGTGTCAGTCTACTGACAGGTGCAGCGAGCACTCTTCTGCAGACGTGCCTGTGTATGGGTGTAAGAGCAGTTGTCACAGTTGCCCCGCATTGCATCGCAGGACAGGACCGTTAGCCCCCGGTGACAACCACTCCCTGGCCGAAGGCCATTGGTTTTTTCACAGACTACTGCTTACTGAGCCCTGCACTGACCCTGTCTGTGCCCTGCAGACCCATGCCTATGCTTTCCAGCGTGGGCCAGGTGGCCGCTTATCAGGATTGCAGCCACCCAGCGAGTGTATGCCTTGTTGACCATGTGTTGCATGGGGACTGCCCTGATGCAATGACCTTGGGGAGCCAACGAAGAACGGTGGCTTACTACACCAGGGGGGAATGACAAGCAAGGTGTTATGAGGCAAGGTGTGTCTTCCCTCCTTGGGGACAAGCGAGCCCACAGTTAGGACCCCTGACTGGTCCAGACCCATGGGGTTCTACCCTTCCTTACAGGGTTTACCATACCCCTATGTGTGCTACGTATGTCTGTGTGTGTGTCACTTCTCTCCCCGGCGTGGCTCCCGGAGACCGGGCTTCGCTGACGTCGGACCGAAGGTCCTAATCAGGTACTATTACCACTCCTATGGCGCCCAATTTCTGTGCTGGCGCCTATCCTTGGGGGAAGACGGCAAAAGCCCTACCTAATAGAGGGGGGGGGTGGCCAAGTGTGCTAAGGGCATACAAAACGCCCATTTTTGCTAAGGTCCAAAAGCTAACGCACTCCCCTGCCCACGAGGAAAAGCACGCGGGACAGGAGACACCACTACACTACACTCACTAACGCCAGCACCGGCCTTCGAAGTCAGGGTGAGCACTCATCACTTGCACTCAACTCCTGCCAGGCCTGCTGACCCTAACCCCTACACACTCTACTGGGTGTTGCTGTCAAAGATGTCTCGGGTCCTAATGACCCACCTGTGAAGAAGACAAGAGAACACAGCGCTGCTAAGCAGCTGTGGCCTAATAGGGGACGTCACAACACGTTTCTCTGCTAGGGCTTGGAGGGAAGGGGTGCTCTTGTTGTGTGCACAGCGCGGATGTCGATAAAGTTGAACTGCCCTCGCCACTCCTGGCTGAAGCACAGTCAATTGATTTGTGATCAGCGCCCCTGTTTTGCTGGGGCAGAAAAATGGGTAGCCGTCGAAGGCAGCTGCTGCGTGCACCAATCACCCTGAACCTCTCCCACCTGTACAACAGAGGCAAATGAAGGGGTGTTTGCGGCGGAGGAACCAAGCCACACTCCACGTATTATACGCTTCTCAATGTGACCTATAATACACTGTCCGCAAACACGCCCTGTCAAGCAAGCAAGCGTTAAGAGACTCCTCAGGTTCTCTTAAAGAACGTACCGAGGAGCCCATGGGTAACCTAAACAAGGTTTACCGTGCGCAATTCGCGTGGCCTACCCTTTAATGCATTATGTGCACGCAGGGAAGGGAGGCAGAACCATTTCCACACTGACTCAACCAGGAGGTGAGCTCCTCCTGGGCTAACCTGCCTTACTCACCATGCATCGTGTGAATGCCGAAGTGAAGCGAACACAAAACAAGCCTAAGCGTTTCAAGCAACCCTACTTTAACACTACGGCTACACACGAACAAACACTTTCTTTACTTACCTGTGAAGAGAAAACAAGGGTGAATTGGGGTACAGGGAAAGCGTCACAGCGTGTGAATGCCTCGATTAGGCACAGGAATCGCGAGCACAGCGCATATTCTAACCCTACGTGTGCGCTGCACGCTCCATTCGCATCGCATACCTTTCATTCCTGTTTTGACCTGTGCAGAGCACGAGAGAGGAACAACCGAACCCCCAACGAACACAGCGTTGACAACCCTAACGTTTTGACGAAGCAACCAACACGAACGCAATGCATGCGTGTGAGATGACACTGACATACCTGAGAGGTGGGTTGTTGACCTGCTCTGTGGTGTGGGTTGAATTTGAATACTTTTCTCTGAAGTTTATAAAAATTTTGATGCAACTGTGCAAAAATTTCCTTTAGAACTTTAAAAACTACGGCTCATACCTTCTTTTCCAAAAGCCGTTTACGCTTGCGCGACCTTGTTTTTGAAGTCCGCTTCCTTTGCGCTTGTCTGCGATCTTGAGTTATGTGTAAAAATGACGATTTCCCACGTGGTTTCGTCGATTTTTAACGATTTCACTTGCTAAATCGCTACCCCTTCCGCTAAACCGCAGGAATCACTACCTGTTGGTTACATTTTCTATTTTTTCCAGCTCCTGGAGATTTGTGTCCTCCATTGGGAGTATTGCTCCGCCCTGGCCCTTGGTCAGAACGTTTACTAAAACGCTGTTTATACAGCGATAGCCGTCCGCATTAGAGCGTTCGACTGTACCCTAGTGGGCAAGCATATGTGCTCTAGGGAGGGAGTCCTGGGTTCAAGCCCCAATAACCCCAAACTTTTTCCAAACGTTTTCATCGCACGCCGGCAACTTTTGAGGAATGCCCCATCAAAGGGACATTATTCACGGTACATTACACTGTTTTTCAAGGGTACCTACAGTGTGATAGGCTTCTATGAACTGATGAGGCTGTTTTTGGTAAGTTTAATGCATTTTCTGAGGTAATTTTGGGAATATTTGAGCCTTTTTCCTTGGTCCTACTAGCTTAGCTAACTAGTACTCCAGGGGGGAGTAAGAAAAAGTCACTGCCATGTCTTTCTTGGAGGGCTTGATCCAGGCCAAGCCCCCCTTAAAACCCTTTTGTTGATGCTAAGACACGGTAGCGGCAGGGTCTCCGTACCGCTACCCGCTGTGGCTCGCACGTGCGCTGAACAGCGCAATTTATGACGTAAAATGGGATTACGAAGGCTACAGAGCGATAGCTAAAATTATTGTTTTTTATGTTAAAATAGCAGTTTTTTATAATAAATTTATGCTGTTGTGCCCCATTTTGTAATCATACGTGAGATTTCACTGTTTTTCCGTGTTTTCACAGGCATCTATGTAGATTCAAAGGCCTGTGGCTAACGCCTTAGAACAGTTTAAGCAACTTAAACCGACTCACGAAATGTTCGATTCTTGCAGAAATTGCGGTGCTTTGCAGGAGGGTCACGAAAACGCTTCAAAACTGTTCTAACAACCCTGAACAGGGACAGCCGCAAGCCGCAGCGCATCGCAGCGCCAAGGAGCGGCGCTAACACGCGCTGGAACCAGAAGGCGCTGGGCGCAGCGCCAAGCAGCACGGCAACGTGGCCGTCAGCCGCAGCACGCCGCCAGGGAAGAGGCAGCAAGTGCCTCCGCAACGTCCTGGATGAGCAGCAGCGACAGCAGCGGTGTCGGGACGTGGGGACCGCAAAATGGCGGCTACAACCTGGACAGCCTGAGCGACGCGTCAGACTGGAGTCCCAGTCCAAGGCCAAGTTCGAGCCGCAGTCCCGCGTTCGAGCAACCGAGGTATGGCCCTTCCAGCCGTCAACCCTATGGCCGTGGGAACCAGCACGGCAGCAGCGTCGGACGTCCCAAGAGCGGCAGTACCAGCCGCGATCCGGAATACCGTAACGGCCAACCAGGCGTCGAAAGAGAGCTCTTCCGCAAGCCGGACCATCGTCAAGCAGCGTGGGATCGCCAACCAGCGTCCTGGAGAACGCCGGAGCGCCAATCAGCGCACCACCGAAGACAAGGTCCAAGCCGTGGTCACGCAGACCGTGGTCAAGCATCAAGGGAGCGCCAAACAGCGCCCCAGAAAGCGCCGGAGTACCGACCAGTACCCCAACGTGGAGGAGCGTTCGCCGGAAATCCACGCAACCCCAGTCCCAGCCGGTTAAGTTCGGAGATCGCCATCCTACCAACCGAGACGGTGGAGTTGAAGGCCTGGGCCGTGGAGATGGCAGCGTGGGCGAGGAGTGCAGCAGCGGAGATCCGGACCCTGAAGTCGGAGCAGGAGAGTCTGCAAGAGCGAGTCCGTCGCCTGGAGAAGACGTCCAAGACGAAGTCCGCTACGGGCGAAGCGAAGAAGAAGGTGGAAGTCGCCTTCGAGACGCCGAAAAAGACCGCCACGACCAGCGGAGCGACGGGCCAAGACAGCGGGACGCAGACGCCAAGCAGTGGCAGCCGTCGTTGGAGACGGTGATAATTTAAAGTTCCGTTTGTTGGAACACCTGTGGGCAAGTCCAGTCTTGTCAGACTTGCCGTGGTGAGAGCCCAGTCTTGTCAGGCTCCACCAACCGGGTATATATGTGGTTCTTAAAACCCATGTATATATGGGGCGGATCAGCCCCTGGCACACGCACCCGCACTTGTACAGTACAGTGCACGGTGCCTGGGTAAGGCACGAACTGACACAGCAACGTTGATTTGATGCTGAGTTGTAGTGCTGTGTGCATGCCTGTCCTGTTGTTTGGTTTTTGAAAGCATGGAGGTTTTCGGGAGACTGAAAACTTTTTCCGGTTTTCGAAACAAACGGGGCAGGCCACCCAAGGCCTTTTTCTTTTTATTTTCCTAGAGTGGCAAAGCAGGTTTTTGCCTGAGGGTAGTATTGGTGCTCCCCACCGGACACCTAGGAAAAGGCTACCTCTGGGGTTTGTTTTTCCTCTTGGAGGATAAACAAACCTTTAAGAAGGGGGTTGAAGCGGTAGCGGCAGGGTCTCCGTACCGCTACCCGCTGTGGCTCGCACGTGCGCTGAACAGCGCAATTTATGACGTAAAATGGGAATACGAAGGCTACAGAGCGATAGCTAAAATTATTGTTTTTTATGTTAAAATAGCAGTTTTTTATAATAAATTTATGCTGTTGTGCCCCATTTTGTAATCATACGTGAGATTTCACTGTTTTTCCGTGTTTTCACAGGCATCTATGTAGATTCCAAAGGCCTGTGGCTAACGCCTTAGAACAGTTTAAGCAACTTAAACCGACTCACGAAATGTTCGATTCTTGCAGAAATTGCGGTGCTTTGCAGGAGGGTCACGAAAACGCTTCACTAAGACAAACCTAAGTATTTTTATCTCTCTTTGGATGCCTAAAGTACACTTTCTCAAAGTAACTAGGGTTGTGACCCTAGCCCCCCATGAAGTTCACCCCTACCACTCAACTGAGCGGAGGTACCTTCCTTCATGGAGGATATATCGAAATAAAATAGGCATTTCATGCTTTAGGCCTTGGAGGTTAAGCCTAGTGGTCTCCCACCCCAAGACCCCTATACTCAATTGTTTCTACCACTTATTGTGGTCCTACTTTGTAACTGTTTCTGAATTCAGTTGCTTGGCCAAGTCATTTTCTGTGTTGGCCTGACATCTATGCCCCACATTCCTAACCAGCACCATTTCACCCAAAAGAGTGCACATGAAGTGCCTAATGCTATCTTGGAGGCCAGAGTCCGTCCAATTTTCATATAAAATCTTTTGTATTATCCATTTGTGATTGAATCTTTGTGTATAAACCTGCATTGTCTATCTGCAGCCCTTCTGTGTTACACTGGATTCCAAAACCAATCATTGATTCGATCCACATCCTGTTCTTGCTCTACTTGCTGCTTTGGTTTGGGTTTTCAACTACAAAACCTGCAGCATTTCATCAAAATATCTGGGGCATAAATCAAGGACATCTTTCTGGGGGCTGGGGTACCTGTTTTTGAGAGGTCCTGGGTTCAATACCCAGTCACCCTAGCTAAGTCCAAATATCCCATGTGACATGGCAGTGACCTCATCGCCACACGCCATGCCACCTCAGCACCTATGGGACCCAAAAACAAAGAGTGCACATCTCAAGATGGCACTGTGGATGATAACGAGCCCTTGGGGCAGTTTTCCAATCAGTTTTTCTCAAACATGTAAAATATTTCATCCTGAGTTGCAATGTATGTTAATTGCTGTGGTCTATTGTTGATAGTTGTTTTTATCTAACTCTTTGTGACTGCAGCCCTTCATGCTTTGATCCTGACCTTCTTCTACTTGCTTATCTCTGGCTTGGATTATCCTGGATTGGTTGTAGATCAACAATAAAACATTTTCCTCATCAAAAACAAGCAGCAGGAACCCTACACCAGCAGCAAGCAGCAGGAGAGGCACAACAAACACACAGTTTTGAAATCACTATAAAACCTCCTAGTTCCATTACACTTATCCATGTTGCCCAAGAGATTTGATGGGCCAACACATTGAATCCTTTCAACCATTGTCTGCATTTTTCATTCTTTAGGACACATTTCACAGACTCCATGCCCATGCGTTCCGTTGGCGGGCTATGGAGTGCAGGCCTATGCAATCCTAATTGTGTATCGCATGTTTACAATGTGACTGTTGCCGTTGATATGTTGGGCAACATTATATGGATTTGCCCCTTGGCCCCCGGGACATCAGCAGATGTTTTGAGAAAGATGTCCTTGAATTATGCCCTAGGTCTTTTGATGTATTCCTGCAGGTTTTGTAGTTGTAAAACCCCAAACCAAAGCAGCAAGTAGAGCAAGGACTGAATGTGGATCGAATCAATGATTGGTTTTGGAATCCAGTATAACACAGAAGGGCTGCAGATAGACAAAGCAGGTATATGAACATAGATTCAATCACAAATGGATAATGCAAAAGGTTTTATAAGAAAATTGGTCAGACTCTAGCCTCAGAGGTTGCAATAGGCACTTCATGTGCACTCTTTTGGGTGAAATGGTGCTGGTTAGGACTGAGGGGCATAGATGTCAGGACCACACAGAAAATGACTTGGCCAAGCAACTGAATTCAGAAACAGTTACAAAGTAGGACCACAATAAGTGGTAGAAACAATTGAGTATAGGGGTCTTGGGGTGTGAGACCACTTAGGCTTAGCCTCCAAGGCCAACAAGCATGTAATGCCTGATTTATTTTGGTATGAGCTCCATGAAGGAAGGTACCTCCGCTCAGTTGAGTGGTAGGGGTGAACTTCATGGGGGGGCTAGGGTCACAACCCTAGTTACTTTGAGAAAGTGTACTTTAGGCAACAAAAGAGAGATAAAAACACTTAAGGTTGTCTCAGCATCAACAAAGGGTTTTAAGGGGGGCTTAGCCTGGATCAAGCCCTCCAAGAAAGACATGGCAGTGACTTTTTCTTACTCCCCCCTGGAGTACTAGTTGATCAAGCTAGTAGGACCAAGGAAAAAGGCTCAAATATTCCCAAAATTACCTCAAAAAATGCATTAAACTTACCAAAAACATTCTCATCACTTCATAGAAGCCTATCACACTGTAGGGACCCTTGAAAAACAGTGTAATGTACCGTGAATGATGTCCCTTCGAAGGGGCATTCCTCAAAAGTCGCCGGCGTGCGGCGAAAACTTTTGGAAAAAGAGTGGGGGTAGTGGGAATTGAACCCAGGACTCCCTCCTTAGAGCCAATGTGTCTGCCCACTAGGGTACAGTCGAACGCTCTAATGCGGACGGCTATCGCTGTATAAACAGCGTTTTAGTATACGTCCTGACCAAGGGCCAGGGCGGAGCAATACTCCCAATGGAGGACACAAACCCTCAGGAGCTGGAAAAAATAGAAAATGGAACCAGCAGGGAGTGATTCCTGCGGTTTAGCGGAAGGGGTTGCGATTTAGCAAGTGAAATCGTTGAAAATCGACGAAACCACGCGGGAAATCGTCATTTTTACACATAACTTAAAGTCGCAGACAAGCGCAAAGGAAGCGGACGCCAAGAAAAGGGTTGCGCAAGCGAAAACGGCTTTTGGAAAAGAAGGTATGAGCCGTAGTTTTTAAAGTTTTAAAGAAAATTTTTGCACAGTTGCAACAAAATTTTTATAAACTTCAGAGTAAAACATTCAAATTCAGCTTACACCACCGAGCAGTTCAACAACCCGTCTCTCAGGTATGTCTGTGTCACCTCACACTCACGCATTGCGTTCGTGTTGGTTGTTCCGTCAAAATGTTAGGGTTGTCAACGCTGTGCTCGTTGGGGGTTCGGGTGGTCATCTCTAGTGCTCTGCACAGGTGAAAGCAGGAATGAAAGGTATGTGATGCAAATGGAGCGCGCAGCGCGCACGTAGGGTTAGAATATGCGCTGTGCTCGCGATGCATGTGCCTAATCGCGACATCCACACGCTGTGTCGCTTCACCTGTATCCCTAATTCACCCTTGTTTCCTTTTTCACAGGTAAGCGTTTGTTCGTGTGCGGCCGTGGCGTTCAAGTTGAGTTGCTTAAAACGCTTAGGTTTGTTTTGTGTTCGTTTCAATGCGGCATTCACACGATGCATGGTGAGTAAGGTAGGTTACCCCAGGAGGAGCTCACCTCCTGGTTGAGTCTGTGGTTAAGCCTCCCTTCCTGCGTGCACATGATGCATTAAAGGGTAGGCCACGCGAATTGCGCACGGTAAACCTTGTTTAGGTTACCCAGAGGCTCCTCGGTACGTTCTTTAAGAGAACCCGAGGAGTTTCTTAAAGCTTGCTTGCTTGACAGGGGTAGCTGCATCTGCAGCGTGTTTGCGAACAGCGTATTATAGGTCACATTGAGAAGCGTATAATACCTGGAGTGTGGCTTGGTTCCACAGTCGCAAACGCCCCTTCATCTGCCTCTTTTGTACAGGTGGGAGAGGTTAAGGGTGATTGGTGCACGCAGCAGCTGCCTTCGGCGGCTACCATTTTTCTGCCCCAGCAAAACAGTGGCGCTGATCACAAATCAAATCACTGTGCCTCAGCCAGTACTAGCGAGGACAGTTCGACCTCAACGACATCTGCGCTGTGCACGCAACGAGAGCACCCCTTCCCTCCAAGCCCTAGCAGGGGAAACGCGTTGTGGCGTCCCCTGTTAGGCCACAGCTGCTTAGGAGCGCTGTGTTCTCTCGTCCTTTTCACAGGAGGGTCGCTAGGACCCATGAGACCTTCACCTTCGCAACGCCCAGTAGAGTGTGCGTGTAGGAGTGGTAGTCCTGAGTGGGGGCTAGAGCCAGTTGCCCAGTGCTCGCCCACCAGGATGGTGCCACTGTAGGGTGTGTAGGACCTGTAGGGGGTGTGTCACTGTCCTACCCTTTTCCTGCAATTTTAGCTGGGTTGGTGGGCTGTGACAGTGGTTAGGTTAGTGTTTTGGCCACATAGCAAACAGGCGTTTTGCATGCCTTCATAGCTTTTGGCCACCCCTCCCTGTAGTAGACAGATAGGTAGGGAAAACAATACCTGGATTAGCACGCTGGGTATTCCCCCAAGGTTTTGCGCCAGCACAGAAATTGGGCGCATAGGGGAGGGGAGACCAGGGGCGTACCCCGTGGCATCAATAAGCCAACCCTCCAGGTTTAGCAAGGGCGCAGACTTGGGTATAATTAGGACACCACTTCTGCGGCTTGCTCTCAGGACCTTAGGAATAGCACACTCACACACACTTAGGGGTATGGTAAACCCTGTAAGGAAGGGTAGAACCCCATGGGTCTGGACCAGTCAGGGGTCCTAACTGTGGGCTCGCTTGTCCCCAAGGAGGGAAGACACACCTTGCCTCATAACACCTTGCTTGTCATTCCCCCCTGGTGTAGAAAGCCACCGTTCTTCGTTGGCTCACCAAGGTCATTACATTAGGGCAGTACCCATGCAACACATGGTCAACAAGGCAAACACTCGCTGGGTGGCTGCAATCTTGATAAGCGGCCACCTGGCTCACGCTGGAAACCATAGGCGTGGGTCTGCAGGGCACAGACAGGGTCAGTAGACTGACACAGGGTAATTAGTTTCGCTTCTTACGCTGGGACATAGTCTCAGCACGGGTTAGGAGCTGACCCTCGTTGTTCTCAACGAGGTAAGTGCGGAAGATGGGGTTGATACTCCCATCTGGTTGTATGAAGGCTGACATAGGTTCCCAGGTCGCCTCAGACAAACCATAGCCATCCCACAGGGTAAGGAATTTCCAGCCCTGTTTATACTCGTGGCGAGCAATTCCTGCAACCACGTAGTAACCATCGACTGCCATCTCATCGGCAGTCATCTCTTCGAGTTCGTCTGCCTTCTCTGGACTGGCAGCGTTCTCTAGGTCTATACGTTCAATCTCACTGTCGCTGAGGCGCCACTCATCCCAAGACAAGTCGTCAGGGGAGTGATAGTGCCTCAACTGCTTGGGAGCACATAGCAGTTCACCACCTAGACGTGGACTGCACCTGACATGGATCCTGGATCCATCTATCCTGATGATACGATAGGGTCCAAAGTAAGGGACCTGTAGGCAGTTACGTGGCCAGGAGGGTAGGCGTGAATGGTGTACCAAAACAAGGTCACCAACCTTGAAGCTGGCAGGTCGCCGTAGGCGGTTCCGTCGGCTCTGTTCACGGTCACGAATGTGCCTCAGGTTAGTACCAGCCTGGTTAGCCAGAGACTGCTTGTGTTCTAGCCAATCTCCCACCGGGCTCTTGAAGTCCTCAGGAAAGGGGGTTTTGAAGAACCAAGCAGGTCGTCCTCCATGGAACAGTTCGTGGGGGGTGAAACCCGTAGAAGAGCTCCGCTGTGAGTTCATGAACAGAACTGCCCAGGGCACTAGGCGTACCCAGTCCTTGGTGCGCTCCTGTTTCATCAGGATTCTTAAGTTTTGCTCCACCACACGGTTCTGTCTCTCACAGAGAGGGTTAGACGTGTGAGTGTAGGGCACACCTGTGGTTACCTCCACGTTGAGGGCATTTAGCACTCGTTTGTACCACCCAGTGTCACTGCGGATGCGTACATCTTCATGAGAGTGCACCTGTTTAGGTGCTCCATAGGGTTCGAACCATTGTTCGACCAACATTTTTACAGTCTGCTCACCTGTGATTTTCTTATTGCAAGGGAACACACGGGTGAAGCGAGATAGACCACAGGTGACCACGAGGCAACTATCATAGCCGCCAAAGCGTGGTAAGCCGTGGATGTAATCCACGTAGAGAAGAGAGTTAGCACAATAGGGTATGGGTAAGCTGGAGATCAGACCCCTATCCCTACTGTCGCTCTGCTTGCTGGCATGACAGCCACAAGCATCTACAATGGTCTGCATACGCGACCTCAGTTCAGTCAGGGTTAGACTAGAGTAGAAACACTCACGGAAGAAGTTCACTGAGCGATTAGCGCCAGTGTGACCAGAACTGAGATGGGACCACTGTAGGCACCCATCCAGTCGTGCCTCAGGCACCACAATTCGGTCCTCGTAGAAGAGGTAGTGATTGTTTTTATACCACTGGTGCCCGTCAATGACACGGGGTTCGAGACCAGTGTTGAGGGTTTGGAGAATTTCTTCATACTCTGACTGATAGTCGGTTAGACTCCAACCCTCCAGGATTCCAGCAGTGCGCATGGACAGGTCAAGCTGGACATCCATACGCTGGAAAGCCTCTTTGGCGAGCGCCTCAGAGCTCTCGGCAATAAGCGCATCGAAGTTGTTGCGCGATATATAGTCAGACAGTTCATTCTTAATCCCGGGGATATGATGCACTGTCAGCCTGAACTGGCTCAGGTAAGTCCACCACCGTTTTAGCTTTGCTTTCTCTGGTGGTGGGCCCTTCTGAAAAGACTTCAGAGGCTCCTGGTCACACAGCCAGACAATAGGGTTAGACCCCAGGAGTCGGGATTGTGAAGATAGCACCAACATACCGGCCAGGAGTTCCTGGTCATAGGTGCTGTAGTTGGAACGCGCTTGGTTCCACTTCCAATTCCAGGGTCCCAGTGGCACCAGTCGCCACTCACTGGTAGGATAGTCATGTTTCAACGAACCATCACGGTTCAGTCCAGTAGTACGATAATGGCAGTGGGTTAGCTCAGCGGGGTTAAGCTCCTGCCATTGATAGATCGTACCTCCCCCCCCTACATCACTGGCATCAGTGATCAGGACTATCTCGCCCTCAGGGCGGGGAACTCCCAGGCAGTTGGAGGAGGCAATCTTCTTCTTCAACTCCTGGAAACACTCTTCCTCTCTGGAGGTCCACCTCCAGGGAGTAGATTTCTTGATTAGGTCAGTGAGGGGTGCAGAGGAGTAAGTAAAATTGTGAATGTGACGCCGATAGAAATTACAGGCGCCCACAAAACTCCTCACATCGTGTAGACCCTTCTTAGGGTCATCGCGAATCTGCATGTCCTGTAGGGGCTGCATCTTAGACGCGGCTGGTTTCCACCAGCCATACCCCATGTCGAAACCCAAATACTCCATCTCCTCTTTCATAAACTCGCATTTTTCGAGTTTGATTCGGAGATGGTTTTCTTGACAGACAGTGAAGAATTCACGGAGGAGAAGGACATGGTCCTCTTTGGTATTAGTACCCAAACTCACGTCGTCGATGTGAGCCTCCATTTCTGCACCCCGAGAAATCAACTCTTGTACTAGAGGCCTGCGCCTCAGTATGTACAAAATTTTGTTCATAAGCTCCTGGAAGAGCGCTGGGGCGTTAGCCACCCCGAAAGGCATAACCTTCCACTTGAAGACACGACCCTTAGGGGTTATAAAGGCAAGCAGCTCCTGAGCTGCGGCGGTTAGGTCAACCTGCCAGAAACCAGAGCGTTTGTCCATTTTGGTCTTATACCTGCATTTGGCAATACGCTCCAGGGTGTTTTCCATGTTAGGAATACTCCCTGAGTGGTTCTGGGTTTTCTTGTTGACCTCACCATAGTCTACAACAAGACGTAGAGCAGTCGACCCTGGTTTAGCAACAAGGAAACAGGGGCTGCAGTGATGGGGATAGTCCCCATGTTTGTACTCTTCAACGAGGCCAGCATCAATGCATTCTTGGATCTGGCGCTCGATTTCTTCAACCTGTTCCTGTGGAGCGGGATAGGGACGACGCCTCACTCGCGTCTTTTCAAATTCTGGTTTCAACTTCAGGTCCATCTGGACCAGTTTTTTGCAAGATAGGGGAGGCGGCAAGGCGCCGAACACCTCCTCATAGGTTATAAGCAGTTTCTTCAGGCGGGGGTCAAGGTTAAGACTCTCGACTTTCTGAAGGAAATCCTCCTCAGCATGGAGGTTGCTTTTTCCATGTTCTTTCTTTTTATGCCGATCAGCAGTTTCGGCAGGTACAGTACCATCGTCCCACTCAGGGGGACATTGCTGCCCATAGTGTAGAGAGTACACTAGAGGTATCTCAGGATCAGGCAGCGTATAGGACTCATCGTCCTCCTCAGACCAGATGGAGTATTTCCAGGTCTGTCTGAGGTATTGCAGCCGCTCTTGGCGCTCAATACCTTCGGCCTTCAGGTACAACAGCCGTCGGAGTTCTTGCGTGTCATGCTCAGACAAGGGCATGTTATTAGCAGCAGGCCGTGCCAGAGCATCAGTACTCCGGGCCACGGGTTCACCTGTGTGCACAGGCTGCATGTGTAGCACTGGTTTCCCAACAGAGGAAGCGGGTTCAGAGGTTGACTCTAGATCTACCTCCTCTAGCAACAGCTGGGCCAGGAAAGCACTATGTTTTAGGTCAACACAGCTGGGATCAACAGAGGGAATAGTGCTGGCGATCTCAGTCAGTTGGTCGTCAGCATCCTCTTTTACAGCTGCAGGTTCCAGATAGTCATCAGGAGACTCACACCCTGTAAGTGTGGCAGATAGGTGCTCAGGAGATCGATTTTTGAGATCATAAAGGGTCAGGCCACGATTTTCGGCCATGACTTCTTTTAGTAGCACCTGGTCCAGGTCACACAGGGGTACAGGATTGAGAGATCCATCGATGATGGACAGGAAACTGGCCCACTCAGGGGCCTGCATAGCTGTGTCTGAGTCCTCAGGCACATAGATGGGGCCGTCGGGGAGTTGCACTCTTCCCACGGTCATTCGGTCAAGCATACGGCGCCAGTAAGCATGTTCACCAGAGCAACCCCAGTCAGGGGTGCACATTACAACCCTTCCTCCCTCATAAGCGATCTTGGTTAGAACCTTCGCGAGCAGGGAGAAGGGAGGGTTAGCATACGCTAGGCCCATTGCTTTCCAGAAGAAACGGAAAGCATTGTTCATTTGTTTCGAGCAGTACAACTGCATGATGTGTTGTTGTTGGCTCGCAAACAATTCCACCTGGATCTCATCCAGGTTTACCTGAAGGGCCGCCAGTCCATTTTCGAGAACATGACGGGCCAGTTGGTAGTTTTCAGTACGATAGTTCGTCTTGGCTGCGTAGCGCAGCCCAGACTCTTTTCATCCTGACAGCTCCAAAGGAACGGAGAATAGCCCACTGCCAAAGTCGCAGTGCAAAGAGTAAGGACGCTGTAGGGACAGCATTTTAACCTGGGGGTTTCTTCTTAGAAAGTCAGTGCCAATGACAATGTCAAAGGCGTCAGTGTCCAACACTCTGCAGTGTTGGGTCACGGTTTCGTCGCCCAGACATATGGTCACATCGACCCCCCCCAAGGAATGGATGGTACGCCCATCCCCTACTCTTATGGCCACAGTCTTAGTCTTCTTGAAAGTTTTAAGCAGGCGCCGGGCCACTATGGAAAGTGTTGCACCGGTATCAAGCACTGCTCGAAAAACCTGATCCCCGATTTTCACGAGGATCCAGAAAACCAAGTCCTCCTCTTCGGAGCTGCCCCCCTATTCCTCATCAGGGAATTTCACATCCACTCCTGCAGCCATGAGGGACTTGGCCATCCAGGCCAAGCGCCTCTTCTTAGAATTATTCCCCTCAGGGGTAGCGTTATCCCCTTGGGGGCGCTTCTGGGGGACACCTGCGGCAGGAGCGGGTGTGGCAGCAGGAGTAGGTGTAGCAACGGGCGCTGATGAGCGCCTCTGGGGTTAGGGGGTCCAGTTTTGCCACCCCCCTTGCCACCTCCTTTACCTTTATCCCCATTCGGGGGATTTCTGGCGGGCGTCGGGGTCTTCTGGCGCTCCGCCTCCTGACGCTTGAGTTTGTCACTCTCGCGTTTCTTGATGTGGCATTCGTCCTCATAGTGACGACGCTTGCCACAGTAACCACAGGTGATGGTACACCTGAAGTGGTCCTGATGGGTCACAGTTTTCCCATCCTTAGTATGCTGCTGACGTTTCATCTGCAGCATACAGCCACTGCGGAGATCGCAGTCAGAGGCATGACAAGGTCCCCCCTTGTCATTGACAGGTCGGCAGTAAGACAGGGGGGGTGTGCCTGCATCAGTTGGAACCTCGTTCATGGCACGTAGGTTGCCCCTCCCTTTACCGCCTCCCTGGTTGGTGTTAGTGGGATTTTTATGCCCCTTCTCTTCGCCACGTTCGGGGGTAGGGGTACTACCTCGTCCCAAATGCTTCTTGAGGAACTTCTCCATGTGGGAGTCGTTCTCTCTCTCAAGAGCTAGCTCAATCAAGAGATCCACCAGTGTATCATACGAGTGGGTCCTGCTCTTCCTCTCAGAGGTTGAGCGGCAATCATCCCACGTACGCTGGGGAATCTTACTCATGAGCCACAGGTGGGGCTCAGTGGCTCCGTAGGAGCCCACATTCATCCTCGAAAATAAGTACTCCATGTCGCACACATACTCAGAAATTCGCGCAGCGGATGGAAACTCCGGGAGCATAGGTAGCTCCTCGATTTGTGTGCGTACGCTGAGGTCAGTCTCATAGACTGGGAATGTTTTCTCTAACCTCAGGAGTACCTCCGCCCAAGTAGAACAGGTTTTCACAATCTGTTTGACCTGTTTTTGCAAAAAAAAATTTTTGCATGAGCGTTTTAGCAGTGAACATTTGGTGGCCACATCCACATGGGATTGGCCAGTCAACAAAAGGAACTCCGCAAATTCTTCTGCCCATTCAGGCAGATTTTTAGGGTCGAACTCCGGCAGTTCCAGCTGGATGTTCGCCTGGGCAATTGGTCTGCCCGTCTTCCCACCCCCCGGAGTTAGGCCTGAAGGCGACACGCCGGCAAGAGGGGCCAGAGCTGACAGCCCTCTTCTCTCACTCTCTGTGACAGGCACGTCCTGTAGGTCCGCCATAGGCACAGTCCTGGCACGGGGGTGAAAGGGGCTGGGGCAGGTAACCTTAGGCAACAGCCTTGAGACCCTCGATCTCTTGAGATCTTCGGCCAGGGTACTCAGCCCTGGAGAGAGAGAGAGGAACTCAGGCTTGGGTAAGGGTTCTGCAATACCCAGTTTAGCCTTAATGGCCTCTGATAAGGCCGTCACATCTGGATCTTCTGATCCAGACAGGAATTTGGCCAGCAGCTCGGCCGTTTGATCCAGGGCACCGTAGGTTGGCCTTGGATGGTGTTCTTCGACTCGTGTTGGGCCCACTTCGGGAGCCCTTGGGGTTGGGTACTCAGGTCGTAGTCGTCTTGGCAGGGATGCTGTGGATGGGGGACCTGAGTGAGCGTAGGACCCAAGATCTGTACGTGGTCTGGATCCATGTACAGCTAAGGGCTCCTCTCCATCTTCCCCACGGATGGATTTATAGTACTCCTCATGCATGATGTACTCATCCATCTTCATCTTCAGCTTCTCATATTCCTCAGGTCCTTCAATGGCAGTTGAGGATGAAGCTGGACAATTGGATCTTGATACTGAAGCAGCCACACGTCTGTGGAGGTGACTGAAGCTATCTCCACCGTGTGCTGCTAAGGCCTCGGTGGTAAGGCCTTTATTCTCCTTCGCCCTTCTGCGTTCTGGATCTCCTTGGGACCCAGATGCGCCACTGAGTTGATGTGGTGCTCGGTGTGGTGGTTCACTCATTGGGTGGACCACACTGCCCATTTGTACTTGGACAGTTCAGATAGGCCAGGTCCTTACACTTGGTGTGGACATTATGGACTTGTTGTTGAGCTTTTGTTCTGCACTTCTTCTCAGGGTCGGTTCAAAAGGTCACAAGGGACTGTCTCTGCTACCAGAAAGATGTCCTTGAATCATGCCCTAGGTCTTTTGATGTATTCCTGCAGGTTTTGTAGTTGTAAAACCCCAAACCAAAGCAGCAAGTAGAGCAAGGACTGAATGTGGATCGAATCAATGATTGGTTTTGGAATCCAGTATAACTCAGAAGGGCTGCAGATAGACAAAGCAGGTATATGAACATAGATTCAATCACAAATGGATAATGCAAAAGGTTTTATAAGAAAATTGGTCAGACTCTAGCCTCAGAGGTTGCAATGAAAGTGCTGCCCTGGGTCGTTGATGGTGCCGGAGGGCTCGGGGCCGGCAAGACCAGTGGGGCAGGCACGCGAGGAGTCTCCCTGGACGTTGTTATTGGGGGTAGAACCGGATACTCGAACACCAACGGAGGCGAGAGCAGCGACAACAGAAGCAAGGTCCATGCTAATTGTTATCCGGCAGAAAATCCCAGTCTATGAAGAAAATTGACGCGGATTATTCTAAATACATCTGAGTGTCCAAAACTGTCTGAAAAGATTTAAATAATCCAATTATGTAAAAATGTTTGGCCGATCTGGCCCGCGAGCGCGCGTCAGCGGCAAGTGGCGATTCCAGCTAAAATAGCGGAACGCGGCGGATTTACGGGGAATGGACCGCGGAATCAAATCCGGCATATCAGAAATATATAGGAAATATCCTGAGACTGAGCTGCGAGGCGGCGATTCCGCCGAAGCAAAGAAAATGACCAAAATGTAGCCAATCTGGGCAGAATGTCTGAAAATCTGAGCAGATGGGGCTAGCCGCACTTACACTCCCCCTCCAAAAACACACTGGGGTGTGTCGCTACGTCAACGAAGAACGTAGTGCGGGTAAGTCCCAGAAAAAAATAGAAATGTAGCCTCGATGGGGCGAAATCTGCTTGATCTGACCTGATTTGGGCTGAATTGGCACTGAATCAGGATGGATGAACCTGAAATGAAACAGAATGAGAAGTGACAAACAGTCCTCCGTGCAGTAAAACATTAGGTCAAGGGCTAAAAAGCATGTAAACGTATCGAGAATCGATACCAAACCATGCATTGGTTGAGAATGAGGTAGATTATTGGTGGATTGAGTGGGGGATCAAGAAATGGAGTGACATCTCAGCGCTCTGGCACAGTTTCGCTGTCGCGGGCACGCTACGGTGTCCTCGCCGAACTCTACATCGTGTTAGTCCCGCTTTTCTCGTTCTGAAAGGTGCAGCATGTGCTTCAGATTTGGCGCATCTGGTGGATGATCACAAGATTCATCAAGATTGAGAATCAAATTATCCTAAAATCAGCAAATTCCCTGAGATGAAGGTGAAATGAAGCGGAATGTCTGGAACTGAAACTACTAACACTTTCGTTTAGACTAAAGTTAATATATATTGTCGTTTATTCAGCTCAATTGTGCTTTCCGGCACGTTGGTTCGCGAGCATCCAACAGATTCCATCAAAATGTGGATCATGTGATGATGCATCATGATGGGACATGATAGCCCTGGATCCTTGGCATGTAACGCGCCGAAGGTTCGCTGAAGGCGCTTTACTGACAGTATATAACTGAGAGACACCGAATTTACAGTGGCGGTGGTGTCAATCGACTTGGACAAGGCCAATCTTTCGATGGAGTCCCACAAGACACTTGGATTCACCATTTTCGACAGTTTCAGGTCAGATTGAGCTCACATTGGCGTGTGCCAAAAATACAACGAAGCTTACGGACTTCAGAGGTTGCTTATAGAAGTCCCTAGAGCTCCTATCTGAAGGTTGTCTGAACAATTGACGTCTGGGTCTCGTACAACGGTGGCAGAATGATGGACAAACCTGAGAAATTCAAGGCAAATTTGAGGATCCTGGATCTGAATCTGGACTTTGGCGTTAGCATCACAGCAAATGAAGGTACGATCTGAGTTCCTGGCGTCGCATCTGGTGCAGCCAGTACTACAGGGGGTGCCTGTAGGGGTGAATGTCGCTGGCCAGCGTTTTGATTATGTACATTTGCTTCCATCTGCACGAGTAGCCAAATTCCAAAGATGCACAGACCAACAGAGACAAGATTACCCCGAATCTGCCTGAATTAAGCCTGAGTTTGGTTTTTTCTGAACACGGCAGCACACTCCGTGGCTTTCGGTTTTCGACTTTCGATACGCTACCGAACGGAGACCAAAGAAAAATTGATTGATTGACGTCAAATTATCAAACATTCGCAGTTCTCCACATCATGACATAAACAGAAAGAATGAACAGTGGATTGAGCAGAATGTGGTGGGATGGCTTCCTCAATTCGGCCAAGCACGAATACATGTGACCACCAACCTGTCTGGCCTGGCCCTCGTACGGCTTGGGCGCTGCAAATCAGCGGCCAAACTCGAAGCTTGGTCCTCATTTGGCTCCTGGGCTGGCCTGACCGCAGGAGGGGGGATCGACGGATCAGCCCTGGAATGTGGCTGCTGAGGGCCGTAAAAGGCTGGATCTCGATTCACCACAGGTCGTTTTCCGTCGCTCTCCACTTGTCTGTCTGGTTTCGACAGACAGTCTGTCAGGAGTACTCCAATTTCGGGGTGCTTCTTCAGGAAGTCGATGAACCCCTTGGTGTATCCATGGACAAAAGATTGGGCTGGTTCCCAGTTGTTGTGACTGGAATCAAAGCCCCTCCACTCACACAGAAATTCCCATTCGCCCTTGGCGTCACGTCTTGCTTCAACAATCCTCTTGAGTTCGTACTTCCCCCCTTCGATGACCCGATCAGACAAATGTTTCGCAGTCCAAAAAAGGGGTTTAACCCGATCCTTGGGGGAGGGGATCTCTCTCTTGAGGCGATCGCCCGAAACGTCAATTTCCCTGCTGACATCCACACGAATCCTCCACCTGTTCTCACCAAGACGCGCTGTAACAGCGAATGGCCCCTCCCACAAGGGAAGAAGCTTGTCATCTCCGTCCAGGGTGGTTTCGGATTTTCGAAGCCAAACTCGATCATCGACTTCAAAATTGTGGGGGTTTTTTCGACCTTGATTCTGAACCCAAAGCCAGTCAGCTTGATGCTTCTCGATTAATTTCGAGACAGTTTTATCTGCTCGTTGGACATCGTCCAAAAACAACGAAGCATCTTTACAGGGGCGAGGATTATTCAACGGCATGTTCCACCAACACTTCTTTCGTCCAAAGAAAAATTTCATTTGGAGAAAGGCCATGATACAAAGGCGTGTTGTGGTAACGGCGAAGCAATGCGAAGAGAACTTCCATCCAATGGAAATCCTTTTCACTCGCGAGCTCCTTACGAAGCATATTAATAATTGAGCGGCCGGCTCTTTCGCCAGGCAGCGCTCGATGCGAGTGGATTTCACATCGGAGGTGGTGGATTCCAAGGCGAGCACATAATTCTCTCCACCATTCGGAGGTGTACTCTTTGCCTGAATCCGTCACCACCTCGGATGGGACGTCCCAACCTCCCATCCAGGTCTGCGCGCACCATTTGGCGGCAGCCTTGCCAGTCGTCGACTCAATGTTGCAAGGCAACACTTGAATGTAGCCGGAATGACGGCACTGAATGGGGAGCACACCATTGACTTTTTTGTTAGTCCAATGGCACTCTTCGTCATCGAGTTCACCGAGATAGAAGAAATCACTGGTGACTCTGTTAAAGAGGCGCTCCGGAATAGGATGTGGCCTCAGATGGCCGTGCTTCTTCGCGCTGGGAGGCGTCGAGACACCACATTGGGCGCATCCGGCGGCTACTTTCATGCAGTGAGTATATAGCCGTGAGCCAAACAACCTATGTTTAATCATCGACCACAGTCGACGGCCATGTGCGTGGGGGGACTCCCATTTATGCCACCAGTTTAACATTCGGGGGGCCAGGGCGTCTGGTACGCACAATTTACCCTCCATCCACAGCTTCCCCCCATCCAACGAGTACTCAGCAAAAATCCCATCCTTGTGAGCATCTTTGGATTGGAGATTTCCAAAGACCTCTTTAAACATGGGATCCTGCAGATAATCGGACGTCCAGTCACGGATGATCAGGGAATCTTTAGGCAGGGGTGGAGTTTTGGCCGGATCTCGACGCTTAATGCCCTGGATCAACCGAAATCGACTTACTCGTCGGGTATAGTCAAACCGTTTCACACTCCCTGAGGAGGGATCGGTGACTTTTTCCACGACTTTCAGTGTTTTGGTGCAGATCTCATGAGCATGCGCCGGATCTGAGATGGCCGTGATGTCATGGCACGGTAATGCGTGCTGTTTAACAGCGCATTGCATGCATGCACGTCGAATGAGCTTTTTTTCTTCCTGATCCCATTCGATGACTACATGGCGGTCCTGCTCCGTACCATGGATGTTGGTACTTTGCAGCCCCTCTGAGGCGGGGTAAGCCCATCGGCTCAGAGCATCCGCTACCGTGTTGTGTTTTCCAGGCAAATATGATACATGGAGGTCAAACAGACTGAGAAATTCGTGCCATCTGGCCCGTCGACCAGCTGGGCTTGCGACAGTATCAATGTGTTCGGTGGCCCAATACTCCAGAGATCGATGATCCGTCAGGACCTCGACTCGATTGGTGCCAACCCACGATTGGTACTTTTTTAAAGCACAGATTATGGCGTAGGTTTCTTGCTCACGCGGTGACCATTGCATTTGGCGTGGGGCTAGCTTCCGAGACCAAAATGCAAGAGGGTAATGATCGCCGGTGGCTTCATCAACCTGTTCAAGGACAGCTCCGATCGCGTACCTAGAAGCGTCGGTTCTAATGTAGAAGGGTCGGTCAAATTGGGGCACATGCAACGTGGCGACTTCGCAGAGGGCCGCCTTCAAGTGATGGAAGGCCTCCTCGCACTCGTCAGTCCACTTGACACGAACCTTTGAACTTGCCTTGCCCGCATCTCTCCCTACCTTCAATAATTCAGTGAGGGGGGCAGCAAATTTGGCATAATTCGGCACAAAAGTGTGGTAAAAATTGCAACAACCCAGGAATCCTCTCAACTCCGTGATCGTCTCAGGGCGCTTCCACTTCTGAATAGCGACGAGCTTCCCTGGACTGGGTCGTCGGGTGCCATTCTCTAGGAGAGAACCACAAAATTCGACTGATTTTAAAAATAATTTTCCCTTCTTTGGCCCACAAATCAGCTGATTGGCGTCAAGAATGTCCAAAACTTGGTTCAGCTGCTTCTCATGTAGGGCCACCAGCTCGGCTTCGGTCAGTCCCTCCCCCTCCGTCGCGATGATTATGTCATCTATGTACACACTCACGAAGGCACGAAGCTCAGGATGGGCTGTAAAAAGCACATCCTCCATCATTCTTTGAAAAAATGAGGGGGCGTTCTTCAGGCCCGTGGGCATGACCGTCCATTGGACTGGACCACATGGCGTGCACATACAGGTGAGAGGTCGGCTGTCCTTCCTCAACGGCATTTGGTGAAAGCCGTGACGGAGATCCAGCACAGAAAACAAACGACCTCTTGCCCTCTTGGCGATTTCCTCCTCAATGAGGGGCAGGGGGTGTGAATCCGCCTTGGTTTCGGCGTTGAGATTGCGAAAATCAACAACCATTCGCCAACCATCAATAGTGTTCTGGTCTGCAGGCGGCGGCTTCGGGACTGTGAAGGGTGCACAGCACCATTCGCTGGTCATACAACCCTCAAGCCAACCAAATTCCCTGAGATTTCTCTCGATGATTTTTCTGAGTATCTCATGTTTGTGTCCATGGTTCTCATAAGGGCGCTGTTTCTTCGCCTTCTACCCTTCACGAAGCTCGATGAAGGCTTCACCGAACTGCCCACGGACAGGGGGGTCTTTGATCAACTTCCCCGAAAGGGTTGTGTCCTTCCGTTCCTCAAAAATCTTTTCTCTTGCCCTGGAACACAATTCAGTGTCCACCTGATCGCCAGGAATTACTGTCGAAAAAACTTTGGCGACTTCTTCGGCCTTGGCAGGAAGAATCTTCTTACGGATGTCCCTAAACAGGTCCGTATCAACTGCCTCTTGAAGATAGGTGGGCCGAGTGTCGACATTCCAGAGATTCTCTTCGTGATCCAGCTCCTCGAAAGGATCTATGAAAGCTTCCACAGGGGGTTTTTCATAAAAAACTCTGAATTTACGGCGCGATTTGGAATTTTTCTTCGCCCGTGCACTGAAGATTCTTTTCGATGTCGATCGTATTGGGGAAGAGGGAGACGAGGCGGATCCATTGGACGTTGGATCACCTTGGGTATCTGACGGTCAAAAATCAGAAAAAATAGATTCATCATCAGTACCACGCTCAACCTCAGATTCAGACCCAACACAAGAATCAGTACCAGAATCAGCAGAATTAGAGTCAGAAAGCTTTCCATCCACCAGGAATGCAAGCGAACTCCAGGACCGCTGTGGCAGGGGACCTGTGTCGTCCCTGGCATACAGCTTAATCTTCCTGGGAAGTTCGATGTAATCTACACAAATGTCTTGTAATTCCTGAAACCAAGGCTTGTCGTCCCACAAGGGCACAACTAAAATTGCCTGGGTTTTATCTTGCTTGATTTTGTGGATGACCTGCTGGATTAAGTGAAACGGAGGATTAATCCACAACTTCTTGTCCCATTTGTGGGTCCAAGCGTCGCAAAAGTGCTTGTCAAAGCGCTTGTTCTCGCGGTTAGCAAAGGCATCATACTGTGGCCAAAAGGAATGGTGTTCATGAAAATATTCACAAATTGCATCGCGCCATTTGTCGACAACTCTGTAGGATGAAGAGTGCCAGCGCGAAGGGCGTCGTGGCTGGGAGTCCCTACAAAGACATTCTAACTCTCGGGAGTAATCGGCACTCCCATTCACCTCTGCAATGGTGACATCTTCGCCAAATTTTGGTGTAACTTTTTGCTTCAAAAATTCTTCTGCACTTTTAAACCCTGCGTGCAAAAAACGAAATTCAGGACGCTCCAAGGGACCTGACTCCAGCAAAAAACAACGCCGATGACCTACGGGCGCCACCCTGTTCTTGCGAAGCCAAGGATGGCCCAAGTAAAGGTCATACTTTATGTCGGCACGATAGAAGTAGTCATCCTTAAGGACAACTTCCTCCACATTACCTTCTTCCCAAAGGTCTTGAGCGACCAAATGAGTTGATATATAACAACCGCGTTGCCCGCCTGCGAGAGAATGTCCAGAAACTCCCTCGAGGGTAACAGGATGAGGCGATTCAAACACGCAGTCGTCGGGTAAGAATGAATTGGGTTGGAGATTTACCTCTGATCCATTGTCACACAAACAAGTGGCGAGGTGGAAATTTCCCTTGCAATCAGAGACCCACAGCTTTGTGACAAACTGACGGGCCCTGTGCTTGGACTGTACACCAACCTCGTCCACTACAACAGAAGGATCCGCTGCCGGATCCAGGGGAGAGGAGACAAGCGACCCTACATCAAGTAATGGTCGATCAGGAATCTGGGGATCATGCCTGAAATCGCCTGGGGAGGGGCGATTTTCGTGGCTCCCCTAGGCGTTCTGACCTCCAGTGGCTGCGTTAACATTGTGAACACAGCCTGATTCGTCGATCCACTCATCTTGGAACGGATCATCTGCTGGATTCAGGGCATTTTCGACATAATCTCGATCCGCATCGGACACCTGATCTGCACCTGAGACCTGATCCACACGATGGTTGCCCTTTCCACGTCCACGGCCACGGCCGCCGGATGATGGACCACCACCGTCGCCACGCCCTCTGCCCCTACCAGAGGAAGGGGTTCCTGAAGGATTTCCCTTACCTTTACCCTGTGATCCTGGAGCATTTCCCTTGTTTGTACCGGATTGAGGGGTTTGGCCTGGATTTCGATTTCCGCCTCCGGCGTTGCCATTGGGACTTTTCTGGCCGTTCGGCTGCCCACCGGAACCGGATGGGTCCGATTTCCTGTGCCTTGGGACCCGCCAGGGCCTCCAGTATTTTTGTTTCCACCGGAGGGGGGCGAATTCCCCTTTCCCCCCTTTCCACCATGCACCTGTCTGTCATTCCTGTCTGAATTCTGCGGATTACTGATATTTTCACCAATCACCTTGTGATCGTAAGGAGACCATCGGTGATTACCAGTAGAATGCGACTTAGCTCGGTTCGTAGAACCTAAAAGAAGACAGATGCTACAGTGATCCTGAACATTCCGGGTGTCATTCACCTTTTTGTTGCCCTTTTGGGCCCCATTTTGGGTGTTTTGCTGGGTATTCTTGTTTCCCCCAAGACCCTCATGGAAATTTTGATTGGCGGCGTCAGCGAGCCGCTCAACCTCTTCCCACAGTTCCTGCGGGGTGAACGAAAACACCCAGTTCTTGGCCTTCAGGCAATGGCCGTGGAAACTTACTCCCCTGTTGAGGACTTGGACAAACAAGTCCCGATCCTCGTGTTCATTAAACGTGATTTTCCACGTGTTTTCAGTGAATTTCACCTTGGTAAACGACGTGGGGGAACACTTTTGAAGTGATTCCCTGACGGAAAACCTGTTGGCCGAGGCATCGAAGCCATCGACCTCCGCCCACCAGGTCTTGACCTTTTCTTCGGACTGTTTGTTCCGAAGGGTGGCGGCAGTTTCGGAGGGGATCTTGTCAAAAATCAGATTTTTCAGCTCGGCACTAGAAAATTTTTCGCCTGAATGTTCAGATTCTTCCACTAGATTCCAGAAGCGCTGTCTCTTGTCTTGCACTTCGTGCAAGATTAATCGAGGGAATGAAGGAAAATTCTTCAACATCTGGTGGTAATGGTCCTCTGGCAGCCGGGATCCACGTACCTCCAACTGTTCCCACACCTCATCAAAGGTAAGGGGGAAACTTGAATCCTCACGATCACTCCAGGTCCTGAGCCAAGTGTTGGCCGGCGCTCCCTCAAGGCAGTCCAAGAGGGCCATCAGGAACTGATCATCCTGGAGTTTTTGAGTCTTAACCCACAGTTTAAATTCCCGTTGGAACTGAGGCCAACGTCTGGGGTTCCCATTATACTTCGGTTGCTTGGCAACCTGACGAAGTCGCAATGAAGTAGGATTTAGAAGTGAATCCAGCCCAACACCGGCCGTAATGGCAGACACCTTGGCGGCATCATTAGCCACACCAGCTCCGGCGAGGGTCTGGGCGAGCAACATCTGGGCTAATGCATTGGAATCAGCAGCAGGAAGGGCAGTACGGGAGGCAGTTCGCTTGGCATTCTGAGCCTCAGTCCTAGCCTTCGCCGTCCTACTCTGAGATCGAGAGATTGTAACCCTTTCCTTTAGCTTAGTCCTGCTGATCCTTGCATCGGTGGTCTTAGAGTCCACCGAAGGAGCAATCGAAAAAATTTCTGTCGCCTCCTCCGACGGTTCTGTTGTTTGTTCCACCGATGATGCGCCCTCAGACCGCATGTGGGTCTTGAAAAGATCTTTAATTCCCAGCGTTTGAATGATGAGTTGCATTTGATCTTTGAGCAATTGGAGCTCAGAGTCTCGCTGGAATCTGCAAGAGCAGTCGGCAGGACAGTACATACCGTGTCCTGAAGGGCCTGAGCAGGCTGTCGGACCGCTAATCTCAGTGGTCCGCAGCCAGGAGTCCACTTGGGGAGCTCCTTCAGCCCTAATTTCCAGGCTTGCCTGCCTGGCTGCCTCTAAAATTCCTTCCTCAACCGCGGCGGCTAGATCGTCGCGGATGGAAACAGAGGGATGTGGGGCGGAGGGCCCGGCAACAGGTGCCTTGGTCTTCTCCTTCGGAAAAGGGCTTGCCTCCCAGATCTGCAAAAAAATGGCAAAAGAGTCATCTTCTTGAGAACGCCACCACATCCTGGTATTAATTTCTTCTTGAAGAAGGAAAAAATATTCCATTAAAAAATCAGAGGCGATTCTTTCTTGTCCTATCAGCTTAGACGTGGCTAATAGACAAAGGGCCTCAAGCGCCTCAAGGTTACGGGTCACTTCTGAAGACAAATGGTTGTCCCATTGTGCCCAAGAGGCTGGTCGATTATAGGTAGGTACCTCACCTGGACCACCCATCTCAATGTCGTCAATGTTGGCGTCGATGGTCTCAAAATGTGGACATTGGTAGGGAGTATTGGTACCTGCCAGGTCCGTAAGCTCCACCGGAGCGTTGCCATCGGCGTAGGCTGGGAGATTCCAGCTGCTTGATGGCCAATTTCGACTGGGATCTTGATGGTAATCTGGGCCTCCACAGCTGCTGATTTGTGCCCTTCTTGGGCAGCTTGGGCTTGCGCAAGGCATTCCTCTCAAGGCCTCGTTCGCACAGCACCACGGCAGCGTAATTGTTACGTCTCCAGGAGCGGCGGGGTCTACGGGGCCGTACTGGGGAGCTAGCTGTGGTTGGGACACCAAAGGAACAACATTCAGGTAGCCTCTGCTACCATGAAAGTGCTGCCCTGGGTCGTTGATGGTGCCGGAGGGCTCGGGGCCGGCAAGACCAGTGGGGCAGGCACGCGAGGAGTCTCCCTGGACGTTGTTATTGGGGGTAGAACCGGATACTCGAACACCAACGGAGGCGAGAGCAGCGACAACAGAAGCAAGGTCCATGCTGATTGTTATCCGGCAGAAAATCCCAGTCTATGAAGAAAATTGACGCGGATTATTCTAAATACATCTGAGTGTCCAAAACTGTCTGAAAAGATTTAAATAATCCAATTATGTAAAAATGTTTGGCCGATCTGGCCCGCGAGCGCGCGTCAGCGGCAAATGGCGATTCCAGCTAAAATAGCGGAACGCGGCGGATTTACGGGGAATGGACCGCGGAATCAAATCCGGCATATCAGAAATATATAGGAAATATCCTGAGACTGAGCTGCGAGGCGGCGATTCAGCCGAAGCAAAGAAAATGACCAAAATGTAGCCAATCTGGGCAGAATGTCTGAAAATCTGAGCAGATGGGGCTAGCCGCACTTACATGCAATAGGCACTTCATGTGCACTCTTTTGGGTGAAATGGTGCTGGTTAGGACTGAGGGGCATAGATGTCAGGACCACACAGAAAATGACTTGGCCAAGCAACTGAATTCAGAAACAGTTACAAAGTAGGACCACAATAAGTGGTAGAAACAATTGAGTATAGGGGTCTTGGGGTGGGAGACCACTTAGGCTTAGCCTCCAAGGCCAACAAGCATGTAATGCCTGATTTATTTTGGTATGACCTCCATGAAGGAAGGTACCTCCGCTCAGTTGAGTGGTAGGGGTGAACTTCATGGGGGGGCTAGGGTCACAACCCTAGTTACTTTGAGAAAGTGTACTTTAGGCAACAAAAGAGAGATAAAAACACTTAAGTTTGTCTCAGCATCAACAAAGGGTTTTAAGGGGGGCTTAGCCTGGATCAAGCCCTCCAAGAAAGACATGGCAGTGACTTTTTCTTACTTTTTGAATTGGGATGGGTATGGACCTTCTCGTACCCGAGGTGATTTCTTTGATTTTCAATTTGGGGGCCATGATGGTGCTTACAAAGGCCGGATTCATGTCATTGTGCCATTCATTGGAAGAAAGAATGGCACTTTGACAGCCCGCCAACAATGTTTCAACGATGTCCATGGGTGGTACACGGCACGCATTGAGCAGTTGTTTGCTCGGTTGTGGCATTGGGGGTGGTTAGGAACATCTGCCGTGGCGGCCCCAACGAGTTACACCAGTCAGTCCGCATTTTGTTGCATTTCACTCAGTTTTGCATCCGGGACCATGGGAGCATGTCCCGCCTCATGTTTGGACCGACCAAAGTAACTCGGTCGCCACGGAAGACGAGGCAGAGGATCAGGCGGAAGTGTGTGTTTTGTGTTGCCAAAGGCGCTCCACCGTCGCAGTTTGTGATGAGTGTAAGGAGCACTATTGTAATGAATTTATTGATACCCACACTTGTGGGACCAATGTTGTTTGTTAATTACACTACAAATGACAGTTGGAGTCGTTGAAATCACAGATCCTGCTTTATTTTGCAACATGCTTTGTGCTTTGTAGGGAAGGCGTGCAGTGCAATGTGGTGTACTTGTGGGGGCTTCTCCATGGGAGGGTAAATCTGGGGCTGGAGTCGGGATAGTTAAAAGAAAAGTAGCGCGCCGGGCGCGCGCCGGGCAAACATTCCCCCACCAACCAACGTGATATGGGCAGGCACATACCAAACGTTGTGTCTTAAGGTTATTTCTTTTAAGCCAGGGGAAAGTGGCCAAAACTTTATAAAATATTCTGAGCTTGATAGAAGCCGGCACATAGAACCATCATGTCTCACAGCTCCAATGGGGTGCTGTGCTTGGTCCCAGATTTTGAAGATCGGGCATTGCAAAAAATGCCATTTCACCCGGAATTATTGACCATTGACCTTGATGTCACAAATGTGGCGGGCAAAGGGAGAGGCGTGTGTGACGCTGGGCCGCTACTTTTGTAACCGTGCACACCGGCCTCAGGTTTACACACGGAGGTGTAACCTTGCAACGTCATACACGGTGTAAGGAGGCATGACGGAGTAAACGAACACAAATGAACGCCGTGGCGCAATGCGAAACCCATCGCGCCCCATTCTTCGCAGACCCGCAGTGGCCGGCGCGACACGGTTCCAGGCATACCTCCGCACATGGGACATGAAGGCAGGTTTGACGATGGTGATGCCAAAGGACATCAACAAAGCAAATGCGGCATTCCAACAAAAACACCCCCAACCCCGCCCAAAAGAGCACGAAGCCACCAACGACGGAGACACAACGCGCGAGGAGCCCACGCCGTCGGGCGAAGGCTGGGCACCACCCACCATCCTGCTGTTGGCACCTAACGGGCACAAGCAAGAGATGATTTTTTTTGGATGCCAAAAAATTTTTTAGATGTGCTAAACAATAATAGAATCTGTAAAAAAAATGCAAAACATCTAAGATTTGATACAAAGCATCTAAAAAAAAAGGTCAAAAGAGACTAAAATTTTAGATGGCTCTCTAAAAAGTAATCCGCTGCAACTCTAAAAAAAAAATAAAACAACGTTTCAGGAACAAACTTTGGGATCTAAGAAAAAATACAACCCCTAAAAAAAGTAATTCCGCGTCTAAAAAAAAAAATTCGCCAAGTACCTGCCCTGGCCCTACAAGAAACATGCAATAGAAACCACTGATTCACACTGTTCGTTGCATCTAGGGACAACACCACGCCCAGCATGACACCACTCCCAACAAGATTGCCTGATGCAAGATGCACTTTCCGAACGTGCTGTTGCAGCACACTTTAGATTACGTGAGGACAATGGATAATGCAACCTACTTGATGGCGTAGGAACGTGTCACTATGCAACTGATGCGCAAGAATCCTTTTTTGTGGACAAGGGCTGGAGTGCCATGGATTTTCTGACATGACCCAAAAAAATACACAAGCAGCATCCCTTCCTGTGTGCACCCTGGTCGGCCTATGTTGACCCACCATCTGAAGACATTTGGAAGGAGCAACACTTGAGCATGAAATTACGGGCAAAATTGTGCACCGACTGAGTAGTGGTTGAAAACCACCTCTCAGAGGCAAAACGATTCGTCTTTGTGCACCGAATAATAGTTTGAGCCAGGAATCTGGAACTCGGGACTGGCTGGGCAAACTGCAAAAGCCGCAGAAAATGCAAAAACTTTCGTGCTGGCATGCAGGGTTCTAAGGAGTTGATAATTATGGCTGTCAGACACTGCAGCAGAGCCACGTGGGTGGCACGTGGTACTTCAGAGGAAAGGAGCAGAAAAAGCTTGGCTGGATCACCGTGCGTCTAGATATTCTGCTAGGCAGCTTAGCGTAGGGACGTTTTTGGGTCGGTAGCATCATGCTCAGACTCCAGATGCAAAAGGGCCTCTGATGCACTATCCGAACTCGGAATGCTATGAAAAGCAATAAGAAACACATCTGTAATAGAATGGGAACTGGCTTTCTTTTCTGTTTGCCACTGGATTGTGCACTGAGAGCCCTCCACTGCGAGCACCTTACCACAACCCTTGAAATTGTGCTCCTGGGCTTTGGCCAAGGTGGCTGACTACCCTACTTTACAAAACTTAGGCATTATGTATGATCCGTTCAAATGACCTCTCTGCATAGGTCCCCCACCGAAGGAAGACCGGTGTTCCCTGAGGAGATGAGCATGTGCACATGGGCTGTGGCCAAGGTGGCTGAGTACCCTACTTTACAACATTCCGATAGTACTTGTGATCCTTTGCGATGAACTCTCTGCATAGGTCCCCCAACGAAGGGTGTAACTTGGGTACGCACACAGGTAGACTTACACCGTTTCACCCACAATTGGACACCACCACCGTTGCCATCGTCGTAGACGGCGTGCAAAGGGTGTGCCAAATTCTTAGACACGGCGAAGGGATATTCCAAAAAGTCATCCTCTATCTTTTTGGTTCTCCCTCGCAACCTCTTCCGCTGTGTACTGTCTTTCAGTAGAGGGTTCAACAGGGTTGGGCTGGGGCTTGGGTTTGCCTTTCGCGGACTTAGATTTGCGTTGAGGTCTGGGTTAAGCTTTTGGTTAGGGTTTGGGTTGAGGTGTGGGGTGACGCTCGGGTGGCGGTTTGGGTTGAGGTTCGGGTTGAGGTTTGGGTTGAGGTTTGGGTTGAGGGTTGGGCTCGGCTTCAAAATTGGAACTCGAGCGAGAACTAGACCTTGAGCTAGAACTGGAAGCTGAATTGGAGGCAAGCATTCCAAAGAACGCACGTTGCCCTTCGGCTGCTGGCAATGGCGTTGATGAACTCCGCTTCCAAGCCTGCTTGGCATCCTCTTCTAGTCTGCGAGCCCTTTGCCGTTTGACCCCTGCATAAAAAGCCCCAAGGGCCACAGTTCCTCCCTCCAAATGCTCCATGTCCTTTGGTAAGCGCTGGGCTTTGCCAAAGGTGAAGATTTGTTGGACTATGATAGGCACTGCAATGTCCTGTTCTATATAGCGGAGATGCCCCTTCGCCGAAAAAATCAATGTGCGCCTTTCAAAACCGGCGCATGAAAATGGTGCATTCCAAGGGCCCACTTTATTCTAGAGTCAATTGGTTAGGTGTTGCAAACTTCGGGAATCTTTCCTTTAGTTGATCCAAAAAAGCACTTTCCCGGCGATGCAAGTCACCAATCTTCTTCTAGATGTGGTCCATGTACTGCAAAACTGGCGTGGCATGTTGGGTACCATTGCCGGCGGGGATCTTCGACTGCCGCAAGCGATGAGACCCGTCCGCCTTGAACGCCTCCTTGGAGTGCTTTAGCTTCATGTCCGCTAGAGCTTGAAACCGGCGGCGGTATCGGACCCAGTGCTGGTGGCATTCCGTTGCTATCCCAAAGCGGGAGAGGAAGCGGCTGGCCCCATTGTTAAATGGTCTGTGACAGACAGACACACACAACATATATGCATTGCATAGTAAATGGGAAGACGGACACAATACATCCGACAGCTGTGACATCATCAAGAAGCGTGGGGCTGACGACAATGTGCAACCCGTTGAAGAGGTGTTGTCTTCCGGCCATTCACAGACTGAAGTTCATTGCTCGTTTGTTAATTGCACGGGTAAAGTCCTCGCCAGTTGGCGAATTTCTTTATCACACGCAGGAGCCTTTGACGACGTTTGCGATTCACGCTTTGCTGGCCCTACTTCTTGCTTTTCATCATCCAAAAGTGGCCCAAGGGGCGGTAGAGAGGCGGAGCGCGATGCGGCATGGCTGCGTGATGTGGACCGTGATGATGTTCGTAGCGGGGAGCGGCCACGGAGAGGGGTGCCACCACTCATGTCATGAAAGATGTCGGCGGCCGGTGGACTTGAGGGCGATGGTATGGGCGAATGGCTACGGAGAGGAATACCACCACACGGATCACCGGGGATTTCGGAGGCCGGTGGAGTTGAGCGGTGAGTCCCAACTCGGGATACCGAAGGAGAGGGCGTCCAAGGGGCAATGATGGTTGATCAAGCGCACCCTATCTTGATGGTACACCAACTCCACGTACCCTTCGTCCGAATGGCCAACTACCTTCGCAAGTACGCGAAGCCCAGTCGACCGAGTGCAAAAAACGCTGTCCGCAATGTTCAGGTCCATATCGAAAAGCAAAAGAGGTCCGAGGACGCGAACAGCAAAAATTGATCTCCCGCAGCAAGCATGCTGAATGTATCACCATATTACCAGCTCAGCGTGCCCGTTTCAAAGTGCACATGCAGGCATTTCAGGAACTACGCAACAAATCAAAACGCAACACAACGCAAAGCAAAAGCGTAACGAAGATTGTCCCGGTTTCCTCAACAGCATCGGAAGGTTGGGGCCCAAAAGAGGGCGGAAATGCTACGCCACCCCTGCATTCTGGGGGGTTCCAACGCAAAGGACAAAATCAGAAGTCAAAATCTACGCCGGGTGTCACCATGATGCACCACGCAACAAAGCGTGGATTCAAAGAGTGTCCAGGTTTCCTCAATAGCACCTGAAGGTCGAAAGACCGCATAAAGCGTGGATTGTGAGTCCCTAACCCCAACTCGAGGGGCCACGCAACAAAGCGTGGATTACGAATCCCTAACCCCAACTTCAGGGGGCCACGCAAAAAAGCGTGGATTGTGAGTCCCTAACCCCAACTCGAGGGGCGACGCAACAAAGCGTGGATTGTGAGTCCCTAACCCCAACTCGAGGGGCCACGCAACAAAGCGTGGATTGTGAATCCCTAACCCCAACTTGAGGGGCCACGCAACAAAGCGTGGATTGTGAGTCCCTAACCCCAACTCGAGGGGCGACGCAACAAAGCGTGGATTGTGAGTCCCTAACCCCAACTCGAGGGGCCACGCAACAAAGCGTGGATTGTGAATCCCTAACCCCAACTTGAGGGGCCACGCAACAAAGCGTGGATTGTGAGTCCCTAACCCCAACTCGAGAGGCCACGCAACAAAGCGTGGATTGTGAATCCCTAACCGGGGCCACGCAAAAAAGCGTGGATTGTGAGTCCCTAACCCCAGCTCGAGGGGCTACGCAACAAAGCGTGGATTGTGAATCCCTAACCCAGAAAAGTTTATAGTGTTTTCAGCACTGTGTTTTTGCTTCTCCTGCTGCTTGTTGTTGCTGTAGGGTGTCCTGCTGCTGGTTTTGGATGATGAAAAGCTTTTGTTTGTTGAAATACAGTAAAGCCAACTCAATCCAGGATAGCCCAAGCCAATAGTATGCAAGGAGAAGGTAATTCAGGATCAAAGCATGAAGGGCTGCAGTGTAAACAGTGAAAGATGATTAGATATTCACAGAAACTGCAACTCAGGATACAAATGAATGCATATTCACAGAGATAGCTGAAATGTTTTGGGAAAAGAGTTAGAAAACTGCCTCAGGATCAGTCTCTCTCCATAGTGCCATCTTAGGAGATGTGCACTCTTTGTTTTGGGTCCCATATGTGCTGAGGTGGCATGGTATGTGGCGATGAGGTCACTGCCATGTCACATGGGATCTTCCTACTTAGTTGGGATCTTCCTACTTAGTTAGGCTGACCGGGAATTGAACCCAGGACCTCTCAAAAAGAGGTGCCTAACCCCCTATGGTGCATACCACTAGGGCAGATAAGTATTCATGGAAAAACATAGATAAATTCATAGGCTCTACCTTAGGTATGTCAGTGCTCAGTCAACTCAGGAAAAGATGTTTTACTTCTGATTGAAAGGGGATTAAGGGGTCCACTCCATATCCTGATTGGGTGTTTGGTTCCATAGGTCAAAATGTGTTCTCACCACTTTTGGCTGGACCAATACTAAGATAAAAATGCATGGATGCTCAGTGCATCTCTAATACAACTAGAGTATGTCCCAAAGCAATGGAAAAGCACTTTTTCTTACTCCCCCCTTGTGCTGTGGTGGCCACCACTGTCGCATTTTAGGAAAAAGGGAATTTTTCTTGGCCTTTCCTTGGTTTCAACATCTACTTTAAAATACCTACAGTCTCCCTCACACTGAAAAATGGGCGCTCACCATGGCTGGCGTCCTTTTGCTGCTCTGATTGTACAGTTTCCTACAGAAGACTCAGCGCTCTTGGCGCTGCCGGGGCTCCTGTGGCTTGGTTGGGTTAGATTGGGAGCATGCCAAACATGTGCATATGCATCCCTTCCTCCAAGACGCAGCGTCGACACAACCCAAACGCAAGACACATTATACACACTCGCATGGGTTCTCGTAAACCTGCTGGCGACCTGTGACCTGTCTTAGGGCGTAGGGAGTCCAAAAGAAATTAATTTGCCCCTTGGTGGGGTCTTGGTTCTGCTCAGTCTCTCCAGGCACCTGCGTTTCGGCCCGAACACGGCCTACTCAGCGAGGCTGCGCGTGGGTATCTGCAGAGGCAGGAATGGGAGAATTATGGACGAATCCACGCAAAAACGAAGCGACGACACCAAAATCCGTCAAATGACGGCGCAGAATTTTTCTGAAACGACACACCTGAGCAGAATCCAATTGTGCATCTTCAGCACATTTTTATAGAAATTATAGTCATCTCTGGATTTTTTAAATCCAGAAATTCATACGTACAAAATGGCGGCGCGCAGGAGCGGCTCCTAGCGAAGCGCCGGAAAATGGAAAAATAATGGAATTATAAACGTATGTATCACGTAGTCTTGAAAATGACGAGACACACATTAATAAACAAACATACAGATTCCACCCACACTAATAGAAGCTTCAAAAATTCAAGAATTCGAAAATCAATTGAAAAGACTTCAATGAATCAGGTATAAACTACAGGTATGCTCGTCTTGCATGCCGCATACACATTGCTCGTCTCGTGTCTCCGTGAACGAGTCGTGTAGCAGCGTTAACAACGATAACCACGATAGGACGCGGTAGAGGGATTGATTAGAAAGATTGCAGATGATTAGCGGTCAGATCAGGGTGATTAGTCATACACACAAGTGCATAGCAACGTTCTTCGCGTGCGCCCCTTTTGTTTTCTCTCCTTGCTTCACTTCCCAGCGGTAGGTAAGGTAGGTACGCCCAGGCGGGGCCACCCCCTGGTGGAGTCAAGATTGTTGTGGAGATGGGCAGGTTTGCCCAACGTGATTGTGCATAGTCGTGCATGCACACACGCATTAAAGGGTAGGCCACGCGAAGTGCGCACGGTAAACCTTGTTTAGGCTACCCAGGGGCTCCTCGGTACGTTCTTTAAGAGAACCTGAGGAGTCCCTTAACGCTTGCTTGCTTGATAAGGGTAGCTGCTCCATGCAGCGTGTTTGCGGACAGCGTATTATAGGGCACACTGAGAAGGGTATAATACCTGGAGTGTGCCTTGGTTCCTCCGCCGCAAACGCCCTTTCATTTGCCTTTGTTTTACAGGTGGGCAGGTAGGGTGAGTGGTGCAGCAGCATTTTTTTATGCCCTGCTAAACAGGGGCGCAGATCACACAAACAAGTAACTCCGCTCCGCCTGTGGCAGAGCAGGGAGTCCGACTTCATCGACATCTGCGCCTTGCACACGCGAGCACTCCTTCCCTCCAAGCCCTTGCAGGGGAAACGCGTTGTGGCGTCCCCTGTGAGGCCACAGTTGCTTAGCAGCGCTGTGTTCTCTTGTCACTTCACAGGTGGGTCGCTAGGACCCTCGAGAACTTCCTCTTCGCAACGCCAAGTAGAGTGTGCGTGTAGGAGTGGTAGTCCTGCGTGGGGGCTAGAGCCAGTTGCCCAGCGCTCGCCCACCAGGATGGTGCCACTGTAGGGTGTGTAGGACCTGTAGGGGGCGTGTCACTGTCCCACCCTTTTCCTGCAATTTTAGCTGGGTTGGTGGGCTGTGACAGTGGGTTAGGTTAGTGTTTTTGGCCACATAGCAAACAGGCGTTTTGCATGCCTTCATAGCTTTTGGCCACCCCTCCCTTTAGTAGACAGGTAGGTAGGGAAAACAATACCTGGATTAACACTCTGGGTATTCCCCCAAGGTTTTGCGCCAGCACAGAAATTGGGCGCATAGGGGAGGGGAGACCCGGGGCGTACCCCGTGGCATCAATAAGCCAACCCTCCAGGTTCAGCAAGGGCGCAGACTTGGGTATAATTAGGACACCACTTCTGCGGCTTGCTCTCAGGACCTTAGGCCTAGCACACTCACACATACGCTTTGGCAGGTAAGGGTAAGGTTCAGTCCCTAGCTTTATTCTTGGAGGCAAGCGTCTCGGCGAGCCTCAACAACTCACCAAGGTTGTTCTGGGACAAGTAGTCAACCAGAACTGAGTTTAGGCGTCCCTCAGGTAGAACAAATGCAGAGAAGGGCTCCCAGGTGGCCTCTTCGACTCCAAACCCTTCCCAGAGGGTGAGGAAGCGCCAACCCTGGCGATAGCGGTGGCGTAGGAGAGACTTCACCAGGTAGAAGCCCTCCTTAGCCATCTCCTCGGCGTTCATGTCGGGGAGTTCACCTTCAACCTCCATAGGGCTGGCAGCCCCTTGTAGGTCCAGAGCGGCGATTTCCTCGTCGTTCAGCTCCCACTCCTCCCCACAGAGGTCTTCAGGATCATGGTAGCGCTTCAGGTGTTGAGCGGCGCACACCAGGGTCCCCCCTAGCCGGGGAGAACACCGCACGGTGATACGGTGCCCATCCACAGATAGGATCTTGTACGGCCCGAAGTATGGGTCATCGCTGGTAGAGCGTGGCCAGGCGGGTAGTCGACTGTGGTGCACCAGCACCCAGTCCCCTTCTTGGTAGGTGGCCGGTACACGGTGCTTGTTCTTCTTGTTCCACTGACGCTCCCTCACTCTCTGGAGCATAGCCTTGGCCTTGTCCACCTTCGCTTGTTGCTCTTGGACCCATTCACCCACAGAAGAATGGGTGTCCTCTGGATAGGGGGCATGTAGGAACCATGCCGGGCGCCCCATGAATAGCTCATGTGGCGAGTAGCCAGTAGCTGAACTCTCTTGGGAGTTCATCATCAAGGATATGACGGGGAGTAGTCTCACCCAGTCTCTGGTGCGTTCAGTTTTGCACCATATCCTGACGTTCTCCTTCAGGACACGAATCTGTCGCTCACATAGGGGGTTGCTCGTGTGAGAGTAGGGAATCCCCGTAGACACCTGGACATTGAGGGACCTCAGGACCCTCTTGTACCAGCCAGTATCTGAGCGTACTCGTACGTCCTCATCGGAGTTGATCTCCTTGGGCGCCCCATAGACAGAAAACCACTCCTCCAGGAGTATCTTGATAGTCTCCTCTCCGGTAATGTGCTTGGTACATGGGAACACCCTGGTAAACCTGGTCAACCCACAGGTTACCACGAGGGCGAAGTCATAGCCCCCGAACTTCGGCATCTCCGTGTAGTCCACGTATAGAACACTGTTAGCACAGTGAGGGATGGGCAGGGTCGAGTAGAGACCTCTGTCCCTGATATCCCCTGGTTTACAGGACCTGCACGGGCACTTGTCCACGATAGGCAGGAGCGTCTTCCGCAGCTGGTCGTCAGTCCACGTAGTGTGGAACCACTGCTTGAACAGCCTCAGGGTACGGTCAGCACCCACATGACCACTGGACTCATGGGTCCACTTCAGCAGCGCTGGGACTCGGTCACTAGGCACCACGATGCGGTCCTCGTGCCAGAGGTAGCTCTTGTCCCGCTTCCACTGGTCTTGGTTGACCAGGAGGGGTTCAAGGCGTTTCTCCAGGCGCCGGTAGATATCCCCAAACTCCTGTAGGTACTCCGATTGTTGGAGTCCATCCAGGGGGCGTATCATGGTCATGTTCAGGTCCAGGTGTACGTCCATACGGCTGAACGCTTCCTTAGCCAGCGCTTCAGACCGGGCACCAATCAGGGCGTCGAAGTTGTTGCGGCTGATGTAGTCGGCACACTCGTTCTTCACTCCCTGGATATGGTGTACCGTCAGCTGTAGTTGACTGAGGTAGGTCCACCAGCGACGTAGCTTGGCCTTCTCAGGTGGGGGGCCCTTCTGGAAACTGCGGACCGGTTCTTGGTCGCATAGCCAGACCACAGGGTTACTCCCCAACAGTCGTGCTTGTGAGGATAGCACCAGCATACCCGCGAGCAGTTCCTGCTCATAGGTGGAGTAGTTCCCTCTGGCCTGGTTCCACTTCCAGTTCCAGTGGCCCAGAGGTACTAGGACCCACTTGTCGTCAGGGTAGCTGTGCTTGAGGGTTCCATCTCGGTTGAGACCTTCCGTCCCCCATTGGGAAATGGCCGAGTCGAACTCCTCCTTCTCTAGTGCTTGCCATTGGAACAACGTTCCACCACCGCCCACATTGCTGGCGTCGGTCACCAGGATAATCTCCCCTTGTGCCCTAGGCACGCCCAAGCACTTAGCGTTGGATACCTTGTCTTTGAGCTCGTCAAACGCTTGTTGCTCTTGTGGGCCCCAGCGCCAAGTAGTACTCTTCTTGATCAAGTCAGTCAGTACCGCGCTGGTGTAGGTGAAGTTTTTGATGTGGCGGCGATAGAAGTTGCACGCCCCAATGAAACTGCGTACATCATGAAGTCCTTTCTTGGGGTCTTCGTGTCGTACCTTGGCATCCATCAGGGGTTTGGCCTTAGAGGCCGCTGGGGTCCACCACCCATAGCCAACGTCAAACCCCAGGTACTGCATGGTCTCCTGCATGAACTCACACTTCTCCAGCTTGAGTCGTGTGTGGTTCTCCTGGCACACCGCAAAGAACTCACCCAAGAGGATTAGGTGATCCTCCTGGGTATTGGTCCCGAGGCATACATCGTCGATGTGAGCCTCCATCTGGGCCCCACGGGATATGAGCTCCTGCACCTTAGGTCTCCTTCGTAGGATGGACAAGATCTTGTTCATCAGCTCTTGGAACAGAGCGGGGGCGTTAGCCACGCCGAATGGCATGACCTTCCACTTGAATACCCTCCCCTGAGGGGTGATGAAGGCCAGTAGTTCCTGCGCGTTGGGCGTCAGGTCCACTTGCCAGAATCCACTTCGCTTGTCCATCTTGGTCTTGTAGCGACAGGAGGCTATCTTCTCCAGGGTAGACTCCATATTGGGAATGGACCCTGAGTGGTTCAGCGTCTTCTTGTTCAGCTCTCCATAGTCCACTACCAGCCGTTTGGCTGTAGACCCAGGTTTAGCCACCAGGAAACAGGGGCTGCAGTGTAGGGGGTAGTCCCCATCCTTGTACTCCAGGACTAGGCCAGCGTCGATACATTCTTGTATCTGTCGCTCAATCTCGTCGGCCTGCTCTTTAGGAGCTGGATAGGGTCTCCTCCGGATCTTGTGACCCACGAACTCGGGTTTCAGCTTGAGGTCCATCTGTACCAGCTTGTCGCATGAGGCTGGAGGGGGTAGTTCTCCGAACACCTCCAGATAGGTCCTTATCAGCTTTTGTACCCGCGGGTCCAGTACCTTGATCTTGTCCTCCATGTCCTCGTCGGAGTGTAAGTTGCTTGCCCCTTGAATAGACGTCGGGAGGTGGTCCTCCACCGACTCTTCGCCCGCGGTAGCATCCTTCAGCCCTTGGTAGGCATACAGAAGGTCTTGCTCAACCATCTCCGGTGGACGATGGCAACATAGGCACGCTTTAGGGGGTTCACATACACATTCCTCCGAGAGGTCGTCCTCCTCTGGGGTCCTCACATGGGCACCCCATACGCTCTTCATGAGCTTGAGATCTACCTCCCTTTGCCAGGTGGTGATCTTCTGTTCGAGGTCCTCCTTCAGTTGGGATAGGTCTCCCATCCGTCCTTGCTTCAGTGGCCATGAGCTGCGGGTAGGTTTCGCGTAGCATAGCTTTTTCGCCACCAACTTCCTCTTGGAATCCACATACTCCCTGAGCCTGGATCGAGGGTCCAGCTCTTCATCCACGGGGTCTTCCGGCCTCATGGAGAGTAGGGGTTTTAGTGGGGCGACGTACTCGGCGTTCTCCACTTCTTCCACCGCAGTCTGCACGAAGAAGGCGTCGTGCTCAGTTTCGTCGTCTGAGTGGATAGAGCTAGGTAGCTCAGATAGTCCACACTCAGAGACTCCATCAGGGACAGGTACATGACAGGGAGAGTAGGGGGCGTTGGTGTCAGTCACGACGTACTCATCTCCTCCGGGTGTAGTTTCAACAGCATCTTGAGGTCGTAGGCGATCCTTCAAGTCACCCAAGGCGAGTCCATCGCTTTCTCGTTGTATAGCCTGGACCAGAGTAGGGTCCAGGTCTTCCCAGGGGATGGTGGTAAGACTTCCGTCCACCACGCTGAGCATACTCCCCCATCCGGGCTTCCCAATGGGCGTCTTGCGTCCCAGAGGCACGTAGATGGCCTCATCAGGTAACCGCACAGAGCTGATAGTCAGCTTGTCAAGGAGGGTTCGCCAGTACTCGTTGCCCCCATGGGCTCCCCAATCGGGGGAACACAGGACCATACGGGAACGTTCCAAGGCCACCTTGGTCAGCACCTTCCCCAGTTCACTGAATCTGGGGTTCCCGTAGGCCATCCCGAAAGAGGGCCAGTAAAATTTGTAGCTGCAGTTCTTCCCCTTGCTGCAGTATAGGTCCAGTACATGCTGCTTGTTGCTGGCGAACAGCTCCACACTTAGGTCTTCTCGAGAGTAACCCAACTCCTTCAGACCTTGGTCTAGGACTTCCCCCAATAGTTGATAGTCCTCAGTTTTGGAGGCCGCCATCATGTTCGAGGGCTCCTCCTTCGATAGTCTCAGGTAACTCGAGGTATGTTCCGACTGCTCCAGTGGCACAGACTCTCTGCCACTGCCGTGGTCCACGTACAGGAGGTAGGGCGCTTGCAGCGTCAGGGATTGTATCTGGGAGTGCTGCACGAAGAAGTCAGTACCCAGTACAAAGTCGAAGGCATCAGTGTCCATCACATAGAACCGATGGGCGATAGTCTTGGAGCCCATAGGTACCTCCACTTCGCAGTCCCCGCAGCTGTGCACCACATGTCCATCCCCCATCCGTATAGCGGCGGTGGTCATGGTGTTCTTCAGGCTCCCACAAGGTAAAATTTTCTTGGCCACTATCGATATTGTGGCTCCAGTATCCAGTACCCCCAGGTATTCACGTCCCCCTAGTCGGATACGTACCCAAAACACCAGGTCTTGGGTGCCACCAGAGCGTCCCCGTCAGAACTCCGCGGGACAGGTCACCTCGAACCCCTTGTTCCGCAATTTGCGGGCCTTCCTCATGAAACGGCTTCTCTTCTTGGCGTTGCCGTCGTCACCACCTTCATGCTCACGCTTGGCTCCTTGTTCTTGCTGGGCCTGCGTCTGTGAGCGTGTGGTAGGTCCAGACTGCCCTCCAGAGGGCTCGGAGTTCCCCCCTGGATTAGGGTTGGGGTTACCTCCGTTCTTGTCCTTGTTCTTGTTGTCGTTCTGGCGATTAGCGCCTCCTCCTCGTCCGCCTTGACCCTTGTCTTGACCACCTTGACCACGTCCTTTCGACTTGCCCTTGCCGGAGTCGTTGCCTTTGGCCTTGCCTCCACCTTTGCCTGAGCTTTTGCCAGGATCTTCCCCCTTAAGCTTCGCCGATAGGCGTTGCTTATGGTAGCACTCGTCCTCATAGTGCTTCCGCTTACCGCAGAATGCACACGTGATGGTGCAGCGGTAATGATCCGGCATCTTCACCTTGGCGCCGGTGATCTTTTCCTGCTGCTTCCCCTGGACAACAAAGCAGTCTCGCTGCTCGCAGTCGGAGGCATGCTGCAGGTGGCCCTGTTCATCTCTGGCATCACACCAGAATAGCTCCTTCACGTTCTCCATTAGGCGGGCGTGGGCGTGTTTGAGGGTAGTCCCCTGCCCAGGTCGGGACCCTTGGTACCCTTTGCCTCCAGAACCTCCACCACCAGGACGGTAGTGGTTCAGGTGTTGGTCGCTCTCCTTCTCCAGCGCCATCTCCAGGAGCAGCACGCATAGATCCTCGTAGCGGAGGGATCTAGCCTTGCGCTCAGCCGTCAGACGGCACTCGTCCCATAGCTCACGGGGGAGCTTGGAGCACAACCAAAACAGCAGGTCGTCGCTGCTGTAGGAACCGGGCGTCAGTCGTCCAGCCAGTGGTCCAGGTCCGCCAACAGCTCGGAGACCCTGCCGGGTTTGGGGTTGTTGGGCAGGACGGGCAGGTTCTGGATCTCGGCCCTGATGGAGAGGTCGGTCTCGTAGGTTGGGTACTGCCTCTCCAGGGCAACCAACACGTCGGCAAAGGTGGCGGAGTTGGTGACGATCTGCCTGACCTGCTTCTCCAGGTACTTCGTCTTGCAGCACTGCAGGAGCAGGTCGCACTTCACTCGCCCACTCGCGTGGGTTTGGCCGGTCAGTCGTAGGAACCGGCCAAAGTTCTCAGCGAACTCGCTGAGGTCCTTGCCTGTGAATTCAGGCAGGTTCACCACTATCTTGGAGGTGGCAATAGCCTTCGCCTCCTGAGCTCGGCGTCCTTCAGGGCGTCGGGTCTTCTTCTTCTTCTTCTTCTTCTTCTTACCCTTGGAGTCCTCGGGGTCCTCAGGTTCTTCGTCATCCGATGGCGAAGAAGAAGTCATCGAAGGCGGCCCATCATCGGAGGGGTCTCCGCCTAGATCACTAGAGCCATAAGGCTCCACGTCCACCATAGCCCTTAGGGCTGTCAGCCCCAGCTGGTCCAGCTCGGCCCTCGTCGAGTTCGTCACGTGACTGTAGGGCGGCTGGGCTGTCCTCAGGACGAATGGGCTTCTTGGTACTGCTGCAGGAGTCGGCATCGGTCGGCTCCTCAGGCTCCCCAGGGTATTCGTCAACCCTGCCGCCAGGTGGTTAGCCTGTACTCGGTGGGGTGACATCCCCACTGTCGTAGGTGACACATGGGACGGGATCATCAGGGGCTGCAGCTTCTCCCTGATCTCTTGCGTGAGGTCGCTCACGATTTTCGAAGTGGCTCCTTGGAGCACCTCGTTGATCTCCGACCGCGTCAGGGACCTGTTGGAGGATCTTCCCGATCCTCTACTCCTGCCTCCCAGAGACTCTGGTCCTCTCCTCAACCCACTCAGGGGTGCATACCCAGGTGTACACCCAGGAGCATACCCAGGAACTTCCATGTAGGTTCCCGTGGCGTGGAGTGGATGGGGATGGTCAGCCGCATACCAACGCGGCGCAGAGCTGGAAGCCACCGGCTCACTGGCAGTAGTTGCCTCAAGGAGCGCAGTGGTAGGTGGGCCCATGCCATAGGCGGGGTAGTGAGGCATGCCAGTAAAGCCTGTGCCCTCTGCCATAGGCTGGTTGGTTGTGGAAGTGGATGTAGCGGCGGCTGGGAGTGTGGTGGTTATGGGAGAGGGTGATGCATGGAGGCCAGAAGCGCTTGGTGCGCCTTCGAAGGTTGGGACATCCGTCGGGTCTTGCCCTTGCTCCTCTCCTTCGTCTGCTCCTTCTCCAGCATCCTTCTCGCTCTCGTTTCCTCTCTTCCTCTTCACAGGCTGAGGCTGAGAGACCATTTCCTTCACCGACAGGGCCCCAAAGGCCGTCTGGAGGCCATCCAAGGAGTCCTCCGCCGTATCCATTGGCCCATGTAAGGGCTCCACCGAAGGTACAGCGTCAGGCGCCGGCCTTGCCGGTGTCTCTGGCGCTGGCGCTGTTTTCACCTCGGCGACCACTCTTCCTGGATCCATCTTAATCCACCCTTCTGCTTATGTTTGCCTGCTCGGAGCACTGGTTGTACGGCGCGGGGTCGCTGCCGGTGCACAGAGACAGGCTGCCTCTTGCTACCAGAAAAGTTTATAGTGTTTTCAGCACTGTGTTTTTGCTTCTCCTGCTGCTTGTTGTTGCTGTAGGGTGTCCTGCTGCTGGTTTTGGATGATGAAAAGCTTTTGTTTGTTGAAATACAGTAAAGCCAACTCAATCCAGGATAGCCCAAGCCAATAGTATGCAAGGAGAAGGTAATTCAGGATCAAAGCATGAAGGGCTGCAGTGTAAACAGTGAAAGATGATTAGATATTCACAGAAACTGCAACTCAGGATACAAATGAATGCATATTCACAGAGATAGCTGAAATGTTTTGGGAAAAGAGTTAGAAAACTGCCTCAGGATCACTCTCTCTCCATAGTGCCATCTTAGGAGATGTGCACTCTTTGTTTTGGGTCCCATATGTGCTGAGGTGGCATGGTATGTGGCGATGAGGTCACTGCCATGTCACATGGGATCTTCCTACTTAGTTGGGATCTTCCTACTTAGTTAGGCTGACCGGGAATTGAACCCAGGACCTCTCAAAAAGAGGTGCCTAACCCCCTATGGTGCATACCACTAGGGCAGATAAGTATTCATGGAAAAACATAGATAAATTCATAGGCTCTACCTTAGGTATGTCAGTGCTCAGTCAACTCAGGAAAAGATGTTTTACTTCTGATTGAAAGGGGATTAAGGGGTCCACTCCATATCCTGATTGGGTGTTTGGTTCCATAGGTCAAAATGTGTTCTCACCACTTTTGGCTGGACCAATACTAAGATAAAAATGCATGGATGCTCAGTGCATCTCTAATACAACTAGAGTATGTCCCAAAGCAATGGAAAAGCACTTTTTCTTACTTAACCCCAACTCGAGGGGCCACGCAACAAAGCGTGCATTGTGAGTCCCTAACCCCAACTCGAGGGGCAACGCAACAAAGCGTGGATTGTGAATCCCTCCCCCAACTTGAAGTGCCACGCAACAAAGCGTGGATTGTGAATCCCTGAGCCCAATTCGAGGGGCCACGCAACAAAGCGTGGATTGTGAGTCCCTTACCCCAACTCGAGGGGCCACGCAATAAAGTGTGGATGATGAGTCCCTTATCCCAATTCGGGGGGCCACGCAAAAAAGCGTGGATTGTGAATCCCTAACCCCAACTCGAAGGGGCACGCAACAAAGCGTGGATTGTGAATCCCTAACCCCAACTCGAAGGGGCACGCAACAAAGCGTGGATTGTGAGTCCCTAACCCCAACTCCACAGGCCACGCAACAAAGCGTGCATTGTGAATCCCTAACTCCAACTCGAGGGGCCACGCAACAAAGCATGCATTGTGAGTCCCTAACCCCAACTCGAGGGGCAACGCAAAAAAGCGTTGATTGTGAGTACCTAACCTCAACTCGAAGGGCCACGCCAAAAAGCGTGGATTGTGAGTCCCTAACCCCAACTCCAGAGGCCACGCAACAAAGCCTGGATCGTGAGTCCCTAACCCCAACTCGAGGGGCTACGCAACAAAGCGCGGATTATGAGTCCCTGACCCCAACTCGAAGGGCCACGCCAAAAAGTGTGGATTGTGAGTCTCTAACCCCAACTCGAGGAGTCACGCAACAAAGCGTGCATTGTGAATCCCTAACCCCAACTCGAGGGGCCACGCAAAAAAGCGTGGATTGTGAATCCCTAACCCCAACTCGAGGGGCCACGAAACAAAGCGTGGATTGTGAATCCCTAACCGGGTATACCCGAGCCATTTAACTTTTGATGTTTTGGCGCTTGGTAGCCCAGGGGGTGTGCCATTCATGGATCTCTTTGTCTTATCATTATCCCCACTTCGGCCTTGTGCGTTTTTCAAGCCCACGCATGCGGCGGCATACATACCGTGGTGTAGCGACCATCCACGAAAGTATCGGACCTCATGGATAAAGGGTGAGTGTGCACACTTCTTGCGTTTGTTTTCACATCATTTTTACTTTCGCCTTTGTGTGCGTCGGTTGACATTGGCGTGTGCACGCTTGGGGTATCCCACCCACACGTTCTCACCACTGCCGCTCAATTGGGAAGACAAATATCGATATGCTTGTAGAAAATGTCGCCACACGACTGGTGTGTTCCACGCATTCCGTTCGTTTTGTAGTCGCTCTTTGCCTATAAGTTGGAGTGCATTGGTGGGTTGATTGAAGTCTAATTTGAGGACCCCTATACCGGGTTTGCAGCTTTTCCATACGCCTAAGCCTTCGTTGTCTTTGGGGAGGAGATGGCACAAGCTAATGTTTCGGTCTTTGAATGCCTTTGCGAAAAAATCCCATGGGGAATGCCATTCACAAGAGTCGGTGGACCTACTTTGTGACCTATATGAGTCGTAAGCATGGATGTCCCTCTCCTAAGGGAGGGCAAGCCAGTATCCCGGACAGAGATCGCGCGCAAGTCGCAACAACACGTCGCGCGCACAGCCTGCTTTTGAATTTTTATGAAGACGTGAATTTGTCGCCTTATCGCTGTGATTTTGATTGTTTATCTCTATTTTTTTAACACTCTGTCTGTTGTGTGATTTGTTCATTCATTACAGTACTTTGGACTGATGAGGGCTCATTTCGAGCCGAAACTGGTCTCCATGCTTCATTGCTGATTTCCGAAATGGATTGTGTATCGCCGGTCACACATTGGTTGAGGCTTCATTTTGCTTGCTTCCCATTGTTCATCCGAGGACAATTGCATAGATCACACTACCTACTGCCTAACATGGAGTCCCTGACCCCAACTCCAGAGGCCACGCAACAAAGCGTGGATTGTGAGTCCCTAACCCCAACTCGAAGGGCCACGCAACAAAGCATGGATTGTGAGTCCCTAACCCCAACTCGAGGGGCCACGCAACAAAGCGTGGATTCAAAGATTGTCCCGGTTTCCTCAATAGCACCGGAAGGTGGGGGCCCAAAAGAGGGCGGAAATGCTGCGTCACACCTGCATTCTCGGGGGTCCCTAACAAAAAGAACAAAATCAGAAATCAAAACCTACGCCGGGGGTCACCATGATGGTCCACACAACAAAGCGTGGATTGTGAATCCCTAACCCCAACTCGAAGGGGCACGCAACAAAGCATGGATTGTGAATCCCTAACCCCAACTCGAGGGGCCACGCAACAAAGCGTGCATTGTGAATCCCTAACCCCAACTCCAGAGGCCACGCAACAAAGCGTGGATTGTGAGTCCCTGACCCCAACTCGAGGGGCCACGCAACAAAGCGTGGATTGTGAATCCCTAACCCCAACTCGAGGGGCCATGCAACAAAGCGTGGATTCAAAATTTGTCTCGGTTTCCTCAATAGCATCGGAAGGTTGGGGCCCAAAAGAGGGCGGAAACGCTACGTCACCCCTGCATTCTCGGGGGTCCCCAACAAAGGGAACAAAATCAGAAATCAAAACCTACGCCGGGTGTCACCATGAAGGTCCACACAACAAAGCGTGGATTCAAAAATTGTCCCGGCTTCCTCAATAGCACCGGAAGGTTGGGGCCCAAAAGAGGGCGGAAATCCTACGTCACCCCTGCATTCTCGGGGGTCCCCAACAAAGGAGACAAAATCAGAAAAGAAAACCTACGCTAGGGGTCACCATGATGCTCCTAGTATCTCAAAGTGTGGGTCTCTAGTACAGCCAGGCGCCCAAATAGCTGCACTGTGCTAAGTGCGCCCCCTTAGTGCACCCCCTAAAAGGCCACTGGGGGCACGGGTCCAAAAAGATGCCCGGCGCGCTAACGTTCCCGCGGTGTTGGTTGTTGAGTGCTTTAAATTTGTTGAACACCGCCAGTCACCAGCGTCCTGTGCTTTTTTGTCAAAACTACGGTCCCCCCTCAGGGGGGGGGGGGTAGGTAACACAGCCAGACCCTGGTTCTGGAGGCAAAAAGCAGAAACAAACAGTTGCCATGTGTGGACAAGCCCACGCGCCCAAGCGCCTGTCATACCACAGAACACACATTGCAGACCCAACCTTATCCCTCAAAACATGACAATGCGAAGCATTTATCTTCGTGTGCACAACTCAGGTACCACTCAGTTGCTTGCATTCTGATTGACAGGCACCGAATAGAACCTCTTGCCAACCTTGTGCATCATGTTGAAGATCTGGACATGCTCGCCTTGTGGGGCTGATATGTGACAGGCAATCTGGCAGTGATAGGAGATCAGTTCATGACTACAAAAAGGTGCCCAACAGGCCAGCATACACCCCAAAACACAGTAGCGCATGGAATTACACCAACACTTTGACACCCATATTGACCCTTCCTGCAGCCTGCAGAAGACCACAAACCACATTCTCAATTGGATTAGAACCGCAAAAAAAATTGGTTCAAAAAAAAAAACACCCAAAATAGCGGAAACACAGGGTTGCCGTGTCTGGACAAGCCCATGTACAGGGGGGGGGGGACAGGAGTATCAAAGCATAACAACACACCACCCTGTGGTATTGAGGTGTTTTGCAACCATCCAATGGGATGGAAACCGAGAGAGCAAGAGGCTGTTGTTCATTTGCACAATGTACACAGACCATAAAAAGCAGCACAATGCCTCTCCAATACTTTATTGCCCCTCCTGTGCTAACCCTGTTCAATCCTTGTGTGCTTTGGATCAGAATCCCTCGTGGTGATCTTTGAGCACCATGCAACCATGCCTCCAGTGCAGTTCTGTTGCAGACACCACAAAAACCCTGAGTTTGCAATTTCGTCAGAAGATTGGGTGGCCTGCAGCAGTGCTGCAAATGAAGAAGCTTGGAGTAATCTGGTAGTGAAACCCAATACAAGACACAATGCCTAGGACCGTTTGGAAAGGGCCTTACAAAGGCTGCACTCAGAGAAACGGTGTGCAGCTTGGCTATGCTGGGTGCCAACTATTCGCGCGATAAGTCGTGGTTCCTAAGGCGCCCCCTCTGGCAGACTTCAGTGTCTGAAAGCATTGGGAAAATCAATCTGTGTGGTCTTGCCAAGCCGACAGCAAGCACTGTTCAATCTGCAGAGGGAGGCCTCCACTGTATGTACTATGTGAATGCATGTTTGCATACAGAGGCGCACTGTACAAAGGGCCACCACTTGCTGCCACCACTTGTCTGGAAATCTCAGCTCATGACATGACCAATTGATTTGACATGACTGATTCGATGTCATCAAATTGTGTCACACATGAGACGGCCAAAGAGTGCAAGTAGCCCACCCGGATGGCCAAGAGACTGTGGTGGCACCAAATTTCGTGCCTTACTCTCAATGCACCGTTGCGGTTCGCAATTTGTCCCTTGCTGGGTGGTAAAATAACACAAGCAGTTTGCTTGGGACAACACCCTTAAAAGACAGTATATAGGGAACAAATATCCATTCCACCATGTGCCAGAAAGCAAAGAGTCAAAGCAGTGAGGGTGAAAAGCAATACCTCTGCCCTACTCATCATGAATCCTGAGGCCTGTGCAACTAAATGGATCAGGTCAGCTGAAAACTTCCCACAATTTGTCTGAATACTCGGGAAAACATGTGCTCTGTCAGCTTACAGGGCACATTCAATCAGGGACAGGCAAGAGCTTCCCATGAAGAACTGCATTCAATTGCATGTTTGTTGGTCTGTTTCCTGATCTCAGACCGTGCTTCTTGAAGTGGCCATGCTGGTGCCCCTTGCACGACATAGAGAAGGAAAAAGGCCACAGGGCACGCAAAGATATTCGGATGGGATGGCAAATATGATGGGATGGAAAATCAGATTTACCTCTATTGTCCAGCGGTATCTGGTCCCTTCCTCCGCATATGGCCCAACGAGGAATGCAGCTGAACAATGGAAACAATGAGATTGAGATGGTTCAGGAACACCAATACTTAATGTTGCACGCAATGATCGTGGCAAAAAGCACCCACAGAAAAACCTGCGTATGAGAGAGTACACTCACCGCGCGCACAAAAGTGGTCGGCCTTTGAACCCTTTTAAATACTGTACCTTGGTGGAGGCTTCTGGGGGAAGAGTTGCTCATATTCTGGTAGGGTGTGAGGGCCGCCTTGGGCGAGCCCACAAGGAGAGAGACAAAAGGACACAATTTTGCAACAAACAAGCCTGCCAAGAAAGGGAAATCACAGAGGACATGGCATCACCAAAGAAAAAATGTACATGCAGATTGTGAACGTTTTTGGGCTCCCAACTGGAAGCAGTTGCCTTTAAATTGGCTGAAAAGGTCTGCGAAAGAACCCAAGTATACACACTGCGCGTGCACCGCGTCTGATACTACCCCTACAGATGCTCTTTCCTCAGAAATTCTTTTCTCGAAAGCTTAGCTGGCCTCTCAGTAGACAATAACAGGGTGGTCAAGCTTGTCCTTGTGCCTTTTGGGCTGTTCACTAGGTGCTCTTGCATGCCAGGCACTACAAAAGCCCACCCTACGTGAATGCTGAGCACTCCATCTCCTGGCGGCGAGGACCAGCTGTTGTCTTCGTCGACGGTATTGCATGCAGCTGGTCCCAACTTTCATGAGGTAATTGCGAAGACAAAAATGTGCCCAAAAAAATTGGATGGTGAGAAAAGACACACAAATGCCTTCGCACTTCGCTTGACGATCAATGCAGCCAAATGAGTAAAGATGCCACTATCCACAAGATGTGGCACTCCCACTAATATACCTAGCACATCTGCTGTGTCTCCCTTGTGGATCGTAAACCCGAAGAGGCGGGGGGTGGGAGGGGGGTTGCCGTGAAGGCTGAGTAAGTGTGAGACGGGGGGTGTCCCTGGACCGAAAATTCTGGGACCAATGATACAGTACACGGTGGACTGGATCTTACGCACCACATCGAGGTACAAAATGAGGTCTGTCGCATTGAATTGCATCCCACATCAATGCAGCACGTACATTCACCTTGCATGAAGGGAGGGGGGGGGGGGGACCTGGCGCTGTCGCAATGCAGCACAGAATTGGACTGGGGGTCAGGAATAAACTAGGGTCAAGAGCACAGCAGAGACGGCAGGGCCACTGGACAGTAGAATCAGACCATGTGTGTAGAAAGAAACTCAAATGGTCTGACCTGAGAACCTGATGCACCAGGGGTGAAAACAAGGCCGCAGCACGAAATGTTCCAAGATCAATGGTGGCATACGAAACAGTAGAGCTGCAACATATTCGCAACCAAAGCCGAAGGATTTCTCTTGCGGAAGAGACTACAGTTAGTCGAATCCTAGGGCTTTTTGGCTTGAGGTGACGACAATGACCCCCGTCTGCCCCATTCTCTCCATTCCAAGAATTCCAAGAATGGGAGTTCGTCTCCAACGTTGGACACAGCTTTCGAAGCCGACAAATGTAAGCCTGACTCAGTGCTGTTCTTGGATAGCGTCCAGCAATCTCCTGAGCTCACGCTTCCCCTGCCCCTGAGCAAATAGCATTTAGCATTTGCACAGGCGTGTGGGACTGATGGCTCTGCTGAGCTGAGGCTGTGCTATCTCCCACATGGTTGGAAAGTAACCCACGAATATCAGAACCCCTATCTCATGGACAGCCACCACTGCCCAAAAACAGAGGCGCTGGATGCCGTGGTTATTGTTCAGGGAAAAAAAAGCACCTGAACCATCCAAGCTCACGTTGACGTTTGGGTAACGGGGCTGCCTGCTAAAATGCATTGTACAACATTTGGAAGATGCCTCTGCAGGTGCCAAACCCGCAGTCCTCTGTGCTGGACAGCAGTGAAATGTTGAAGGCATTGACAGTGCCGAGTGAACTGCCACTTTTGTTATCGGGCTGGGGCAACACCTCCGAGGGTATGAAAAGCATCCGCTGTACACATTGAAAATGACATTTTACAACACCACCGGGTGTTTGTCGTCGTCAGGAATATGTGACATGTGGCAGACCTTGATAACCGCATGCATGCACATGGCATGATTGCGTCATACTTGAATTGAATGACTCGACGATTTCAAGGAAGCATTGGAAGCTCAGTTTCCACGCTTTTGCAGGGGATATACAACAGAGGGCACACCAAAAGGAGCGGTGCAACAGAAGACCTATGGTCTGTCAGCCATGCCGCAGCACAGCTTATCCGCTGTGCTTCAGCACCTGAGAACCAAGCCCGTCGATCGCTGTCTCCCCGTTGTTTTGCCAACAAACTTGGGGCCTGCGTTGTGGGACACTACACAGCACAACAGACCCGCCACCAAACAACCCGCGAGGCACTGCTATTTGTCGCGTGTACCATCAGCGCCTTTGATTTTTTGGTTTGAAGGACGTGGTCCAAAACAAGAATCCAAATGAGAAATTGCAAAAGACTACTTGGACAACGCTCCACTGATGTGGGGTGCAGAAGTGTTGGGTGTGTGATTACTTCACGAGGTTCCTGTGATATTTTATATGCACGTAACGATATATGGGGGAGATTTGGATGGCACACGTTTTGCCACACGTTTTGACTCACTGCATACAGGGTACAGAAATTGATACGAGTCTGGTATAAGTTGCATGTGTCCCTTGGTTTTGCAACAAGAACCACTGGTGGTGAGGGGTCGTTCAGTGGAGCCCTGACCAATTACCATACAAACAACTGTTCTTATAACATGTGAGCTGTTGGCTATGTATGCCCGTGAGAAACTGAAAATCAGAGGCAGTTGTACCCTTTTTGGCCACACAGCTGTATGCATCCAACATGCAAACGCCGACTTATGTTACAAATTTGTAGTCAGCAGAGAGCACTGCTTTACAAGAAAAAGCATTGATGCCAACTCTTCAGACGCTCAAAGCCTCGAATCCGGAAGGATACTGCTGCTTGGCCACACAAGGGAAACCACCGAAACCGCTCAGGCGCACTGAGCATTGAGTGGAGGTTGCTCTTGCAGTTGCGGAGGTGGCGGTGGAGGGTACATTGGCGGGCTACTTGCCTCAGTACTTGCAGGTCGCCCTTCCAGAGGAAACGGTGAATAGCGTGCTGGAGGGGGTAGTCCCGTCTGGCTGCTTGGTGATCGCTCCTGTTGCTGTCCAGCGTGCCCACAAAGAGCAGGAGGTGGTGAATAGTAATTTGAAGGCGGTGAGTTGCCTTGTGACGCTGGGTGACTTGGAGATCCACAGAGAGCGGGGGGTGGCGAGTAGTTTGGAGGTGGCTGACTGGACGGCGTGAGCAATGCATTTGGTGGGCCGTATTGCGACGGTGAGAGGAGCTGATTTCGCGGAGAACACTGTTGTGGCAGGATTTGACCTGGTACCCCCGATGGCGTATGCAGTGGATTTGGAACATGTGCGGACGGCGTGGTAAGGGGACTTGCACCGGGACTTGGCATTGGACTTGGGAATGCGTTGAATTTGAAGGGGTTGTACGGAGTGTGATTGGGGCTTGGCACGTATGCTGACGGCGTGCACATGGGACTTGGACTTGGGCTCGCAGCAGGTGTCGTATTCGCACTCGCTGTTGGGAAATGTGGACGCATGCGAGGTGACATGGTGGAGCAAGCCCAAGTCCCTGATGCCTCAATAGAGGCGGCGAGTGCGCTGAGAAGGCCCATGTCTGTATAAAGCTACATTTACGGTCCAAGGGGACTCCACACACAGGAGGAGGAGGTCGTGGGTGTGTCTAATGTCGGGCCATTTGGCAACCTGGCGTGGGCCTGTAGCAGGACAGCTGGCCAGAGCACCATTTCGGCTTCGTTCTACTCGTGTCCTCATCAGTGTGTAGGTCCCGAGGCGTGGGCAGCTCCGGCTCTGCCCGTCCTGGGCACACCACGCCACTCCACTGGTGTGGCGTCGTGTGGTTCCTCAAGCGCCAAGTGGAAACTTTCAGGCCTTGAGGACCACCAACCAGCCCTGGGGTCAATCGGGATAAACCGGCACAGCCCCTCGCCTTTGAGAGCCAGTTCTCGCTGCAAACGTTCTGAACATCGCAACTCCCAGTGGCTTGAAAACTGTAGTTGCAACCTTCCCCGTCAGTGTCAGGCTTGGCTGCACCGTGACACCGAAAAATCGTCTTCCACACTCCGATGACGCCCTACGCTTTTGGTGGCTTTTGGTGGCCGTCGGACTGCCGTTTTACCAAATTTACCACAGTTCCATACGCAATTCGGCAAGTGTACAAGCCAAAAGACTGCAGACGCAGCTGTTTGGAAACGGTTGCGAGATCATGTGCCACTCACCGCTACATCGCCTGCTGCTACGAATCGGTGGTCAGATGCACCCAGTGCAACGGCGAAGGAGGACGGATGAAACAGCGGGGATAAAGGAGTTATTTGGCGCTGCATACCTACTAAACCAAACTGGAAGTTCTGCATTTGTAGGACCTGCAAACAGTGCGGAAGGAAGGAATGCCAGGAACGAAGAAAGGACGCCAGCGGTTGTCGGGATCGCGTTGGCCTGTGATTCTCCGTTTTTCACAAAATACCAAGTGTCACAACACTGGAGTGCGCGATCGTCTGTTGCCAAAGTACATGCATACCGTCGGTGACATCGATTGCTGCTGGCGCGGACTGTTACCGTTGGACACATCGGTCAGAGGAGGCGGTAGCTTGCGGCCAAAGCCTAAGGAACTCTTTTTGTCTTTCGTCGGGTAATCGGGGAAATCAACATCAATATCCGGTAATAATCCTTCTGACTCAGCAGACAGCGGAACCACGTCTTCTATGCCAAAATTCTCTGAGTTCTTTAGTTTCAACTTGGATTGGGTACGAATCGGATTTTGGCTCTTTAACACGGGAGCAGTGGCACGACGCCGAATTCGCAACCCTGCCTCTGCTGCAGAAAGAAAGTGGTTGACGTCGCTGCGGGTGCGCATAACCATAGTCATTAGAACATGGACAGTCTCTGCGAGAGTTGGGACGTGGCCCACGGCAACAGAGACTCATGCTTTCTGTTCATTGGTTAAACCGTCAGGAATGGGCGACATAACTATGCAAATCCGTTGATTCATGTCGGCGACTATGCAACACTGTTACCATCATTTGCTGCACCGTACACTTTTTGCCTCGCCTGAATCCGAGCGTCCAGGTTCCGTATAATCCTTGCCTCAATAATATGTTCAGTGACTGGCTTTGCGTTTAATCCAGCAGACATTGGAAATTGGATACTTACAAAGTTGGATCACGACGTTCTATTATTCGCAACTTCAATTCTACAGCACCGCAGCCTTGTGAAAAGACAGACAAGAGAACCATGCTTGCAATTTCATTCTGCATATTGTGCAACGTTTTTCATATTTCTTGCATTGTCATTCAGGTATGCTTCGTAGTTGGGCCCATTACCCACGTGAGCTTCTGGAAAGGCCGGAAATTCTGAGCTTGCACGCCGTGCGCCGGGTTGGTCGCGAGCGGCTGCTTCACCTGAAGATCCGAGCCCCCCCAGTAGAAGTGGGCCGAAGGCCCCCAGGGGGGGGGCTAGCCGCCGAGGAGGGCCTCCCTAGGGGACTAGCTAGTCGCTGCTAGTTGCTAGGGGGGGGGGGCTAGGGGGGAGGGTTTAGCAGAGGTCTAGTCCAGTCTGGCAGAGATGCGGTGGCCTAAGGGGTTACTCTACAACAACGGAGGCCTCCACTCTACCTCCTCACCATTGCAATGGTGGTTGTAGGCGCCCACACCCCCTGCCTGGGGAGGGCCGTATATATATGCTGGTCTCTCCGACACGGCCCATTATGCACTACAGCTCTACAGCACCAGCTGGACTTAAAGTCGATTCGGGTTTCTGCACGACCTGTGCAGATTTTTATGTAGAGAATTTTGGTGCGGATCGATGGATGGTAAATTTCTAGCACTTTCGTGGCCGTTTTGATGGATTTCGTAATTTACAGGGTTGTCGAATCTCGAATTTTTTGTGTCGATTGTATCAATTAGATGACTGTTAGTTGTTTGCGAGCGTTTCTGGCACCATTTGTCGTGTTTCGCAATGAATGACTATATCGCGGTGCTTGTTTTCATGTTTCGCCTTTGGTTGTGCTTGGCACTTGGTTTCGTTGCTTTTCTGGTTGTGGCTCGGTTCACCAGTAAGTCCAAAGGTATGGGCTGTGCTTACCATATGTTCAAATCTAGCAAGGTTAAGTTGCGATTTCAAGGTTAAGTTGTGATTTTGGCATGAATGATGACATTATGGTCCTGGTTTGTGAGGGTTGTCTTTGTTGTTCAATCTGAATCACGATTGTCGAAGGCATTGGGAACAGTTTTGGGAGATGCTTCTTTGTGCATTTCCGATTTCGTCATTGCCACAATTTAGAGTTCCAATTTGTTGTGTCCTTCTTGTTTGCAGGTGGTCGCAGGTGGTCCCCGCCCCCGTTCACAACAATTTGGAGATTGTTGGCAAGTATTGCCAAGAATTGGAAGCTTGTGCATTGGATGATGAAGGGCAGACCCAAACGGAGACAAGACAACGTAGAGAGGCTGCAAGCAACGGGAGAGACATGCTTTGTGGAGAGATGTGGCAACCCAAAATGAGTTGCCGGAGAAGGAGGAAGAGGTGCGTAGGTTGAAAAATGCCGATGGCATTGCCAATGAGGCCTTGGAAACCGCAAAGCGTGAATTGCATGACGCCCAGGTGAGCTATAGTAAGGCAGACGGAATCCATGTGCAAGCATACAAGGCTGTGTTGGCCCATTTTGGCATCTCAAAAACTGCCTATTTTGGCCATGCCTACATAGGCAAATATTGCAAGCTCCTTTGCACACAACGCATAGCCGTAGCCATTAGTGAGCCTTGCTTGCGGCGGTGGTCGGAACAACGGAGAAGAGTTGTCGCTCTCCGTGGACGAATCAGTTTTCTAAAGAACCAAATCCGCAAGGCCAAAAGGCAAGGGCGGTGGGATGATGTTGCGGATCTTGAGTTCCGGTTACAGGACAAGAGGAGGGCAAATCGGACTACCCATGTGATTGCAATGGTTGAAAGACAGTGGATGATCATTTATGTGCACGAAATCGAAGAAATTGACATTACATTGTGTCCTACATTGTTGCATGATGTGAGCATTTGTCATTTGGGAGGGATTTGGACAGAGCAGGGTGCTGGGATTGCCATCCGTCACGATTTTGCCCGAAAAACCACCCCTAACACTAGGCAAGTAAGTGTGAAGAGATCGCATTTTTGTCATCCCGTAGGGTCCCTTGGGCCATCCGCATCATCTCTTCACACTTAGACTTTTTGTCTGGGATTCCTTGATTTGGTGGGGTAGTATATGCGGAGAAGTGGAAAGGGTTTTCAACGTACTGGTTGACACAGGCGCCCAGGCCAGTCTGGTCAAGGCTGGCCTACTGCCGGCAGGGTGTCTTACTACAAGTCGGAGACCCGTCAGGCTGAAGGTAGCCAATGGCCAATACATGGTGGCAGGAACGAAGAAAGCGGAGTTCGAGCTGCAATTCGTGAACCATCATGAACTGAGCCGCCCGGACCTCGGCAAGGAAATCTTCCTCAAGGGAAAGTTCTACGAAGCCCAGATAGACTGGGATATGATCGTCGGGTACGACTTCATGATGGAGACGGACTCAGGCATTCTCCCGGCTCAGGCCTCTATGACCCTGTACCAGGACGACCAATTCTCGTGGCTATCGTCACCGGAACACCACGTGGAATGTCAATGGATCCACCCTGAGTGCAGGAAGCACTGGGGTCCGCATCAAGGTCTGATGTAGATCCATTGTCCCAGAGTGGACATTCCAAGGGCGGTTGCGAAGATCCACAAGGACCATTCCAAGGCAGTGCTGGTCGTCCCAATGGGGTGTACCGAGGAGGATAGTACCCGAGATTGGGTGGTCTCGCTGACCAACATGACCTTGAACAAGGTCGTCCTACTAGCCGGAGAGAGTGTCTATCAGGACGCTAAGGGACAGCCCATGCCAACCCCTGACAGCCCATCTGCAGCGTCCAGCTGCGGTCCGGGTGATCCTCCGATACTCTCGGAAAGATCTTGGAGTACGTCGAATACATTCTTGGTCGCAAAGGATGACTGGGTGCAAGGGTTGGTGCTTTCACCAGGGACCTTGGTCGGACACGAAGATCCGCCTAGGGCGGTTATCCCTCCAGCACTCGCCCTCACCAAGCCATTGCGACTGTTTTTCCTGTCCCGTGTTGTTTCCGGCCTTCCACTGGGTGAATGTCCAGGGGAATCGACGATTCCCGACGTGGATGGAGCGGCATTGACCACATCACCACCCTGCGACGGCCCTAGATGGGGCCCTTGGCTGCAGGGGCTCCGCTAAGGGGTGTCGGTGGTCGGGGTGTCCTCCTCCGCGGCAACCTCGTTCACCGCGTCACCTTTGCCCTTCCTGTCCTTGTCCTTGTCCTTGTTCTTGTCCTGCTTAGGAGCCCAGGCTTTCACCAATTCGCTGGCCACTTTCATTCCATGCGCCTCCAGTTTGTTCATTACCTCATGCCTGTGAACGGTGAATTGTTCTAGCAATTGTTCTTCCAAACTAACCAAAGATGAAATCGCTTTGCACACTTTTCATTTCATCATGCAACGATTCATGACGTTTGCAAAACTTGTCGAGTTTTTCAACCTTGGAGTCAAAATCTTTTGCTTTTTTTACGATGCTATTGTGAAACCCAAAAAATGGCAGCAAAGGTAATATTTGTGACTCAATATCACCAAACATCCTGGTACAAATTCGAAAAGCGATGCACTTCGGCCTCGACCGTTGGCAAACTTGAATTGCGGGTTGCGTGAGGTTCACCTACCGTGTATGCTTCCCTGCCCCCGACCTCACGAGCGATACTCTTGGTTTGTTCACATGCATCATGAATACCAGTCTTAACAAAAGAAGTTAGCTCAGGCACTTTTGAATCAATGCCATTCATGCACATATGCCTAAATTCATTAATGCACGAATCAAAATGCTTGCGCTACTCACCTAATAGTCGCTTGATAGTATCATGAACCAACGACTCGTGCGATCGAAGATGTTTCGCCACATGTTGTCGAATATGTGAAGCAAGCACGGAAACACTTGTTTGACAATGATGTTCGGTTCACTTGATTCTTGCTTCCAACACATCCTTACTCGCAAAATGCTGTTAATGATGCTCTTGTTGTTGACGCAAACGGGCATGCACTTGATTTATTTGGCCCCAAACTGTATCAATACTTTGCATCGCGGCCACGCATTTGTGCTCTACTCCTTCAATGGACGCAGCATGCAACTCTTTGTGGACAAAATATTTAATGTTGTTTCAATTGTTGGTGCAGACTCTCAACATGTTGTAACCGCCCTTCATGCCCTTGCAACACTCGGCGCATGTCTCCTTGTACACACTCAAAATTATTTCCCGCGTTAACAATATTGTTAATATCATCACCGTATTGGTAAAGGCATAAATGTACTGGCTGCACCTGACCAATGATGGCGTCTACCGTGTTATTGAGCTCCGGAGCATGGAGTGGCTTATGTCTGGTTCCCGTGCTAGGGTACGCCAACACTCAAAAACACGGTCTCCATCAACAACCCGGACATGCTCTTGCCTTATTTCTCTCAAGCTGCAGTCTATAGTCGCGGACTGCTGAAACAATCGCTCTAGTGCACCGTCTAATATCTCACCCCGATGAAGAAGATTTACCAAGCTCCGACCACGCGCCCATAACCTTTGAATAGTGTTGGGCATCGCCGCATTACAAAAATCAGCAAGATCAATTGATAGTGCTATCAATCGCAGTAATAAATCTTCAAAATGGGCTCATCATAATCTTGCAAAACCGCAAAAAAATGTTGTTACCATATAGCGGAGCGGGCACTTCCTTTCGAGCGATGGCAAATCCGACGGAGCAACAAATTAAAATCAGAACATCAAATCCATGAATGAGCGGTCTGCGACACAAATTACAATATAGACCCATGGCACAAACAAAGGCGCATCTGCCTACATTATAAAATCCAACAGCTAGCAAACCTACGTCACCCATATCTTGCCATATCCTGGGCGACAGGCCAATCCTAGGGTCCCACAGGTCAGGTCATGCTGAACTGCTACATTTAGGCCATATTCATGTGTTTTTTACCTTATTTGTGTATTGAACGCGGCGGGGGGGGTCTCCCAAGGGATGGTACACAATGTAGTTATGCAGTTTTCACCCTGGACGGCTCAAAAATGAACATTTTCCAAACCTCGTTTTTTTGATACCATGATCACCTAAAATGACCATCCAAGGTATGTAAAACATGTTTTGAGCAGTATTTGTGTATCTTTTCACCTTATTTGAGTATCGGGCACGCGGGGGGGGGGGGCTCCCAATGGATTGGTACACAACCTGCTTATGCAGTTTGTCACCCTGAACAGCTGTAAAATCGAGGTTTTCGAAACTTATTTCTAATCACCTAAAATGACCATCAAGGATACATAAACCATGTTTTAAGCCGTATTTATGTGTTTTGCACCCTATTTGGGTATTCGGTGCAGGGGGGGGGGGGGGTCCAATGGGATTGGTACACAGCCTGCTTGTGCACTTTTTCCAGCCTACACAGCTCAAAAATCAAAGTTTCCGAAACTTATTTTTTTGATATTGTGATCACCTCAAATGACCATCCAAGATATGTAAAGCATGTTTTAGCCCGTATTTATGTAGTTTTTACCCTATTTTGGGTGTGTGTTGCTTGGGGTAGATTCTCTGCGAGGTGGACTTGCCGAAGGCAATAGAATTTTTTGGTGACCCTCAATGACCCTTGGGCAGCCCTGGGTCTGGCTATGGTCATCAGTTGGTGACACTACACGCACACGCAAACCCAGAGGAAGTCATGTAGCACCAAGAAAGTGGCCATCATGGTGCGCAATGGCCTCCGAAGAGGCGTCTGGGGCCCACTGATGCGGTCTTGGCCGTTTTCAGGGCAGCAGAGGCTAGCTCAATGTTTGGACAACATTTCATAAACACCCAGGCAGCCTTGGGCCAGGCCTGGGCCGATGCAAACACATGCAAACCCATGGGGAGCCATGCAGCAGCATCATGCGAAAACACTGGGCCCACTTTGTGGTATGCTGTTAAGAGCGATTCTCTGCGTGATGGGCTAGCCAAAAGCCACAGAATTTTGGAATATTTATGTCTCAGAATTTTGGAATATTTAGGTCTCATAAATGATTCCCCCAATTCCCCCAAAAAGAGATGTAAAACCTTTGTGTATGCTATGTAAATACCCACACAAATGGTGTATGTGTCACTCACACCTGCCCTTGATCTGGCAACCTCTCTTTGAAATAGTGTTTTGGGAGGCATTCTGGAATCGATTCCTTGGCCGCCTGCATGCAGTGGATGGGAGATATATAATCAGAGGATGGTCAGGTCTCTGCTTGCATGTGTGCTCTTTTTAGATTTTACATCTGTGCATAGACATGCGCGGAAAACCATTCAGGCTTGATGAGGTTGTGCATGTTTGAGGGCCAGAGTGGAATGTGAGCTCCACTCGCCACCTCGCTTCCAAAGGGAAGGGGAGTTGGCGTCGGGCAGGACGACCTGTGGCGGCCGATGGCCACTGACATACCGCCACGCTCATGAAAACGGAGGCGTGCATTGCGCAAACACAACTGCGTCTTGACACTGCATCACAGAGCCAACCTCCTTTATTGCAGTACACGGGCCACTGCGTTGTGCGCAGTGGCACACACCTGCAACAATACATATGCCACGCTACATGCTGTGGCAACACAAGACCTATCTCTTCCCGTCGGCGGTGTGTGGCAACGGGCTATATGAAGAATATCCCCATTTACAATCACGGGTTGTCTGCATGAGAAAACTCATATGTAAAGAAACCCTGCTTGTATCGATCCAAAGCATATGCAGCTCCAAAGAAGGCCAGAGACAATAGGCGCCCCGGACCCAACCCGATGGCCATGCGCAGGATGCCAAGCACCACCAAAATATTGCGTAATCGCAGAACGGTTCTGAGCCCCTGCTGACAGACAGTGCAGTTTTTCACGTGCCCGTTCCACACGTCGAAGATGGCGCTGCTGTCCAGTGTTCTTTCAGGCGCCGGAGGCGTGCCTGCAGAACGAGATCGGGATGGAGAGAGGAATTGAGAGGGAGAGGGGTAAAGGTGGAGCTGCAACTCCATGCGTACGGGGACGCCCGCAGCGGGCCCCTCACACCATTCACGGGCACACAATTGTTGTGCGCCGTTTGCCAGGCGTTTGAGGCATGCATGCGCCGTGTTCTGACGTCCGTCACTGCGAACGGGGTCGCGCGGCACATGTCTGCGTCAGGGTCATGTGGGGGGTCGATTCAGGACCTCCTCCAATGGCAATCATTCAGCTAACCTTCGCGGTTGGCCGATCTGCAGTACCTCAACCCCACCGCTGTTTTGTGGCTCCATATCGAAGAAAACAGTTGGCACAGGCCCAACGCAATGAGTCGCCGACCCAAATTTGCCTGGACACCCTGCCCCCTCAGCCCCTACCCCCCACCAGCTCCGTCGAACAGGGACTTACCAAATATCTTTCAATCGAGTGTACCTTCTGCACTTGCTTTGAACCGGGCCTGTACCCATGTACCTTGCTTGTTTTGCCTTGGTGGCGTAACCTCCCACACCCACGCTGGAGAGCCTGACTGCAGGCATACGACCAAAGAAATGGTCACAACGGCATTTCTTGGACCAACAACTGGGCCCTCGCATGTTTTGAGGGCTGGATCCAGTGGAAACAGTCCCAAGACCCAGCGAAAGCCGTGCTAAATCGGCCACACCAAAACCAACGGTCCATTGATGCATCAACAAATGCGATGTGATTCGCACGGCACATGGCGGCGTGCACACCAGCAGACCTCCGGTATTGGCTCCGGTGTACGAGTGTGGACACCCTTCTTCTGCAGAAAGGCCCTGGGACTGTGGGGTCCCTCTGCGGTAGGCACCCGCCATTTCCACAAAGGCCCCCATGCCCACCCCTTCTGGGGTCGCGTGCCGGCAAATACAACGGGAACAACCTCGTTCAACTCCAGTTGCATCACCTGCTCTTGTGTGTAGCACTTTGGATGGGACCGTTTCTGGTGCTCCTTGCAACGAGGACGATAACAGCAAAAACCACAGCCACACAATAGACTGAGGAGCTTATTCACGCAGCACAGTAGTAAGTGCAGCTAGTGCATCAGAAGCACGGGATATTGATTCATTCCCCCTCCCCCCAAATGGGGATTTCGCCGTTAGAGTCCACTGAATACAATTTCGCTGGGATAAATTTCGCAAACTTTCTGAACAGCGGAGGAGCAGTCCTCCCCCCCTCCCTGCACGGCTGTCATTAAGAAGGAAAAAAAAGCCTTCGTAATGCCAACAGAAACGAACGTTCACGGAGACGCTCTCTTCTTCATGGTCAAGACATGGGCAAAACACAATACCACAGAAACAGTATTGAACAATGGTTGGCGGTTGGTGGCGGCTGGCGGTTGGTGGCGGTTGGCGGTTGGCGGTTGGCGGTTGGCGAGTGGGGTTGTCCTTAAGGGTTGTCCTTAACCAAAAAAAAAAAGAGAAAATTGGGCTTTGAAGGACACCCTTGCCTCCCTGGGTATGCCTCTTTGCATCGCCCCGTCTGTGGTCGCCTGGGTCGTTTTTGGCGTCGGCATGCGCTTGAGCCTGAAATAGCACACGATCCAAAGATTCGGGGGGGGGGGGGGGGCACTGAGAGGCATGGGCAGAGGCACACCTTTGGGCCACGGGATGACCCCGCCGGCTGCACTCAGCCACCGGCGGAACAAAAGCACGCTCTTATCCACTTGCGTCGGGGTGTAGATGCCTTCGAAATATGTCGCGGCGCTGGTGGCCTGAAAAGAAAAAATGTCCACATCAACAAATGTAATGTCAGAATCGTCCACGGCGAAGACAAACAATGTCAACAGCTCCATCCCCGTGACCATTCCAACTAGTCTGCTATGGCCCATATGGCGGGGGCGCTTCTGCAAAGGCGGAAAAGTCAAAAACAAGCCGGGGTCTGTCTTATGGGGGGGGGGGGTACCGAGTTTCAATCCCAGACGCCCAGATTTGATGAATAGAACAGGGGCACGGCGCGGAGTGTGTGTGTGTGTGTGTGTGTGTGTGTGTGTGTGTGTGTGTGTGTGTGTGTGTGTGTGTGTGTGTGTGTGTGTGTGTGTGTGTGTGTGTGTGTGTGTGTGTGTGCCATGAAGGCTGATGGGCGACCTTGTGGTACAACTGGCGCCCAGCTTCATGTCTATTGTGTGCCCTATTTGTTGGTTGAGGTTGGTTCCGAGGGAGGGAGCGAGGCAGGGGAGTGGTTTTGTGGGTGTGTGTCGAGGACGGGGGTGGGGCGCCCAGTGGTGTGCTGTAGTTTGATGTTGATTGCAAGTTGCCTTGTGTGCCGTAGGTCAAGCAGTTCCTGATGGTTCTGTGCTTGACTGAGGATTGGTGGCCCCTGGAGCCCAAATATAGAGTTGGTGGTGGTGGGGGGGGGGGGGGGAGTGGTCAGGGTTGTCTCATTCCTTGGCTGACCCATGTGTGCGTACCACCGGGGCGAAATGATTTTTCTGTACTTGGTCCCTGCACCTGCCCTGCTTGCGGCCCCAGCAGTGCTTCTACCCTGAAACTTTGGGACCGCGTTAGCTATAGAGGCTTGGGGTCCAGCTGACGGTGCTGACGGGTGCAGAGTAGGCCCAAGAGTTCCAGCATCCTCTCCATGGGTTTGCCGACGTTGGGTCAGCTGTGGTCTTGAGAACTGTGGCTGGGGGAGAGTGAAGGGTGCTACAAAGAGTGGGCACAACTTGTCCATATTGTGTTGGCTGTGTGCTGGGAAAGGGAAGAATGATGAATCCTTTGGAATGAAAGGATTGGTTAGATTGCGCCGTGTGTGCACCAAGGCGGCACAGCGGGTAGGCACTCCCTGACAAATGGGTGGGGAAACCCCACATCACTGTCTTGTGCCCTGCCTCGGGGTATTATTTCACGACACACTACGTACACTTCGTCATCCTGTGCCACTTGTTGTTCGCCTTTGGTGGCACCTGCCCTCGGTGCACCTGTGCCATCCCTCCTACTCCCATTTGAGACTGGGCATCTCTAAAGACAAGGCATTTGCTACAGTACACTTCTTATGGGGGGCGGGGGCACAAAAGGTCAAGCGTGGACACACCACTGTGCTCCAGCCACGCCCGCCTTCACACAGCCTTCACTGCAATCTCAGTTCATTCCAATTCTGCGCACTGTTCACGGGCAGGGCGGGCTTGTGGCAGCCTGTGCCAGGTTTGCTAAATAGGCTGCGGTTGGGGCTGGGTGGGTGCCGTGAAATGGAGGAATGTCCCCTCTGGAATACAATGGTCTCAACTGTATGTCTTGAGAGGCTCATACCAGTACGCTCAGTATGGTGCCCCTGATTGAGTGCTTTCGCCGGAACATCCCTTGCCAGTTATGTAACTTGGGATAGCGATCATGCCAGCCCGTTTCAGTGCTTTTACCGTCTGTGTACACGTACCTAGAACATACCTAGCAAGCGGATCGATAGAGCTCATCAAGGGGATCGTTGGGGCACTTGGAACTGCAACCCCATACCAATCAAGCAGATTTGTAGAGCTGATCAACCTCCCAGTAGCCAAACGGCTAAATGGGACCCCAGGGCAAACCCTAGAAGCCCCCCTTCCATGACCCCTGCCGAATGGTTGTAGTTCCTAATACCCCTGCAATGCCGGCAATGGCTGCTGTGGCTGCTGTAACTTGCGGTGCCTTGCAGTGCATTGCTAGCTGAGTGGACCCGTTGCGAGGACCCCCAGAAGACAGCACCACAGTTGACACACACAACGAGGGTGCGCCTCACAGAGGACCTCACCCAGGGTGCACCTCGAACCCAGAACACGCCACCAGTTGGGAATTTGAAAGTATCCCATGACTTCCCAGACCTCCGTAAGGACAACAGTTGAGACACAACACCTTGCCCCATCACCCCCCTGGAAGGACCCGGCCCCAGTAAGATGCTCTACTGCTGCCAGCGCAGAGGACAAATGCAAAGGATCACACCCACAGTGCACCCCAAATCCATCGCACATCATCCAACCTGCACCTAGAACACCCCATGCCGCATCAACAAGGCATCCCAGGACAGCCACTAGCTCCGACAATCCACCAACAGCAATTCAACCATACTGACCAATTGCTGGCATCCCAATCTACGAATGCTGATGAAAGAAATGCCAACTCATCAATAACTTACTGGCCGACACCCCATCACGGTCCTCAGCACCAGACTGCACAAAACATCCCCTCCTCCCTCAAGATACTAAACACGCATATCAGCGAAAGAAAACAAAACCCTTTGAAAAGCCACCACAGGGAATGCCCAATCAGTGGGTAGGCCACAAAGGCCACAGAATGGCAAGGCTGGGGGGAAATTGGCTTGCGTGCGCGGGGGGGGGGGGGGTCGTTCGAGCCCCTTTCCCGGACCCCCCCCCTCTGGGCTCCCGTGATGGGGACCCCGACGGGCTCACGGTGACCCCCAACAGGCTGACAGGGGAGGTCGGGGGGGGGGGGGTCCTGAGGTACCACAACATATATGACTCAAAATGATCCTCACGATGCGCTGATCATTTTGAGGTATTGTATCATGGGGGAAATTTTTTTTGAAAAAAAAATCTTCCAGGCCGCTTGGCGGCGCACTTGGTGAGTCATCATCAGAGGTTTTAGACGAGCCTCTTGGGACTGGCCTGTCACGAGAGCCCCTTTCCTAGACACCCCCCCTCCTTTGGGGGGCTCGAACGACCCCCCCGTGCACAAGCCAATTTTCCCCATGCCCAATCAATGCATTGCCGATGCAGTCAACGGGTGCATGCCGTGTGCAACACCCACACAATCGTACCTGGCGACACCTTGCGACGTGTATACCCTCGGTCTGGCTCTCCCAGTAGGCAAGCTGGACCAATTAGTAGACCATGAAGCGTATAGGAGGGACCAACGAGAAATCTTGTGCGCTATACCAAGCGGCTTTGTGACGTGGCGTGTCTGAATTGGGGTCCCCACGGGGATCCTGGGGTTCCTGTGCTATGGCTGTCGGTCCTCTACTGTATTCTTGTGCCTCGTGTGTGGCCCTGCTGCGCGCATTGCTTCGGCTATGAGCCCATCTACTTCTGGCTGGCAAGTAGCTTCTGTGGGATTCTCCTGTGTTGGGGTCGCATTCGATGCGCCTGGGTCGTGATATGATGGACGGGCCTAGTGCACTGTTCTGGTCGTACCATGGGGCGAAATGGTCGGTGCTGCTGGACCATGGAAGGTGTCCCGTGTGGTGTTTGAGTCCGCTATTGGTCTCCACAACTCCGCGTGCCCAACCGCGGGTTGTTGGGGCATCGCATGGGACTACAGTCGTAGACGTCCGCTAATGCTCGGAATCCCAAAGCCTCTCCACATCCCGGGGGTCGTCGGGAATTGGAGGTATGAGGGAGGAGCAGGACCGCGGGCAGCACGGGGGGACCTTGCTGTTGACGTCATAGCCCTGCTGGACGAGGATCTTCTCTTGGCCATGCAGGAACACATGGTCCATGAACAGGAACCGCAGGAAATTGAGGTGCCTGTGGAACTTTGGCAGCAGTTTCAAGACCAAGGGCACGCTACGGTTCTTCGCCTCCTGCCCCTCCGGGTACACGACGGTGGTGTTGATGAAGGACCGGCACATGCCAGGCAGCGTGGGGGTGGCCGTGAGGGAGAGGTAACTGATGGCCCCAGTCTTCTGGTGACGGATGTACGTGGCAGTGTTCGGGGGCTGGAAATCCAAGTACGACTCCGAAAGCCCGGGGACAACGATGTCCGGATCCACCTGAGGGACGGCCGCGGAAATCTGAGCCCTGGCCTCTGCCGGCCCCCTACCGTAACCCCCTGTACTACGCTGTGTTTTGGCGCCCAGGTGCAGCCCCCCATGTTGACACCCCCTAAACATTTTGGCCCCCTGTAGGGGGGTGGCAGCCGCATGGGGTCCCGGGTACTCCAACATACATATCTCAACATGATCCCCTCGTCGCACTGATCATTTTGAACAAACATATGTGGGGTGGAGTTTTGGAAAAAAAAATCTTTTACCCCCTGGGGGGTCCGGTCCCAGCAGCCAAATTGGCGGGGGCTGGATGGGGGACGTAAGGGGTTAGAAAAATTTTCATGTTTGGCATACATATTTGGATTCCCCATGAAACTCTTAGCTTTTTGAGTATTTAAACTTGGGGTAAAAACTAAAATTTACCCTCCACCAGATGCTAGAACGATTTTTCTCGCGCTTTCGGCACCAAATGTGGTCAGGACCTTCTAAACATTTTTGGCCATCTTGAGGGATGGGGGGGTGGGGGGGTCGACGTCAAGGGCTGCAGCTGCGCGCCCCCCGTGGTCCAGGCCCTTTGGAGGTCTGAGTCAGGCTTGATGGCCCTGCCTGCACTTGACGGCAGGGCGGAGTACTGAGCGCAGGGGGGGCACTGAGGGCAGAGCCGTAGCAGGGCGAGCCTTACAAAAGCGCGACACGTCGCCTCCGTAGACATACCGAATGCTGGAACCCGTTCTGCACCGTGGGGCTTCGCGTGAGGGTGAAGGTCTGCGGTGCAGCGTTGTACCTGAGATGGGGGTTCAGGAGGGTCATGCGCCGCGCGGGTGGCACAGCGCCGCCGATCGGGACCGCAGGCACCACGCGCCGAGTCACTTGGGAGCACGCCCCGCCTCTGACTCAACCCACAGGCCGCCACCGCGCAATGCACACTTTCGGCCCCACTTCGCGCCCACAGAGGCCCCTAAATCTTCAAAACTGCGCAATCTAAGGACAGCAATAAAAATCGTGGCGTGGGAGCCCGCGCGGATGCGCGTGCGTCTCTCTCTCTCTCACCCCCCCCCTCTCTCTCCCTCCCTCCCTCCCTCTCTCTCTCTCTCTCTCTCTCTCTCTCTCTCTCTCTCTCTCTCTCTCTCTCTCTCTCTCTCTCTCTCTCTCTCCCTCTCTCTCCCTCTCTCCCTCTCTCTCTCTCTCTGTGTGTGTGCGTGTGTTTGTGTGCCGCTGCCCGAACGCATTCGAAAGTGCGACAGGGTTCGTTGTGACGTGCCACTTACGAACATGCCCCAGACCTGACCTCAAATCCACAAAACTTTTTTTTCATAAAACAACCGCTTGTTTGTTGCACGACATTTGGCACGCCGACTGTCGATGGTTGACAACCAACATATGTTACTGGACCACACGTTTCTGACGCCCACTCCCCGCAGCTACACACCGATTCGGGAACGGGGGGCGCTTGTCCGTCCCCTTCCGGAAGGCCGCGTGGTGGGCCACAATCACGTGCGCGGGATCCAGAACATTTTCCAGAAACGTGTCCCATCCGTAGGGCATGTCCGTCTGTTCCCAGTTCCCGGACCACGTGGCCTGTGGGTTCGTTTCCGCCGTCTCGATTGCCTCCGCGATTGGAAGGCGCTGCGCGGCTGCCTCCGCCTCCGCAGTGGACCCAGCACCGCCGGGCTCGCCCCACACCCACAGCAGACCGGCGGCCTCGCGCGTGGGGTACGGTATGGCACAGGCCTGTAGAACCAGGGGACATGGGGCAGTGATGACAGGGGCAGGCGGGCTTTCAATTGGAGGGGGGGGGGCGGGGTTGATAGAGCCCCCTGGCTAGCCCTCCCCCCTCCACCTCAAAAGGGGCTCGATTGACAGGACCCCCAAAATCCTAACGAGACTGACCCCCGGGCCGCGGAGGTGACCCAGACCCAAAAATCGGCAAAAAAGAAAAGGGATTTTTGGAATCAGCGCGTCAAGGGGGGCTCAGAAAAGTCATCATTTGCCACATATTTGGTGAAAAAAAATTGACCATTTTCAATGCTCAAAAAAATTGTCGGCGCCTTTGGCGCCAGAGTTCAGAATAACTGATTAATGGTCCTGTCAATTGAGCCCTTTTCCCAGACCCCCCCCCCCAGTTTTGGTGGGCTCTATTGACCCCCCCCCCCCCCCAAGTTGAAAGCCCTACTGCCCCAGTGAGCAGGCACGAGGAAGTTTTGGAATGCCACACCCGAAGCCGTGGTCGCCAGGAGAGCGGGGCAGACAACAACGGTGGCTCGTGAGATTGGGAGTCTGGGACAAAAAATGGCTGCCCAAATGGGGGTGCCATCACTGCACTGCGTGTACTGATGACCATCAGTGCACGCATCAGAGAATGTGGCGTTTCAGGGTAGTGTACACTCCCTGTGAGGGTAGGCAGGGATGCCGTGGCCTAAGAGGTTTCCATGTAACAAGGGTCCCCTCCACTCCAGAGACCTCACCCCGAGGGCGTTGATGGCTGGAGCCGCCCACACCCCCTGCGACAGAGGCCATATCCTCATGATAAGAAAAAAGCTACGGCTCTCATCGCCGCCCTGGAGCCAACAGGTGTACAATTCAGTGAATTGACCATGGCATTAGCCATGAATATGCTTGCACACACTGTCCTATTGTCTTGTATGGTGTTGTTGGGTTGTGGGTCATAGCAACCCAACGGTGCATGTGATGAACTTGAATGGCGTTGTCAGAGCAAGAGGTGTTGTTGGTGGGGCTACACTCTGCATCAGAAGACTTTGCTAAAGAGTCCAAAGCGTCCACCGCAATGAAGAGCCACAGATTTATCTCAATGGATGAGCGGAGACTTGGCACACTCAATGGGGGATGTGAGGTGGTCAGCCGGGCACTCTGGGTGGAGGTGGGATTTGCTAGACTACTCATATGGGATCACAACACAGTCTAGAGATGATGGTAGGCCCACAATGGTTGCAGGAACACGCTACTTTGTGGGGCCTTGTTTAAAAAAAACGCTACCTACTTGCAAGACTTTGGAATTCGTTCAATTGCAAAAGCAACAAACTACAACATTGAACTTTTGTTCATACGCATGCATCGCGGTATGCCCAATTACCCACAAAAGGGTGCCCCCCCAAAAAGGCACTTCCAAGTTTTCACGTGTACAGACAAACAGCGTCACCCATTCCTTGCATTAAGTGCCTAGTGCCCAAATTTGAACAACATGGTTTGTGCACATTACCAGTGGTGAGATGAGATCACGATTATTGGGGAGGGCACATCGCACGCTGTGCGCAAACTCAGCCGTTTTGGACCCCCCAATCAAACAGAAGTAAATGCAGAGTGACGTGAGAATAGGCCGTGCACCAACGCATCGTGTGGCGCTGGGCGCACCGCAAGCACCCCCAGGGGAAGTGCTCTCCATGGGGAGCTAAGCGTATGGCGCAAAAAGCAGGGCACTAGTGGAGGGTATCGTGGGGCCACCTCAGCGTCCGCGCACTAACGCAGGCGACACACCTTGGGCATGCCACGGAGCTTGTCCGACTCTGACTCCGGGGCTTGAGGAAGGGCAACACAGCTCCCGTCGCCCGCGAACTTCCAGGCGTGGTACGCACACATGAGGTTGCCGTCGGGTTCGATCCGTCCCTCGCTGAGGGGCGCCAAACGATGGGGACATCGGTCTGCAAACACGCGCCACTGCTCAGCACTTTTGTCCCACCAGGCCACCAAAGTTTGGCCTAAGAAGAACGGAGCGTTGCAGTACAGGCCCGCATTTGGTTTGCATCCAGAGAGGCAGAAAGGACATATCAGCGCAAAACTGAGATACATGTACTTGGATGCGCACTGGACATGCACTTTTGGCGCTCGGGATACAGACCAGATCAGGGATGCATTTAAAGGGGAAAGGGCACCCCGAGGGGGGAAAGGTTCGAAGCCGTTACTGCCGGTTACAAATGCCGTTGGAACGGGGGAGTTAGAGCAAAAGAGCAGAGCAGCTGGATCTCAGGCTTGCTACTTCATGCATCCCTGCACCGGACAAAGGCTGCAGAGACGAGGAAGATTTTTGGCCATCCCCCGGCCCCAGGACGATACAGTCTGAGCGAGACACACAACTATCACGACTCTGTCACAAAACTGCCAGAAATATGTTGTCATTAAATCAATAAATTGCAATGAAACAATCGGCCGCAAACACGCACACGTCCCTAAGGCAAGTCTGTCACGCGAATACCACAGATCTGTTACAGCAATAGTTCACGAATCTGCCTGAGGTCCAGGCGGGGGCTGGAGGGGTTGGGTTGGGTGGAGCGTGTGTTCACCCCCGTATTGATGCGTGCTGAAGCGCCCCCTCAGTCTGAAGACAGTGAGGCTGACGTGTCAGGGCATTGCGAGCTCGGCGCTGGACTGGGGGCCAAAAATACCGCTGACTCTGTCAGGGGCAGACGTAGTGACGTGCACCACATCCCCTTTATGGCCGGACAGGCCAGACAGGCAGGGTACGCCGAGCAGCAATGCAGCAATTCACAGGGCTGCACTCCAAATGGCCAGGTCCCATAGTGCGAGTTACAGTGGGATGCATGATGCCACACACCCCAGCAACCGTCTACCAGTGCGTAGCCCGAGGACTCGGTGTTAGGACAAGGACTGGGCGCAACGGGTATGACACGCTTGGAGCACCATGATGCCCTTCCACCCCTTCCGCAAACAGTGCCCGCAACCACACAACCACGTTTCCAGATCTCTGCTGCACGGCGTGAGGCTGGGCCACCCTGAGGCACTTTGCCATGCTTCGAGTACTTCCGAGTTGTGCGCACGTACCAGACTACTCGTTTGCCTTTATGGCGTCCCGCTTCTTCCGCTGCGACACCTGCGGCCACCACTTGTGCCGTAAGGCCCACAAGCGCGGGGGTTGGATGGGAGGGGGAGGGGCACACCGACTGCCACACACTTGAGGAGTCCAAACGGCGGTGCTGCGCGGCACGACTCTTATTACTAGGCTCAGTGGCGACGAGAGGACGGGGGTTGGTCTGCGTGCGACCCCTAAAAAATCCCACAGAGGCAAGCGCATGGGCCACCGCCGGGGCCATGCGCCTGCCTCGAGGCGCCTGAAGGGACGAGGGGCGTATGAGGCACAACCGTAACTGCCGGCCGGACCTGCTCTGTGACGTGCAGTGAGCCCGAGTGACACAAGGGTAGCGGATGCGTGTGGTGTGGCTGCAAGGTTTGGAGGGGCGAGTGGTGGCTGCCGTAATGCAAATGCGCGGCCTGCTGGACAGGCAGCACCGCCACGGTTTCGAATGGTGTCGAACCGGAGTCTGCGGGCAGATCCGTAGTATAGAGGGGGCAGCCCATGCGCACCAAATGGCCTGCAGTCTGGAGACTGTAAAAACACGTGGTGCGACACACTTTTGAAACTTGGGGACCGCATGGGATACAGACTTTTGGATCTGGGGCACAGTGGGAGTGTATTGCTTGGGGGACATACATTATCCACAGAACTGCAACGGAACGGATCGAGCAGAACGGCAACAGATGATGAGCAGTTTAAAATGCATTCGCCCATTGGACGCACGTGGCATATCATACCTAAGACCATCACTTTATGAGGACGGTTCTTGTCAGTTATGTTGAGGGTCAGGACCGGCCACCAGTGCTTGAAAAAGTTGAATGCGGCGCCCTGAGCATGCAGAATATGAGGCATTGAAAGTGCCTCTTGCGGGCTGCAGTTATCTGGAAACCTGCTTCCTTTGCAGAATGACCCCATATGGTGGACCTTACGAAAACATTAAAAAATGTATATTGGAGGTTACTTTTGATCCAACTCGTCGCAATAGTGCATGTTGATCGTTTGGCACCATCGCTCTCCATTCTTGTTTTTGAAACTGCTGGCGGATTCCTCCTATTTGGCTCAAGGCACGTGCCACGAGGCTGTGGACTGCAATATGGTTGCAATGACGTGTGCCATGAATATGACCGTTTTGTGTGTGGCATGACGTCAGACACATCATTCAGTTGTTATGTCGGCTTCTCGGGTCACCAAAGGCTGTAATGCACCATTCGTGTACAAATTATGAAAAGTAGAAAGGCAGAAAGGCTGAAGAACACAGCACAACAAGCGTTGACGGGTCACATTCTAAGCGACCATGGACAGTTGTCTCAATCTACATCTTGTCATGCACAAGTGCATACAATTTTCAATGGAACCACAGTCTGCACCAGCCAATCCAGGGCTGAGGAACATGTTTCTTGCACTACTTCTGCACATGGGCGTCCACAAGGCATCTGGGCCTTGCGGTGTTCACCATTGCGGCATAGGCTGTCTTGACTCGCAATCTCACACTACAAATACTATTAGGCTTAGGTCTGCGTTCACCAGTGACACAAAATATGGAAGCCCAGGGCCGCATCGGAGGATTATTTGGACACCCAAGGATCTGTGCAGATTAAATGCTAGGCTTGCGCCAGCCCTCGTTTTTCTAAATTTTCGACCGCGACAAACCGGATGCCCATGAAATGCCGTGAGTGAGACACTAGCAACAGCACAGTGGTCTGGGTGTGGGGGTCGCACCAGCAGGCCCCGGTTCCTTTCATCTTGTGTCGATAGCGCTGAGATATTTCAAGTTTTTGAAAGCAACTGTAATCATTTCATGCTGGTTTGAATGGGCCTGACTTTAAATTCCAAAAATGGTTACACTTGCGTTCAAAAAATTGGAATATCTTCAGAGCGATTGGGGCCGTAGGAAAATAAGTGAGCGGGTTACTTTTCCAGTGCAATGCAGGCGCACTGCAGGGCACACACCGCAAGGAAAGCATTCATTGAAATTGGCAGAAAAGAGAGCATTGCTGTTGGGGCACTGGGGGCATGTCCATCTGGGGACTCGGGGAGAGGAGGGGCCGCACGCAACGACGCGAGAAGGCATTGCACTTGCCGCGGTATTGTGCCGTCTTGCCCGGCTTGGCTGCGGCAAGCCGCATCTGGTGCATCCGGCAGACTTCGCTCCGAGCATTGGTACGTCCTGGCGGATGCACTGGTTCGAGTTTTCAGGAGGACATTGTCCACATTGTTTGTCCACAGGGGAAACGAATGTTTGGTGGTCGAGGGCGGGACAGTTGTCCCTGTGTTAAGAGGCGCTGTTTCTGTCCCTTGGCGTCCCTCCCATGCCGGGACCCGCATGTCACTGTCACACGAAGTCTTTCCGAAGACGATGGCGTTTGGAGGCAACTGATGTGGGAAATGTAACATAGGACCCGGGGGTTCCGGATCACCCGGTTTTGCACACCAGCGGTGCGCAGCATTTCCAGGCCTTTTGCCTTTAGGGGAAGGGGGGCGGGGTTGCCATAAAGGCTTGGAACGTGGGAGTGGGTGGGGGCTGGGGGCTGCGAGCAGCCACACGGGGCACGGCGAAACGCGTTTGCACGGCCCAATCCACAGCTGCCGCACGTGCGCGCTTGAACAAAACAATCCGAAGCCTTCCAAATTCAAGCGCACAGACCTCATCGCTCACAGTCTCATCAGGCACCTCCTCAGACTTGTCGGCCACGGTCGCGCATAGACGCATGCTCCCAGGGCCCATGGGGTCAGAGAGCGGCGAGTTTCCCATTCCTGCACGTGTTCGTCGCACCATCAACACGAGCCCTGCCGCCACGGCAGACAGCGAAAACAGTGCACCATCCATGAGGGATGTCAGCCACCGCAGCACTTGCGCTGACCCTGGCACTTCACGGAAATTCGGACCCCGAGTGCGGTGGGGAATTCGGTGTCCACTGGCGTCCTGAGGCATTGGAGGACCAGTGACTGGCGTAAATATGCTGATGAGACCGCTGGTGGTGAGTACAAGTGCATATAAATACACGTACATGTCTGCAACGATGTGCAAACGAGTTCAGGAAGGTGATCATATTAAAGAGCATAGCACATGGGCTGTTGGGAATGTCGTCCCCTTCGGTGTCCATCAGTTGGAGAACGTGAAGAAGAGCCCCTTACGCCGACAGGACTGGAGGCTCCCTCAGTGTAGGCCTCTGGTGTGCTCCTTGGAATACCTGCCATGGACGCATGCCGCATGCAAGTGAGTGCAGGTGCGCACAACTAAATTCAAGTGCACGCAAATGCGTGCAAGCACATACCAGTGTGTGCAGGTGGATGCAAGGTTTGATGCAGGTCAAGCACACGCAAGGGCCTGCTGATGCACACAAGAGCATGCAAACACAAGCCAGTGCAAAGAGGTGCACGCAAATGCATGCACCTCCAAACAGAGATACGCAAGCATATGCCACTGCACGGGACTGCGTGCAAGTGCATGCACGTCGCATAGTACCGCGGCGGGTGTCCGTCACGGGTCCGAGACAGCAGCAGGTACGCCCAATGGGAGTGGAGGCCCCGCTGCAGCACAACTCACAGTCATTGCAGAACCTCATCCCCTCCGGCGCAGAAACCTTCACGACGGGCGGTGCATCATCGTCTGCCGACCCAACTGCCTGGGCATCCCTCTTCGGTGCCCTGGACACGGGCTTCCACAACGCCATTCCTTCACGAGAGGCAGAATCGATTTGGATGGGCTGGCGCAGCACGTGCTGTGGTACTCGAGATGGTGCAACCTGAGCACAGAGCGCGTTGAATGAGCCGAAGGATGAAGTGCGACCTCCTTGTGGCACCGGGCACACCCTCATCGTACAGGGAGGGCGGACCACTTGCCGGCTACTGCACCCGTGCCCCCCAAAAACCATGCACCAACCACGAGGCGGTAGACTACGCCCGGGGGGCGTTGCACAGACAACGGCAGCAGGACCCAAACACAACCGCGCCCCCAGAACCCCCATCCACGCTCTTTGTGTGCGAGCCGGGCACATCCCTCCTCAGTTGAAAATGGTGCGACTGGGACAGGGATCTCGTGCTTGAACAGAGCCGTGCGTATGCAGGGGCAATCCTCGCGGGGTCTGGGCTCCATTACAGCAGCATTGGCTTCAAATCACATAGAAATGAACAGGAATGGAGAAGCAGCACGTTGCTACGAGTCAAGCCGATTCCTCACATGCGGCCACTACAACCGGCTGATATGCGTGTTGCCTTCTTGACTACAGAAACAGTGAACAGAAAAATATAGCGGTCACCGCATTTACACAAGGCCGGGCTAACACAAGAAGAACAAGCCAAACAATCATCATTTGGGGCACCGGAGCCATCTGAGGTCCAACAAAGACAAAAGTCCCTTCTGATCGTGCACCTTGGCCATAATCTGACGATACCCCGCACGCCAGGGCTGGAGTGATCCTCCAACAGAACGCTCCACATCGTCCCCCACAGCCACAACACACATTTCAAAAGCACACCGACGTCCCGTTTGAAGCCTCACAAGGAGCATCCTGTAGAGCGCTGTGGTATTGGTGTAGATGCATGTGCAGTGAGGGACATACCCATGTTTGGATGTAACCCCCACGTCCAGAAGCTACAAGATCACGGCATGCGTCAAACGTTACTGCAACTCCGAGCAGGGCCGCAATGGCACAGAGAATGCTCACAGCCGCGACTCGCGATGCAGACATATCAGGCCATCTACATTGAAACATATCCGTGATCTACCTGGCAACAGACGACCGTGTGTGTGGGGGGCAGGCCCTGCATAGAAGGGGCGCCAGCACAGTCCGCCAAAATGAACGCCGGGCAAACAAGACGCGGGACTGGGGGTGACAACTATCTGGTGGGTGGGGCCAAAGGCGGTGTTTATGGGGGATGGGGAGATTTCGGGCTAGGACATGGGCGGGAAAAATTTCGTGAGGGGAAAATTTCGGTACACCCGCAATTTTGGTGTGGGGCCAACAGATGCGGGAAACTTCAACACCCCCAACCCTTGGTTCCTTGTAGACAATCAGTTGTGTAAACTTTGGTAGGCCCAAATTTTGAACAATGCCAACTCATTAGCGATTAAAAAAACGGAGCAAGGCCCAGGTTGGCTGTCAATCTTCCACCCCCCCCCAACCAGCTGCAAAGGCCAAGGAGGAGGAAGTACCCCAAATTGCACAAAAACTTTTCATGGGGAGAAGTTCGGCACCAAATTGAGAAACGAAAATTTCCACCGAAATTGTCCCCTTATGAAACCCCCCCCCCCTCTACATTGAAAGATGTGAGAACCATGTGGTGGTGAGCCTGTGGTCTGACGGATCATTGACAGAAAGATTGATACCCTAAGCCTCTGGCATTAGCCATACAATTTTGTGCATACCGGGGGGCGGGGGGGGTTAAACTGTGCGGGGGGAAATATGAATCTACAAATTCTGGCACGACAAAATCTGTGCCACTTCTTAAAAATGAGCGAACAAATTATGCATGGTTCCCAACAATTGCTCATGAGAAACAGTGGGCGCTCGCAATGCCTAACAGATACCTTAAAACACCGAACAAATTGCGTACAAAAATTTCGTACAGAATTTGAATTGCAGAAATTGCAGCTTGCATAAACCCCCCCCCCCCCCCGGGATGTAATACAAAGCAAGCGCCACAACTGAGCAGTTATTTTCTCATTTGTGGCATCGATGTTGGTCATTCTGGTATGGTGGTGTTGATATGTTGCATCATTCAGCATATGATTTTGCATCACGAGGCATAGGGGCCACGTGAAGACATCCTCGCTCATGCTTGGACCACCGCAGGTGAATCCAATACATTTGCCACGCTACACAATCATGGGGACGAGACCGATGTTTGCACTATGTGCGGTGAGAACCGCACCACCACCCTGCGGTTGGTGCAGTGCTGACCCACAAATGTGTACGAGGCACAGTGGAAGTGTTGAATACAATGCAGCTTGCATACACATTTGGTCATAGGTCTGCAGGGATGGGCTCAGGGTATGTTTGGCTGGTGGGGTGACATGCTTCTGGCATTCTTGAAGGATTCTCTAGGCAGGGCCAATCTGGGGGTTGCACATAAGCATGTGTGTCAAAAACAGGACAGGCGCCGGGCGAACAATCCATCAATCTCACTGAGCCCCCGCCTTTTCGAAGAGGGGTGCCCAGGCAAGGGGATCAATTGAGCACCCCCCCCCCTTTGTCCCGTCGTGGCCCAAGGTAGCACATCAAAGGAAAGCGTTGGGATATGAGAATGCCTGAGAATAACTGCCCCCACCGCCAACCCTGTTTGAAAGACGGTGGGCGGGGGAGGGCAGGGGGGCCGCTCTCCAAGCCAGGGCAAACAGATGCCTCTTCAAAACCCCACCCACCCAAAATCAAGGCTTGCGAAAACAAACAGGTTCCGTCATGCACGACGTTTGCATGGACTGCATAACAGTGTCCCAGGCAGACAAAGGGCACAATATGATGCTGCATGCCTCACGGATCGAAACGAACCAATTAGGTATTTTCACATGTTCCACCGGTGACCGTGTGGATGCAACAATGAAGGGACCATCGGAGAAGGGGGACCAATTTGCGGTGTTGGAGTACATGAAAGGTGGGAAGATGGTCACACACCCTTGTGCCCCCCTCCCAAGAATTGAGTTCAGGCATCTTCAAGTTGTGAGAATGTGCAATTGTTCCGCATGGTGTATGATCGCAAGAAGGGTTTCCAAGCCGAACATTTGTAGGCTTCGCATCCTTCATTGCTTGTGCCAGCATGGGTGTGAACCTGAAATTTTCATGTTCCCAAGGCTTTCTTGTGTTTGCATGCACTGGGAAATATGGGTGGAGGTCAAGGTGCACTCATACCATGCGCATGCGCACGTGTGTGCCAGTAGTTGTATGTGTTGCGCAGAAGCTACGCCCTTGTCCAAGCTACAGTGGGCGTAGGGACCGTAATAATTCCGTACATTGGCGTAGCTTATACAAGGGGGGGTGGGGGGTAACATGGCTTAGAGAGTCCATTGTCCTGCACATTCCCCTCAAGAAAGTTTCACCACCAAAGTCTATGATTATTTGCCCTGTATCTGCCAATGCCTATCAAGCTGGGCCTCGGTCCCCGCTACAGACGGTTCCTTGCACAGGGGGGAGGGGTGTTTCCACCAGTGTTAGCGGTGTAGATTCTTCTGGCAACTTGAAGCTGAATTTTGTGCTCTCTGTGGGTGACTATGGGACCAATGGTGGTTTTTGTTGCATTTTGCACTTGGACATTGCTTTTTCAAGAACATTTGTGAATGAAAATATTTTAGTGCAGGGGTGTAGGGGGACCATATGATTTGGTGGTGTTTGTGTGCCACATGAAATGTGTGTAAGGCAATTCACAATGGACATCGATGTAGAGACAAGACGTGCCGTGTCACTCTCCCCTCATCCTTTGCGACACCTACCACAATTGCCACCATGCAATGGTTCCAAATTTGTGTGTTGCCACATTTTAACCCCTTTCTTTTTACTGATCTCGGACGATGCGCCAGCACATGCGTCCACGGAATCTGACGTGGAGCCAATACCTGTGTATCTTTGTGGAGAGCGATGGATGAACGGGCATCCATGGCTCCATGTAATTGGCAAACGTGACAACAAACCCATGTCTTATGTGGCTGCACTACATCTTGTACGTAATTAAAACTACGTACACAATTATTACGGTCCCTACGCCTATTGTAGCTTGGACAAGGGTGTAGTTTATACAAGGGTGGGGGGGGGGGTAAAAGACTGTTGATGTTTTGGACAAGTGGTTGCGAAGATGTCCAGACAAACATGGGCTGGGTAGGGGTGGGGGGCACCATTGTCTGCCGTTTTGCTGATACTTCAGTGCATTGTGAACGATTCATTGCTCTGGAAACGCCCCAAGTGGGCCAAAGACATGTCACCTTATGAGCCCAAACAGAGCCAATCGCCGGGGATCCACCCAACTCTCAGAAAAATGGGCCGCTATAAAAGGGGGCAATTTCAACATACACCTGCACTGAAAAGATTCGGGGGGGGGGGGGCTTGGAAGGCAGTGTTCATCACGTAGGGGGAATCTTTGCACTGCACGCGCACTGCGCGCTACTTTTAGACTATGTTCCCCCCGAAGAGCCCCCAAGCACACCCCTTGGAAACGCCCTTAGAATTAGGTGACCCAAACTGCCCCAGCTCAAGAAAGTTGCAAACTACCTTCCCTTCACATAACACACATTATGCACAACTAGAAAAGCCATGAACAGGCATGGGTTGCACCATTTTTAGCGATGGAGGTTGGGTTGGGGCAAACTTGCATGTAACCTGATCCATGAATGCCCTTTCCCTTACGTACATGGTACTCACACGAGCCTTAATAGCGTCCTTGTATCGGATAATCGGACTTGCTTCAATACTTCCACTTCCCAATGGAATCTTTGGCCGTCCGATGCGTGCTTGTCCCCCTGAGTGGAAATGGCTCTTCGCCACTCTGCAGAGATATAATGTAAAGCATTAAACACAATCAAGGCAAGAGAGTCGCAAACGGCATTGCGTGTAGTAAAGAGGGCAGAAATGCTACGTCACCCCTGCATTCTCAGGGATCCCCAAACAAAGGGGGACAAAATCAGAAGTCAAAACCTCCGCTAGGGGTCACCATGATGCCCCTAGGGGCCCCTAGCATCTCAAAGTATGGGTCTCTAGTACGGCCAAACACCCAAATAGTTGCACTGCTCTTAAGGCTCCCCCTTATTGCACCGTTTGGAAAATTTCTCTGCTGACCTGAAACTACGGCATTCTCCAACGTGTCAAAGTCAATGCGCTCTTGCCTAAAACGACATTAGGACTATCCTACCTGCCGCTTGTGTCTTCTCAGTGCCCGTGTGCACAGTGTCCTTGTCACAACAGCCAGAAATGCTGTTGTTCCCGTCATTTTCACTGCTTTTACTGTGGTTCTTGTAAGGGGGTGGGGGGATACAATGGATACAAATGAACAAATGCATAGAAGGTTTTCTACATTTTGCGTGTTTTCTACGCAGAGAGGTTAAAGGATCAAAATTGCACTAGTGACGGTTAGCCTAGTTCAAATTGCCCACCTAGCTTTCATGATGGGATCCATATTTTGCACATTTGCCATGGGGTCTTGGCATAGAGGTGAAAAGAGCAGAAACACATCAACATATCGGGCACAAAAAAATAGGGGTTCTTGGGGGTTCCTCCATCTTTTGCACTTTATTCTTTCCGATCTTTCTCACCTCACCCGGTTGTTTTGCTGTGACGCCACGAGAGGTGCTGAGTCGGGGCACAACAACGCGACTGCAATCGGACAAATGCAACTCAAGGGCTTGCACTAAGGGCTTTACAGATGCAAAGTGAAAAAAGGGTCTTGTTCTCCAATTTTGTGCTTTTCCACGGGTAGGTTCCCGTAACTAGCAGCAACCATAGAACTAGAGTGAGAATCGACTTGTCACTTCTTTGGCAGGGTCATCTAGTCTGTCCGCTGCATTGTTTCCAAACACAAACCAACAACATATGATAGTATTTTCATACAAAATAACTCTCTACCTGGTCTGGTTCAACCATTCATTGCTCCCAACCTTGGAACAAATTTCATTTGCACTTTAATCTTCACCCATTCGTATTCCCAGAACCGTGACTTTCTACTCACCAACATCTGTGTATGCATGACCATCCTTTTGAAACCTTGAGCCCATTTCCTCACCTTCTGATAAACAGATTCCCTATTGGCAGTACTGAGCGCAGTGGCAATAGGTAGTGAAGACTGTGGTGGTGACCTTCCCCCACTGTGTGTACCCAGACATCAAGAATACACAGGCCCCAGACATGAACCATGACCGGAGTAGGTAGGCAGGATACCCCAGGTATGGCACAATCATCCATGTTCATAACATGTGTTTGTCTATTGCTTGTAGCATAGTACACTGAATGAACTGATTGGACTCGATGTGTACTGACGGGGGGAAACCACCATGCGCAAAAAAAAAAAAGTCCATCGGACCACTGTACATGAAAGATATGGAAATAATTCATCTTAGAAAGTTGCAGGCTTTGGCCTTTTGTGCCAACACTTGCTCTGATTTCAGTGCAAACAATAATTCTTGTTCTTTAAAAGGACCACAGCCATATGCGGGACTAGAGGCTGATCTCCACCACGTTAACACTAACGGGCGGGGGGGAAGCGATCTTCAGTGGAGGGATGCAAAACAACCCTCCCGATAAAATTAGTTTTGCCTCCCCCCAAAGAATCATTGGAACTTGGCCGAAATTAAGCACCAGTGCTGAACTGGGGGGAGGTTCATGGAAGACAATTTTCTTCATGAGGGGCATCTTCTTGTGTTCCCCTTGCAACCCAGCCTCATGCACCATTTGTCGAATCATGGTAACAGCCCTCAGACTGACCATAGAGTGGCGTCAAACATTGTACGTATTTTGAGGAAAAATGCAAAATGAAACAAAAAGCAAAAAAAAAAAACAACAAAGATTGCAGAAAATTTCGAGCTTCATTACGAAATGCTCTATGCTCCTTTTCCTCACTTTCCTTTGACAATCCACCAACAAGCAATCACGAGACATAAATAATGAAACTATTTACCGTTTTTCAATCAATGAGGTCGAACAAATACCGGTTCTTGGCGACACTTGAAAAACTTGTTTTTTGCCTTACATACATTGACATATGACATGCAGTGGATGTGTGCCTAAAATCAACAAAACCAGTTTACCTCTCTTTGATACAACCATTTGTCTACACCATATAGGGTGGCACCAAGCGGTGAAGAAGCACATGTTTTGATGATGTTCTTAGGTGTTGAACAGATTGAGCTTCCTGTGAAACTTGGTCTTGCAACATTCGAATTGTTCTCAGCCATGTTTTCCAAAAATCTTGCAAACTCTGTCCCCATATCCATCTTCTTGGAGGTTCGGTTGACATGGTCCATGAACCGGATGGTTGCCCAGTAATCCCGTATATCAGGGCTGCAGGGCTCAGGGCAACCACAAACAAAAACAAGAGGAAAGGAAAAAAGCATTGAGTCTTTCAAAGTGCGCGATCATGCAAAAAAAGTCCCAATGGGCAAAGAAATTCAATGCAGATCTGATGATTAATTCCGAATTGCGGAAACTCAAACAGAAATTGTAATACAAACCTGATTGTGAAACAATTTTTTACCATCTGGCGTGATTGCACACGCGTACCTAAAATCACCAATCCCACTCGCACGTGCCGGAGCAACCCGAATCTGAGTGTCTTGTGTGATGCGGGACTGAATCCTTGCATGATAAATGGAAACCAAAATCAGAATTGCTGGTGGTCACAACGGAAATCTGAGATCTGACATGATTTGACATGATTGGGGGACAAATATCAATGATGGGGGCTTGAATCAGCTGAATCTCTGACACCTGAATTACACCCCCCTCCTACGAACACACCACGGGTGTGGCTGAGGTCAACGAACGCGTAGCTGAGGTTGGCAGCAGAAATCAGTACAGATTCACACGCAAATCCATCTCCAATACCTAAATCTGAGCAGAGTTGAGACACATTAAGTGTTTCCTCAATACCTCATGTGTGCAAACGTTTTTGCTTGCTCGTTGGTGTCGTTTTTTTTTGTTCAGACTAAGATGAGCTGGTGTAGCCTGCTCAGTTCACAGTACTTGAGATAACCTCTCTGGATCAAGGTTCAGAGCTGTCCAGTGCTACGATGATCCCACAACGGGTGTGGTTTTTGCTTGCTCGTTGGTGTCGTTTTCTTCCCAAGTTTGGAAAACATAGGGGAAGACAAAGATGAAGCAAATTGGTTGGTAAAAAAAACCAAGAGTTGCAGCGGTTGTGGAAGCCTGTTGGAAATCAGAGTACACGCCTGGCATTGGCCATCGAGATCCAACCCCACGTGGAACGCAGGGCACGGTAGCCTTATTTGACAGTGCTTGTCCAAAGTCTGGTTGCAGAGGCAATCGGGCGCTGACCCCCAGGGGGGTGTCGGACACTTTGGTACAGGACACACCGAGTCACATGAAGCCATGTGCTTTGATGCTGCTCCATGGGGTGTGCACACGCTGGGTGCCCAGTTCAGAATCAGATGCTGTTCTGTGAATTTGACAGAAATTGTTGCAACTGGTTCCTGGGACAGGGGGTGGTTTCACCTGGCCACGTACATTAGCATCCCCAAGCAATTGCACTGCATGCACATCGCAGGAAATCCCCAATTGCCCAAGCGTGTTATGATGGATAACGGATGAAATGAGTACTATACCTCAATTCCTCCCTCATACCTGCAAGGAACCTCTTTGATGTGCAAAACAGAGATTCAAAAATAGAGAATGAATATGGAAATCATGCACCGCAAATGGCCACAAATTTCAAGTGCTTAACAAACTAGGAGACATCATTTGTGGCTGCAAAAAGACAAGACTGAACTTTGATACCAGCGGTCAGCAGCAAAAAATCAGCCATATTGTGTGCGAAACTTATGTGAAAAAAATTCCGACTGCGTGTTCTGGTAATCAGACCATTAACAAAAAGACCTGCAGAAAGCTATCGGCCATGAATGTACAACTGGCCTTGAGGAAGGTTCAAAACATCCTCGTGTGAAATAAGATGATCAGTCAGGCAAAACAATCGGTTGGTCAGGAAAAAAGACATGGTCTGAACAGCGGGCTGGCAGCAAAAGAAGGTGGTCAAGGTGACCCTTTTTTCGCATGAAAATGATAGCAATAAATAGATCCATGGCAGTGCTGGTGTTGGGGTACTTATGTATCCCGCACGAACACAGCTTGCCGTTTACAGGCTCGCAGAGGCCTTCATTCCAGCAGCAGTTTGCTGCAGGGAGGAAGGCAGCTATTTGACATCCTCTCCATCAGGCAGCATGAAACATTTGCCAATTTGCGGACCACCACTGAGAGACACCCTGACTATCCCATGTCTACTCCCCCAATACTGCTGCCTCTCACGTGAAATAAACTCAGTTGAGCTGCTTGCCCCACATGCAAGCAAATAGAAGGTGTATGAGCACCCAAGCAATAGGGAAGTACGGAATCGGGACTGGGAACATTGGGGGCATGGTTCATTGGGGGGCAGTGGAGCTTGTAGCTGGCCCCTTTCATTTGAGGAGTGGGGATGGGGTCTTTTCCAGGGAACACTCGCAACACGTCCACGCGGTACAGATGGCCCCTCTATAGTCCAAACAAATCAACAGCCTGCTGTGGAGTACTGATCTCCTGCAGGTCCCTGTAAGATGGTGCAAAGAGGATCAAAGACTGAGTCAATGGGGTGTCTGTTCCCAACAAACTCTGGCAAGATGAGCCGCAGGAACGGAGAAATACAAAGCATCTACTTTTCTTCCTGCCCTGCTCCTATTTTTGTCCTTGTCCTTGTCCTTGTCCCTGTCCCTTTCTCTATATCTCTTACTGGCACATTGCCCCGTACGCACATACGCACAACGCGTGCTGAAGCAAGAATCGCGGAGGGCATCCGTTGTCCAAAGGGCACCAAGGAACAACAATTGCAGACCGGGCTAGCCATGGCTCAGCACAAATGTGCTGTTCCATGAGCGATCCGCTTCCAACAGGCCCGATCGTCAGCGAACATCTGCGGAAAACCCTTCAGAGCCATGGTTCCCGGGGTCCACCGCACTTTCAATCCCCGCACTGCATGCGCATCGCATCCAGTGCTCGCCCTGGGGCACAATTCGTCGGCACTCATCAGGGCAGTCCCTAATGAAATGAAATGAAAAACTGCCGGACTCAGGTACACCTCAACCACAGCAGAGCATCGGCTGACGAATAACTGCCATATGTTTTGAACCGCCGTCGGTTGACAATCAAATACTGCCGGTGGAGTGCCACCTTCGTCGCTTATCCACAATCCTGCAACCAAACCTTCAGCTCTGCTTGGTGAAACAACAACAAACATCTCATTCCTAAAGAACAGCCCTGTCCCGGGCCTCTCTGCCCTAATTTGCCGTCTCAGCCCTGCCCCCAAGGAACATCTAAAGAAGGGCCTCCTAAATGACTGCCCGGGTATTGATAGGCTGCGTGTCCCTGTCACACAGACACTTGCTGCCATTCGTCCACGGGCTCAATGCAGAAATTCTATTGCCTTCGGCAGGGCACCTCAAAGAGGGGAGAGGGACAACCATTCTCGAGCTGCTGAGGCGGGAAAACTGCATAAGCAAGTTGTGCCCTAGACCCCTTGGGAGCCACCCCACCCCCAACACCCAAATAGTGTGACAAACGCATAAAAGGGGGCTAAAACATGCTTCACATGGGATATTTGATCATTTTGGATGGTCAAAGTATCACAAAAATCAGTTTCAAAAATTCTATTGCCTTCGGCAAGTCCACCTCGCAGAGAATCTACACCGAGCAACACGTACCCAAAATAGGGTGGAAACTACATAAATACGGCCTAAAACATGCTTTACATACCTTGGATGGTCATTTTAGGTGATCACGGTATCAAAAAAACAAGTTTCGATAACTTCGATTTTTGAGCTGCCCAGGGTGACAAACTGCACAAGCAGGTTGTGTACCAATCCCCTAGGAGACCCCCCCCCCGACCCAATACCCAAATAAGGTTACAAACACGTAAATACAGCCTAAAACATGCTTTACATTGCTTGAATGGTCATTTTGGGTGATGACAATATCAAAAAAACAAGTTTCGAAAACTTCCATTTTTGAGCTGTCCGGGGTGAAAAGCTGCATAAGCAAGTTGTGTACCAATCCCTTGGGAGACCCCCCCCCCCCTAACCCAATACCCAAATAGGGAGAAAAACATGTAAATACGGCCTAGAACATGCTTTACATACCTTGGATGGTCATTTTAGGTGGTCACAATATCAAACAAACAAGTTTCGAAAACTTCTATTTTTGAGCTGCCCGGGTTGAAAAACTGCATAAGCAGGTTGTGTACCAAACCCTTGGGAGCCCCCCCCCCCCCCCCGGACCTGATTCCCAAATCGGGTGAAAAACACGTAAATACGGCCTAAAACATGCTTTACATACCTTGGATGGTCATATTGTGTGGTCACAATATCAAAAAAAGATGTTTCGGAAACTTCGATTTTTGAGCTGTCCGGGGTGAAAAACTGCATAAGCAGGTTGTGTACCAATCCCTTGGGAGACCCCCCCCCCCCCCCCCCGGACCTAATACCCATATCGGGTGAAAAACACGTAAATACGGCCTAAAACATGCTTTACATACCTTGGATGGTCATATTGTGTGGTCACAATATCAAAAAAACAAGTTTTGGAAACTTCGATTTTTGAGCTGTCCGGGGTGAAAAACTGCATAAGCAGGTTGTGTACCAATCCCTTGGGAGACCCCCCCCCCCCCGGACCTAACACCCAAATAGGGTGAAAAACACGTAAATACGGCCTAAAACATGCTTTGCATAGTTTGAAATGTCATTTTGGGTGGTCACAATATCAAAAAAAAAAGTTTCGAAAACTTCGATTTTTGAGCTGCCTGGGGTGAAAAACTGCATAAGCAGGTTGTGTACTGGCCCATTCACTAAGCCATTATTGGTGGAAACAGTCATTTCGCGTCTTTGGCACGGGTTGTGGACGGCCCCAGGCAAGGCTAGAGACTGCAAAAAACGTCCTTCCGTATCCTAGTAGGCATATACTGTCACAACATCCCCACTTGCACCCCTCAGAGTAGGTACCACAGGGTCACCGAGGTCGACGAACATAGCAAAAATGGCTGAAAAGTGCATAAACTGCATAAGCGCTCATCCCACTCCGCCCCATACAAACCCCATAGAGTCGGGAGCCGGAAAAACTTTTTCGGCTCAAAATCGAAAAAAACCAAAAGATTCATGATTTTCGACCCAAAAAAAGGGGGGGTCATTTTTTGACCCCCCCCCCCACCCCCCCCCCCCCTCCCTCAAAAGCTGAAAAAAGTGGGTTTCAAGTGGGGGGGGTCTGGGGGGGTCCGGACCAAAAACTCATTGGGGGATGCGATTATTGGACAAAATAATGATTTTACAAGGGGTTAAACTAACAATTCAACCCCTTGGGGTAGGGTACGCGAATAGCCCCAAAATGGCCAAAATGGGGGGGTATGTGGCGTTTTCCCCATATATACGCCTGCCTGGCTTTGATCTAACAACCTCTGCGAGGTGATTTCCATTTTTGAGCTGTTGAGGCGGGAAAACTGCATAAGCAGGTTGCGCCCTAGACCCCTTGGGAGCCCCCCCCCCCCCCCACACCCAAATAGGGTGAAAAACACATAAGAGGGGCTAAAACATGCTTTACATGGCATATTTCATCATTGTAAGTGGTCACAATATCAAAAAAATGTTTTGCAAAATTTTCCATTTTTGACTTGTAAAGGGTTGAAAACTGCTCAAGCGGTTTGTGCTCACACCAAATGCCATTGAACCACCTACAAACAGCAATTTTGAAGCTTTTGGGGGGCCCGTGGCACGGGCTACATAGGCCCAGCGGCCACAACGTGGGTCCCCCTGGGTGCTCAAGTACCCGTATTGTCACTAAATCATCACCCAAACCCATCCCAGGGGCAACAGAAGGGTTTCGGAAAAGGCGAATTTCGGAAATCTTGCAGGTGTCACTAACCAGCCTACACAACGGCAATTTCGGGGCTTTTGGAGGGGCCATGGCTCGGGCTATATGGGCTTGGCAGCCACTACGTGGGTCCCCATGGGTGCTCAAGTACCCGTATTGTCACTAAATCATCACCCAAACCCATCCCAGGGGCGACAGCAGGGTTTCCGAAAAAGTCGAATTTTTGGAAATCTTGCAAGTGTCACTAAACAGCCTTATCCAGCGTGAAAACAACCAAGTCCTCACTAGCAAGGGCCCATAGGGGGGGGCGACCGGGGGTACCTGGAGTTCGGACCCGGGACCCCCGCCATGGGTTAGGGGGTCCATGTACAAGAAAAAAGTTGCCCGGGACCTGGGTCCAAATCCACACACAGCACCCAGAATACGCAAAGAAGTTTTGACCCCCCCCCCCGCCCCCACAAAAAGGGGTACCCGGGTACGGGGGGCTAAAGGGGTCAAAAACGAAAAATTCATTGGGGGATCATTTTCTCTCCTAAAATGATGATTTTACAAGGGGTTGGACATCCGGTACCATACCTTGGGGTATGGTACGCGAATGACACCAAAAAAGGGGGGTATATGGCGTACGCACCTGCGCTTGATCTAACAACCCTCTTGGCGTCGCTTGTTTTGCCCCCACACATGATGCAGAGGGGTGTGTGGTCTGGGTGCACAGGCAGCTCAGGACTGGATTCTGGCAAGGTCTGATCCATGGCCTGCCGCTCACCTTAGTATGCAATAGCAGCAGGCACATGATGTGGGGCAAGAATGCCACACATGCACTAATTCAGCAGAACCAAGCAGGGGCAGGCCTCTGTGTACAATCAACTTCTCTTTTTTTCCCTGCTCTGCTCAGCACTGGTGTGAGATGACGCCAGCATGCTGGTGCCTATTCATACGCACAACTGAAGCAGGGCATAAGCCATGCAGGGCTTGAGCTTGTGTCACCCACTTTTTGACTCTTCAATCCGTACGAATCAGGGGTCAGCATGGTGCCAAAGAAAGCAGGCCGTGCAGTCCCATGCTGCGGGCAAGACGTTTCATGCATGAGCATGTACAGGTCGCCCAATGGAGTGGCCTCCCGACTACAGGGGGGGGGGGAGTTTGCCAGGGGACAATTTCGACGGGGATAATTTCGCCAGGGGGAAATTTCGCCACTTTTCTTAACGGCGATATTTTCCCCTCCCGAAATCCCCCCCCCCCTGTACTGTCAGTTTTGGAAATGCTGCACTGTGGAACTGTCCGATCACCCACTGTTATGCCAACATCAGACAGGGACATGGGAGAATTGGGGAGGCAGCAGGGGATCCCTCCCCAAGGTACGATTCAGGGTTCCACTTCAAACAGATTGTGCCTCAAACACAAACGGAATTGCATTCACATGGCGCTGCCTGCTGACAGTCTCGTCCCACGTCCAACTCCCATGGGTCGACCGTGGTTGCATGCGCGTCACCATTTGTTGGGCAATGCATGACTGTCTGTTGAACGTTGTGGATCCTTGTCGCCAGGCTTGGGCGGCTTGGTCGGCGCGCGGCCCGCAGCATGAGGCCCGTGGCATTCTTCCGTGCAGTGAACCCATGCAGCACAGGTATTGATGTGGGTGTGTGGGCGTGTGGGTGTGTGCCAGTTGGCCATTGCCGTGGGGGCTGATGTTTCGTCTCACCCGATTCGCTTATTCGCGCCCATGGCAGTGCTTTGTTACCTGTGGCAGTTCATGTGGCGGCATTCCAGGATTTCGGGCTTCGCCCTCAGGTCCCGTCCTCCTTCCTCTTGGCGTCGCTTGTTTTGCCCCCACACATGATGCAGAGGGGTGTGTGGTCTGGGTGCACAGGCAGCTCAGGACTGGATTCTGGCAAGGTGTGATCCATGGCCTGCCGCTCACCTTAGTATGCAATAGCAGCAGGCACATGATGTGGGGCAAGAATGCCACACATGCACTAATTCGGCAGAACCAAGCAGGGGCAGGCCTCTGTGTACAATCAACTTCTCTTTTTTTTCCCCTGCTCTGCTCAGCACTGGTGTGAGATGACGCCAGCATGCTGGTGCCTATTCATACGCACAACTGAAGCAGGGCATAAGCCATGCAGGGCTTGAGCTTGTGTCACCCACTTTTTGACTCTTCAATCCGTACGAATCAGGGGTCAGCATGGTGCCAAAGAAAGCAGGCCGTGCAGTCCCATGCTGCGGGCAAGACGTTTCATGCATGAGCATGTACAGGTCGCCCAATGGAGTGGCCTCCCGACTACAGGGGGGGGGGGGGAGTTTGCCAGGGGACAATTTCGACGGGGATAATTTCGCCAGGGGGAAATTTCGCCACTTTTCTTAACGGCGATATTTTCCCCTCCCGAAATCCCCCCCCCCCCTGTACTGTCAGTTTTGGAAATGCTGCACTGTGGAACTGTCCGATCACCCACTGTTATGCCAACATCAGACAGGGACATGGGAGAATTGGGGAGGCAGCAGGGGATCCCTCCCCAAGGTACGATTCAGGGTTCCACTTCAAACAGATTGTGCCTCAAACACAAACGGAATTGCATTCACATGGCGCTGCCTGCTGACAGTCTCGTCCCACGTCCAACTCCCATGGGTCGACCGTGGTTGCATGCGCGTCACCATTTGTTGGGCAATGCATGACTGTCTGTTGAACGTTGTGGATCCTTGTCGCCAGGCTTGGGCGGCTTGGTCGGCGCGCGGCCCGCAGCATGAGGCCCGTGGCATTCTTCCGTGCAGTGAACCCATGCAGCACAGGTATTGATGTGGGTGTGTGGGCGTGTGGGTGTGTGCCAGTTGGCCATTGCCGTGGGGGCTGATGTTTCGTCTCACCCGATTCGCTTATTCGCGCCCATGGCAGTGCTTTGTTACCTGTGGCAGTTCATGTGGCGGCATTCCAGGATTTCGGGCTTCGCCCTCAGGTCCCGTCCTCCTTCCTCTTGGCGTCGCTTGTTTTGCCCCCACACATGATGCAGAGGGGTGTGTGGTCTGGGTGCACAGGCAGCTCAGGACTGGATTCTGGCAAGGTGTGATCCATGGCCTGCCGCTCACCTTAGTATGCAATAGCAGCAGGCACATGATGTGGGGCAAGAATGCCACACATGCACTAATTCGGCAGAACCAAGCAGGGGCAGGCCTCTGTGTACAATCAACTTCTCTTTTTTTTCCCCTGCTCTGCTCAGCACTGGTGTGAGATGACGCCAGCATGCTGGTGCCTATTCATACGCACAACTGAAGCAGGGCATAAGCCATGCAGGGCTTGAGCTTGTGTCACCCACTTTTTGACTCTTCAATCCGTACGAATCAGGGGTCAGCATGGTGCCAAAGAAAGCAGGCCGTGCAGTCCCATGCTGCGGGCAAGACGTTTCATGCATGAGCATGTACAGGTCGCCCAATGGAGTGGCCTCCCGACTACAGGGGGGGGGGGGAGTTTGCCAGGGGACAATTTCGACGGGGATAATTTCGCCAGGGGGAAATTTCGCCACTTTTCTTAACGGCGATATTTTCCCCTCCCGAAATCCCCCCCCCCCTGTACTGTCAGTTTTGGAAATGCTGCACTGTGGAACTGTCCGATCACCCACTGTTATGCCAACATCAGACAGGGACATGGGAGAATTGGGGAGGCAGCAGGGGATCCCTCCCCAAGGTACGATTCAGGGTTCCACTTCAAACAGATTGTGCCTCAAACACAAACGGAATTGCATTCACATGGCGCTGCCTGCTGACAGTCTCGTCCCACGTCCAACTCCCATGGGTCGACCGTGGTTGCATGCGCGTCACCATTTGTTGGGCAATGCATGACTGTCTGTTGAACGTTGTGGATCCTTGTCGCCAGGCTTGGGCGGCTTGGTCGGCGCGCGGCCCGCAGCATGAGGCCCGTGGCATTCTTCCGTGCAGTGAACCCATGCAGCACAGGTATTGATGTGGGTGTGTAGGCGTGTGGGTGTGTGCCAGTTGGCCATTGCCGTGGGGGCTGATGTTTCGTCTCACCCGATTCGCTTATTCGCGCCCATGGCAGTGCTTTGTTACCTGTGGCAGTTCATGTGGCGGCATTCCAGGATTTCGGGCTTCGCCCTCAGGTCCCGTCCTCCTTCCTCTTGGCGTCGCTTGTTTTGCCCCCACACATGATGCAGAGGGGTGTGTGGTCTGGGTGCACAGGCAGCTCAGGACTGGATTCTGGCAAGGTCTGATCCATGGCCTGCCGCTCACCTTAGTATGCAATAGCAGCAGGCACATGATGTGGGGCAAGAATGCCACACATGCACTAATTCGGCAGAACCAAGCAGGGGCAGGCCTCTGTGTACAATCAACTTCTCTTTTTTTCCCCCTGCTCTGCTCAGCACTGGTGTGAGATGACGCCAGCATGCTGGTGCCTATTCATACGCACAACTGAAGCAGGGCATAAGCCATGCAGGGCTTGAGCTTGTGTCACCCACTTTTTGACTCTTCAATCCGTACGAATCAGGGGTCAGCATGGTGCCAAAGAAAGCAGGCCGTGCAGTCCCATGCTGCGGGCAAGACGTTTCATGCATGAGCATGTACAGGTCGCCCAATGGAGTGGCCTCCCGACTACAGGGGGGGGGGGAGTTTGCCAGGGGACAATTTCGACGGGGATAATTTCGCCAGGGGGAAATTTCGCCACTTTTCTTAACGGCGATATTTTCCCCTCCCGAAATCCCCCCCCCCCTGTACTGTCAGTTTTGGAAATGCTGCACTGTGGAACTGTCCGATCACCCACTGTTATGCCAACATCAGACAGGGACATGGGAGAATTGGGGAGGCAGCAGGGGATCCCTCCCCAAGGTACGATTCAGGGTTCCACTTCAAACAGATTGTGCCTCAAACACAAACGGAATTGCATTCACATGGCGCTGCCTGCTGACAGTCTCGTCCCACGTCCAACTCCCATGGGTCGACCGTGGTTGCATGCGCGTCACCATTTGTTGGGCAATGCATGACTGTCTGTTGAACGTTGTGGATCCTTGTCGCCAGGCTTGGGCGGCTTGGTCGGCGCGCGGCCCGCAGCATGAGGCCTGTGGCATTCTTCCGTGCAGTGAACCCATGCAGCACAGGTATTGATGTGGGTGTGTAGGCGTGTGGGTGTGTGCCAGTTGGCCATTGCCGTGGGGGCTGATGTTTCGTCTCACCCGATTCGCTTATTCGCGCCCATGGCAGTGCTTTGTTACCTGTGGCAGTTCATGTGGCGGCATTCCAGGATTTCGGGTTTCGCCCTCAGGTCCCGTCCTCCTTCCTCTTGGCGTCGCTTGTTTTGCCCCCACACATGATGCAGAGGGGTGTGTGGTCTGGGTGCACAGGCAGCTCAGGACTGGATTCTGGCAAGGTCTGATCCATGGCCTGCCGCTCACCTTAGTATGCAATAGCAGCAGGCACATGATGTGGGGCAAGAATGCCACACATGCACTAATTCAGCAGAACCAAGCAGGGGCAGGCCTCTGTGTACAATCAACTTCTCTTTTTTTTTCCCTGCTCTGCTCAGCACTGGTGTGAGATGACGCCAGCATGCTGGTGCCTATTCATACGCACAACTGAAGCAGGGCATAAGCCATGCAGGGCTTGAGCTTGTGTCACCCACTTTTTGACTCTTCAATCCGTACGAATCAGGGGTCAGCATGGTGCCAAAGAAAGCAGGCCGTGCAGTCCCATGCTGCGGGCAAGACGTTTCATGCATGAGCATGTACAGGTCGCCCAATGGAGTGGCCTCCCGACTACAGGGGGGGGGGGGAGTTTGCCAGGGGACAATTTCGACGGGGATAATTTCGCCAGGGGGAAATTTCGCCACTTTTCTTAACGGCGAAATTCTATTGCCTTCGGCAGGGCACCTCAAAGAGGGGAGAGGGACAACCATTCTCGAGCTGCTGAGACGGGAAAACTGCATAAGCAAGTTGTGCCCTAGACCCCTTGGGAGCCACCCCACCCCCACACCCAAATAGTGTGACAAACGCATAAAAGGGGGCTAAAACATGCTTCACATGGGATATTTGATCATTTTGGATGGTCAAAGTATCAAAAAAATCAGTTTCAGAAAATTCTATTGCCTTCGGCAAGTCCACCTCGCAGAGAATCTACCGCGAGCAACACACCCCCAAAATAGGGTGGAAACTACATAATACCGGCTAAAACATGCTTTACATACCTTGGATGATCATTTTAGGTGATCACGGTATCAAAAAAACAAGTTTCGAAAACTTCGATTTTTGAGCTGCCCAGGGTGAAAAACTGCACTAGCAAGTTGTGTACCAATCCCTTGGGAGACTCCCCCCCCCCCCCCGGGACCTAATACCCAAATAGGGTGAAAAAGATGTACATACGGCCTAAAACATGCTTTACATACCTTGGATGGTAATTTTGGGTGGTCACAATATCAAAAAAACAAGTTTCAAAAACTTCTATTTTTGAGCTGCCCACTGTGACAAACTGCATAAGCAGGTTGTGTACCAATCCCTTGGGAGCCCCCGCCCCCCCCCTGGACCTAATACCCGAATGGGGAGAAAAACACGTAAATACGGCCTAAAACATGCTTCACATACCTTGGATGGTCATTTTAGGTGATCACAATATCACAAAAACAAGTTTCAAAAACTTCCATTTTTGAGCTGTCCGGGGTGAAAAACTGCATAAGCAGGTTGTGCACCCGTCCCTTGGGAGACCCCCCCCCCCCCCCCCCTCCCGGACCTGATTCCCAAATAGGGTGAAAAACACGTAAATACGGCCTAAAACATGCTTTACATACCTTGGGTGGTCATTTTGGGTGGTCACAATATCAAAAAAACAAGTTTCGAAAACTTCGATTTTTGAGCTGCCCGGGGTGAAAAACTGCATAAGCAGGTTGTGCACCCGTCCCTTGGGAGCCCCCCCCCCCCCCCGACCTGATACCCAAGTAGGGTGAAAAACACGTAAATGCGGCCTAAAACATGCTTTACATACCTTGGGTGGTCATTTTGGGTGGTCACAATATCAAAAAAACAAGTTTCGAAAACTTCGATTTTTGAGGCTGTCCGGGTTGAAAAACTGCATAAGCAGGTTGTGCACCCGTCCCTTGGGAGCCCCCCCCCCCCCCCCCCGACCTGATACCCAAATAGGGTGAAAAACACGTAAATACGGCCTAAAACATGCTTTACATACCTTGGATGGTCATTTTGGGTGGTCAGAATATCAAAAAAACAAGTTTCGAAAACTTCGATTTTTGAGCTGTCCGGGTTGAAAAACTGCATAAGCAGGTTGTGTACCCGTCCCTTGGGAGACCCCCCACCCCCACGTGATACCCGAATAGGGTGAAAAACACGTAAATACGGCCTAAAACATGCTTTGCATAGCTTGGATGGTCATTTTGGGTGGTCACAATATCAAAAAAACAAGTTTCGAAAACTTCGATTTTTGAGCTGCCCAGCGTGAAAAACTGCATAAGCAGGTTGTGTACCGGCCCATTCACTCGGCCATTATTGGTGGAAACAGTCATTTCGTTGGGTTGTGAATGGCCCTAAGCAAGGCTAGAGACCACAAAAAACGTCCTTCCGTATCCTAGTAGGCATATATTGTCACAACATCCCCACTAGCACCCCTCAGAATAGGTACCACAGGGTCACCGAGGTCGCCAAAACCACCAACATAGCAAAAAAGGCCAAAAAGTGCATAAACTGCATCAGCGCTCGTCCCACTCCGCCCCATACAAACCCTATGGAGTCGGGACCCGGAAACACTTTTTCGGCTCAAAATCCAAAAAAAACCAAAAGATTCATGATTTTCGACCCAAAAAAAGGGGGGGTCATTTTTTCGACATTTTTGACCCCCCCCCCCACCCCCCCCACCCCACCCCCCCACCCCCCCCTAAAAAGTGGGTTTCAAGTGGGGGGGGTCTGGGGGGTCCGGACCAAAAACTCATTGGGGGATGCGTTTATTGGACAAAATAATGATTTTACAAGGGGTTAAACTAACAATTCAACCCCTTGGGGTAGGGTACGCGAATAGGCCCAAAAAGGGGGGTATGTGGCGTTTTCCCCTATATACGCCTGCCTGGCTTTGATCTAACAACCTCTGCGAGGTGATTTCCATTTTTGAGCTGTTGAGGCGGGAAAACTGCATAAGCAGGTTGCGTCCTAGACCCCTTGGGAGCCACCCCCCCCCCCCCCCAACACCCAAATAGGGTGAAAAACACATAAAAGGGGGCTAAAACATGCTTCACATGGGATATTTGATCATTTTGGATGGTCAAAGTATCACAAAAATCAGTTTCAGAAATTCTATTGGCCTTCGGCAAGTCCACCTCGCAGAGAATCTACCGCGAGCAACACACACCCAAAATAGGGTGGAAACTACATAAATACCGTCTAAAACATGCTTTACATACCTTGGATGATCATTTTAGGTGATCACGGTATCAAAAAAACAAGTTTCGAAAACTTCGATTTTTGAGGTCTCCACGGTGAAAACTTCCATTTTTGAGCTGCCCAGGGTGACAAACTGCATAAGCAGGTTGTGTACCAATCCCTTGGGAGCCCCCCCCCCCCCTTGGACCTAATACCCAAATCTGGTGAAAAACACGTAAATACGGCCTAAAACATGCTTTACATACCTTGGATGGTCATTTTAGGTGATCACAATATCACAAAAACAAGTTTCAAAAACTTCCATTTTTGAGCTGTCCGGGGTGAAAAACTGCATAAGCAGGTTGTGCACCCGTCCCTTGGGAGACCCCCCCCCCCCCGACCTGATACCCAAATAGGGTGAAAAACACGTAAATACGGCCTAATACATGCTTTCCATAGCTTGGATGGTCATTTTGGGTGGTCACAATATCAAAAAAATATGTTTCGAAAACTTCGATTTTTGAGCTGTCCGGGGTGAAAAACTGCATAAGCAGGTTGTGCACCCGTCCCTTGGGAGACCCCCCCCCCCCCGGACCTAACACCCAAATAGGGTGAAAAACACGTAAATACGGCCTAAAACATGCTTGCATAGTTTGAAATGTCATTTTGGGTGGTCACAATATCAAAAAAACAAGTTTCAAAAACTTCGATTTTTGAGCTGCCTGGGGTGAAAAGCTGCATGAGCAGGTTGTGTACCTCCCCATTCACTAGGCCATTATTGGTGGAAACAGTCATTTCGCGTCTTTGGCACGGGTTGTGAACGGCCATAAGCAAGGCTAGACAATGCAAAAAACGTC